>JANXJC010000026.1:26617200-26666671 GCA_027564655.1 Leptodon cayanensis | reverse complement strand
GGGGAACATCTACATCCTGGTGCCTGCTGTGCTCAACCCCATCATCTACGGGGTGAGGACCAAGCAGATACAGAGGATCCAGGTTTCAATTAAAATTTCTGATATCAGAACTGCCCATTGAACTGCACCCAGCTCTTGACTTTTCTTGGCTTAGCTTTGGGGATGAGAAATGTGCTTCTCTTCTTTGACTATGCAGCATGCTGCCTGAGCCCTTGGCAGGCTCTCAGTCACTATCACAACACAAATAACAATAATTTATGACTGCAAATTGTAGAGCAAATATACTTTGTGCAGCAAGCACTAGTACCGTAGTAAAACACTACACAAACCTGGCAGGTTGATGGCTTTATGGATGCAGTCAGAGCCCTTCAGGAGTCAACATTTAGCTGGGAATTCTTCCTTTCCTTGCAGTGCATCCCAGTGCATCCCAGAAAGGCACTGGGATAGACAGACAGTATAAAAACACTTTCATCTACTATTAACTTTTCACTATGTCTTCTTCTTGCATTTATTCCCTGCCTATAATTTAGAAAATTATTTCTGGAAGAAACAGATAAATACCACTTTGTGGAAGCAGAAATCTCTACCATAAATCTGATGAAGAGCTTCATTTCCTGAATTAGGAACAAATTAACTCATTATCCACACAGCACAAAGCAAAACAATATTTGTAAACAGCAGCTCAAGATATTTGTGGGGAGGTGTGCTGGGTGCAGGTGGCAATGCTTGGGTAGTGGAGGGGGCTGCAGGGGTGGCCAGGAGGGAGGTCCGGGGCTGCCCTGTGCCCAGCACAGATGGTTCCAGCTGGATCAGTAACAGGCCCATCATGCACCAAAGCTGAGCCAGCCAGGTGTGTTTGTGCTGCCTCTCTGAAAACATATTTAAGAAAGGGCAGAAAATGTCAGACTGAGAGAGGAGTGAACAAAAAGAGTGAGAAACAGCAAGGGGAGCACCAAGGTCAGAGCAGTAGGAGGTGCTCCATGGTGGTAGAAGCACTCCCACCAAAGGCACCATGGACAGTGGAGGACCCACGCCAGAGCAGGTACACCCCCAAAGGGACTGCAGCCCATGAAGGACCCACACTGGAGCAGGTTCACCCCCAACGGGAATGCAGCCTGTGGGTCAGCCCACGCTGGAGCATTGGAAATGAGTGAGAAGGAAGTAGTGGCAGAGAGAAACTGTTGTGTACTGACCCTGACCTGCGCCAATCGTCACCTTTTTGAGGGGACTGAGTGAAGCCTGCGGTGATAACAAGGAGAGGAGAGGAGTCTGGAGCGAAGAAGTGACTGGGTACCACTGATGTTTTCAAGGAGTCATCAGTCCTAACTCCAAGATGCCTATTTCTGAGTGGGGATGGACAGCTCATAGCACAGCATTGGCTATGCAAAAATAGGGCTGTGTTTTGCCTCAGTTTTAATGAACCTATACTGAATTTTACTGTCCAGTTTATCACTTCATCATTCAGCTTTGCAAAGTTCTCCCATAATCCCTCATCTCTACTACTTTGAGTATAGTGGTTTCATAAAAAGCTTCGTAACATCCCAGTTCACAACCTTCACTAGATCTCTGATCAGTAGAAGTACTGCTGAGGACAGAGAGGGGGAAGCAAACAGAGACCCCACAGGATCCTGTGACCCTCATGGTAGAGTGGGTGATGAGACACCACACACAACATAAGCTTGCTTGATGTCCGGATTTCTTACCTGCTGTGCTGTGATTGCAAAAGCAGGGCCAGGGATGTAACAGCTACAGATAAAATAGGCCTGACTTTGTTCTTATGCCACATCAATTTGACACTGTGAACAGGAACCTCCTTTTGTAATAGTCCAGATTTATAAATATGACAGCTATACAGCAAAACACATTTCTCATTCTAAGACTTGAAGAAAATAAAGGAAGTAGATACATTAATTCAGTAGAAATATTATAGATGTCATTCTTTTTTTTGTGCTGTATTTGCAGTGCTGATCTGTGAATCAGATCTACAGCAGCCTAGCACATCAATAAATAACCCAGACAACAGAAATCACATCTAAGTCATATGAAGACAATCACAAACCAGTCAGCAATGTCAAGTCATTCTCCCTCTCTCATCTTCAGCTCCAGAAGATCAGGATTAACTCCTGTCTCTCAAAGCTGGAGCAAACCCTTGCTGCATAAGACAGGAGGCAGGGCAGTGATTTACCTTCTCCCTAAGCTGCTTCCCTTGGCCAGAGCCCCAGGAGACGTTCTCTGTCTCTTTTTACAAAACCCAAGCAATGAAATACTGCCACCATCTCTGGGAGGCCCATCTAACCACCAAAAGTGCCCAGCATTCCCCAAGATTTCTCCTCTAGCTCTACCAGAGGTCTCATCCTGGCTGGGTGGACTTCCACCGTGCAGTGCCAGCCCTCTTTGGTCAGGGGGTTTTCAATGGCAAATCCTGACTTTGCAGAAGGAGACTTAGACAAAATTAGTCTCAGGCCAAGTGGCCAGAATTGGTCTGCCATGTGATTTCCATCCAACTGCATTCTTTCTGCTGTTGTCTTAGAGAATGCAAAGCATGAGTGTGGGACAGGACATCCCTCCCCTGACTTCCAGCCTCTGACAGGATGGAGACAGCCAGGAGCTCCATCTCATGGTCACACAGACCGTGGAAGGAGACCCAGACCTCATTTGCATCTGGAAAGATTCAGCATCCCAAAAAGAGGGAGCAGGCAATGCCAAGCTCGGGAACCTGTGTTTGGAAGGGTCAAAGGATGAGGTAGAGTTCAGGCTACTGCAGGGGTTATAAGCCCTACAGGGGATTGGCCACAATATCCTCTCGATTAAACTGAATTAAGAGGTTAGTCAGTAAATGAGTAAGTCAGCTGCACACGTGTATGTGTGTGGACTCATTTCTTGAGCCATGACACAGACACACCAGGGATTCCTCTCAGCAAACTTATAAATCCTTCCACCACTAAAAGCTGCCGGGTCAGAGAAGCAGGCGACATACCTGGTGGAAGCAGGGCTGGCCAGCACCACTCCTGCAAGGGCTGGGTGAGTTGGGTACACCTGCTGATTTATCTGGACAAATCTGCAGCAGCAAGCCAGGTAGGTCATCCAGTGCAGAGATTTTAAGTAGAAGCAGCACAAAAGGATTTGCTGCTGCAGTCTTTTCTTTATAAACTTAAAAAAATAAATCTATTTAAAAAGATGAAAAAAAAAAAAATAAAAGAGTCTGGAAAAGGCCCCATGACCCTCTCCAGTCCCATGCTTCTTGACTACATTCTTTACAAAAAAAAGCACCATGAGTTTTGAAAAAGATCTTAGGCAGCCTTGCCTTCTTGCAACAGAAAATTCTCAGACCAGCTTGCACATTGTCTTCGCAGAGAGTTTGCTTTACAGCTGAATAAATTTAAGGGTAGACTTTATCCACATGCATATAGCTTTTATTCTCCTCCATTCTGTTTGCTTGCTTTCAGAATGGGAATGCGGGGGCGGCGGGGGGAGTGGGGAGCAAATGTGTGTGTTTGGTTTTTGAAGGTGTTTCTGCTGAACCTGTTTGAAGGTCCACTCCGTGGACACCTTCAGAAGTCCTACAGAACAGATGTGAACAAAACCCAATCTGATCTGGCACCTTTGCCAATACAACATGGTTGTACCAGGGTCATCCCTAACAGATTTTTTTACTGCTTGGTCTTCTGCAAAAATGGAGCATCAGTCTCCTTGGGCACTGCAGCTCTATTTTCATCATTGCATTTCTATCTTTACCATTGGAGAAATTTTCTTTAAGCCTAGACTGAATTTCTCCTACTTTTTCTGGGATTTAGACCCCTGACTTGTCCTTTCAGAGGACGTGTAGGACAATTATTCCTTTCCACTTCACTGTAGCCTTTAACATGTTTCAAGGTTCTTCTCATAGACTGTTCCCCAGGTGAGCCAGTCCCCTCAGCTCTCCAGTTTAATTTCATCCTTATTTCTAAACTCCCTTTAGTTTGCCATTATTTTACCTAAAGTGGCAGCCACAACGCACATCAATCTGCAGACCTCCAGCTCAGTCCTTTGCCCCTGCACTTCAGGTTCATCCTGCCTGAGGGTGTTCCATTGAACAAGCAATCCTGAGAGTATGATTTGCTCAGAAACTTTAATCTGCTAACATGTTTTATAAACGACAAGAAAGCAAGCCATCAGATTTGCTTGGAAAGATCTACCCCTGATAATGTGATGCTTTCTGGACATGTCACATTCTGCCTGCAATGTCCTGGTGGAAAACAGCAATTAATCTGGCTGAGAGATGGGCTGCATCCCTGGGAAACAGAAACCCCAGTGTCTTTCCTTCCTGAGGCGAAGATGATGTGGGCAACTGGACCTCAAAAGCGTGGGACTATTGAAACCACATGTAAAGTGGAGCTCTTTGAAGACTGATCTTAAGCAAACTATTGTGCATCATCCAAGACCCCTTTGTGAGACCTCGTCTGTGTGACTCTAACAGGCACAGCCAAGAAAAGGTGTAAAGAGGAAAACTGCTTGTGCGACTAGGAGCAGAGCTCTGGTCTTGTGAAAGGGGACAAAGGAGCAGAGGCTCTTTTGCTTCGCAAATGTCAGGCTGGCTTGTGTGGCTTTATAGACACGCTGGGGTGCAAATAGCAGGGAAGGAAAAGTGTAATCAGATTTAATTTCAGGGGTGATAGAAACTGGATGGGAACACACACAGAGGAAAGTAGAAATAATTTCCCAGCTGTTGGAGCAGGGTGGAGGGTTGGAGCCATCTTCCAGCAGATGCATGAAAGCAAAATATCCTAGGATGCTGATTATCAGTTTTCCTGGGTAAGGTAAGCTGTCACACCTAAAGCAACAGGCACTCGGCTCCGTGATCCAGAAATTCCTTTTCAGCTCCATCTTTCTAGATACAGAGCAAGACAAGTGGGAGATGAATATGGGAAATCGAAGAGTCGGTGCTGATGGAGGCTTTAAAAATTCTCCTGCAGGTCTGGAATAAAACTTCCATCATCTGAGGTTTACTTACTTCCACATCTCATGGTGGTATGTGGAGGAAGAACAAGGATTCTACTAACTCTTCTCTGCCCATTTTGATGTAGGAACTATGGGTCCTGAAATGACACTAGCAAATGTCAGGCTCACAAGAAAGGGAAGGGGTTATTTCACAAAAGGTGCCATTAGTTTGTGGAAATCCTTGCTAAAAGATGGTGTGGGTGCTAAAATTTTGCACAGAAGAGTCTAGATGGATTTCTGGGGTAGGGTTAATTAAAATGGAAAAACACATCCAGTCTAGGAAGTCCCTGAGCTTCAAATTGTTGGAAGCTGGGAAAGCACACAGGAGAAGTGTCATGGTATGTTTCCTTTCTCATATTCTTTCCTAAGGGTCTGCTTTTGATGCTGGACATAGGATCTGAGGCTGGATGGACCTTTGGTGTGACCGAGGGTATGGCTGTCCTTGTGTGCCTGGGCTCTCCTCACTTAGGCTCCTGCAGTGACCACCATGCCCCACTCGCACCCCACCAACACCTCGCTGTCGGAGCTGCACCTGACAGGCATCCCGGGGCTGCAGCACCTGCACCACTGGATCTCCGTCCCCTTCTGCATCATGTACCTCGTCACACTGGTTGGGAACAGCACCCTCCTGTGCGTGATAAAGGCTAATCCCAGTCTGCACCTGCCCATGTTCCTCTTCCTGGCCATGCTGGCAGTCATTGACCTGGTGATGTCCACCTCCATTACCCCCAAAATGCTGGGCATCTTCTGGTTTCACTCCACTGCCATCAGCCTAGATGCTTGTCTTACCCAGATGTACTTTGTTCATGCTTTCTCCGTGATAGAGTCAGGGGTGCTGGTGGCTATGGCCTTCGACCGCTACGTGGCCATTTGCAATCCACTGCGGTATTTGTCCATCCTGACCAGTCCCATTGTGGCTGCCATTGGCTTGGCTGCTCTGCTCAGGGCTGTGGTTTTCATGAGCCCCCTCACCTTCCAGATTCACCGCCTGCCTCTCTGCAGCCCAGCAGTCATGGACCACTCCTACCGCGAGCACATGGCTGTGCTCAAACTGGCCTGCGGAGACGCTGCCTTCAGCAACACCTACAGCCTCTCCACCTCCACCTACGTGTGCAGCTTCGACTCGCTCCTCATCGCCCTCCTCACTCATCCTCTGAGCTGCGCTCAGCCTCTCCTCCCCACAAGCCCGCAAAAAAGCCTTCATCACCTGCAGCTCACATCTCTGCCTCATAGCCCTCTTCTACATCCCTGGTCTGCTCTCCATGTACATGGAGGGGTACCACCAGGAGCTCCCACCCCACGTCAAGGTCCTGTTGGCTGATATCTACCTCCTCATCCCGCCGGCATCCAACCCCCTGATCTACGGCATCAGGACAAAGCAGATTCGTGATAGAGTGTGCAAGGCAGTCTCCTGGAGACCCACAGCAGGACGGATTGGGCCTGGCCTTCAGGGCACAGGACTGGGACTCATGAAGACAAAGTCTGTTCCCTAGAATGGCCAAAACCTCTTCTGGACCTTGATGCGGCTCTCAGTGTACGTTCAGAGCTGCAGGTGCCCCAGGAAAGGTTGGCACCCACTGAACGCAGGTCAGCACCAAGGGCTTCAGCGGGTTGTTCTCTTGCCAGTCCCTAGCACAAGGCAGTGATATTGGCATGGCACCTCTGGGTGGTCCAGTTCCCTCAGATCTTCCAACATAAATAAGGATTGCAGGCACCACCCGGCCTTGTTCTGGCAAAATGACCTAGTGCGGCTGAACCACGGAAAACAGCTGTTTCCTTAATATACCACTTTATGTGCAGCGGAGCCATGCCAAGGGGTGTAAGAGACGTGGGATCACAGGACCATGGGATAACTCGGGCTGCAAGGGACCTCAGGAGGTCTCTAGTCCAACATCCTGCTCAACACAGGGTCACCTACGAGGTCAGACCAGGTTGCCGAGAACATCCCCTCCCTCTGAGATCATGAGCAAATCTCAGGTACTATTTCCCTTCCTTCTTTCCAGGTGTTACAGAGAAGTAAACAGCCACCTTTGAGTTTTGAGATGTTCCCGATGCCATGAACGTCCTTGTGATAAATTAAAGCAAGATTTCAGGGCTCCAGGTATATTTGTGTCAATACACAGATTCTATTCCAAATGGGGAAATTTCTGCTATGGTGTCTTCTTTAGTCCCTGCTGAACTATCAGGGCTAGCAATAGGAGACTGTCACACATTGCAGGTGCTGCAGCCAGGGTCTCCTCTCTGGGCTTCTCTTGCACAAAAGGCTGTCCCTCAGTGAGCACAGACCAGCTTTTCTGCGTTTCTGGGTGATGATGAAAACTGAACACCTTCAAAACTGAGCTCTTCAAAGCATTCTGTCCATATGACAGTTCACACCAGCTGGATGAGGAAACCGAAGTGGGGAGATGCACAGTGGTGTTTATAACTCTATCTAGGTGTCCACACCTTGTAGTGGTGGAAATAAACACTGAATGTTCTTGGGGGTACTTCTCAATCCCGTGTCTGCTTGTTGTAATGACCACAAGTCTGTGAATAACTAAATCTAGCATGTCTTGGAGGCCTGAAGGACAGCACGCTGCAGGTGCAGCATAATTCCTGTGACCTATTTCAGATATCAGCTTTAGGTTGGGATGAATACTGCTGTAAAGTCACTGTTTGTCTCCATGGATATGAAGGCAATCTGGAGGACTAGCTCCAGTCATAGACTGATACCATGTCTACAACTGCCACCTGTGTTTGTTCAGATGAATCCCACCCAAAATATCATGTTTAGTCCTCACTTCTACATTAATTTAAAAATTAAATTCACTGAAATGCATTCAGTTTCAAAACTGGTTTGAATGTGTCATTCCCCATGTCAAAAATATTTTTTCCTGTCTTTGTGGTGTTTACCTGACTTTCTGCTGCACTCTTCCCTGACATCTTGAAAAACAGTTGACTGACAGAATGTTTCTGCTATCCTGAATTTGCATTTTTTGCTATACTGAATTTGCACATTTCAGCCTTATGCTGCCTGGGGCCTGGGGAGGGGGTCTGGTGGGGGCGAGGACAGCTCATGCCGTGACATGGCCCTTTGCACTGAGAGCCAGGAGACACTTCCAGCTACTTATTCAGCAGAGCCAGAAATGAAACTGCACTTGCATTGCTCCAGGCAGAATCACAAAGAAGGTCTTTCGCTCTGCTGGAGACTACTTGCGCAGCCTATTCGTGTCTCCCTTGGTCATCTCCTAGCACCTGCCATTTGTAAAAGAAATTAGGTGAGAGAGAATCGACTTGGGACTGAGGCTGTTATGGTCCAGCCCCCTCCCCGAGGCTATTACAGAAGATGCCTGGAGAGGAGACCTGCTCTTGGGAATCTCCATCCAGGAGGCTCCCAGCAGCATTGCCTGGGGTGATTTATGCACAGCCCTGCGGTTCTGCCCTCCCGCACACAGGAGATGTTTCTTTCTCGGCGTGAGTGAGCCCAAGGGTGGCAGCTGTCTGCAAGCAGAGAGCAAGGTGGGTGGCTGTACAGCAGGACGGGCATGAGTCAGGGCATGGCAGGCTGCTCCGGGTGCCTAAGGACAGGAGGCTGGTGGGACTTCAGCATCTGCCCTGTATGCATTCACAGTGTGAGCCTGTTAGGAAAAAAGGCAACTGCTGGAAAAAAAATTTTTAAAGTAGTTTTTCAAAAATTTAAAGTTTCTTATTATAAATGAAACTGCAGACCCAAGGCCGCAGAATTCTGATTTTTTAAGTATTTTTTAGGTAAAAATAGGACTTGAGTTTAAAAAGGTAAACAAATAAATACCAAACCTTTTAACCAAAACCAGAAATTGTTTGCTGCAAAAGAGTCGGCTTGTTTCTGTTTGCATAAATTAAGCAATAATTAGCTAAATACACATTTTCTGTGAAACAAACTAGATTTTCGACCACGGATAATGTTCTTAATCCTTGCATACAACAGCAGGCATCTGAATAGCAAGCTGTGGGCATGCAGCCGGGGGTTCTCACTGACGGGCAGAATTTGGTGAACTAGGCTGGATTATGTCACACGTGCAGCTCGGTCGGGGTCGGGTGGAGAAGTGAGGGAGGCAGGCAGCCTGCTGGCCCAGGAGCCCGACGCAGCTGCAGGACAAACCATTATTCTGGGGATGTATCCTGCATCCGTGGTGCAATTTGTGGAGGAGGAGCGAGTGCCCCAGGGGCACACGCCGGACCAGCTACATGCTCATGGGCCAGGGTACGGTCTGGAGCTGGAGCTTTGCCTTCGATGTGAACATGTGTCCCAAACACAGCGCTAGCAGCCAGGCCAGGCAGCACTCGCCTTTGTGCCCTGTCCTGAAATAACCTTGTTTCATCTCCATAGGAAAGTGTGTTTGAAGCATGCACTGTGCTGCAGTGGGCAATCCCCCGCTGCCGCCGAGGTGTCTGTGAGGAGAAGGAAAGGGGTGCGAGGGTTGAGGTGGGGAGAGCTCAGTCTGGAAGATGTGACAAAGCAGACACAATGTCACAGCAGGGCACAGGGACCATTCCTTCAATCAAAGGGTTCTGTGTCCAGCACTAATTAACTGTGAGGAGTAAAGAGGAATTAAACTACAGGAAAAAAAGTTGGTGGTCGCTAGGAACCAGTGGCACTGATATCAATGTGTTTCAGCCTGCAGTACTGATTTTTCATTAAAGTTCCTTTTTCCCAAAGCTGAGGGAACTCAAAGGCAGAGGGAATTTAGGCAAGGAAACTGTAGAGTAAGTTAGGAGATGTTTTGAATGAGTTCAGCTAATGGCCAAGCCTGCTCCCCTGCATGCTTGCAGAAAAGGATGGCTGTGGTTAGGGAAGTGACTGGAGCACTGAGAGCTGCAGCTAAAGCATTGTGGACAAAGTGAAATTGGGGAGCTTGTCAGGATCTCATGGGAGTTAGAAGCTGTTAAGTAGAGAAATCAGATAAAAGCAGACAAAGGCATCTGCCCCTCCACATGGAGAAGAGAGGTCCATGCCTATCTGAGAGAAAGGCAATCAGAGAACTTTATTTTTTAATGTAATTTAATTGATTGGTAGCTGAGAAGAATGTTAAACAGCTTCTGCTAAGAACAGAAAACAAATACAGCAGAAGGTTTGAGTGATTTGCACAAGGGAAAAAGCATCTCTGAGTTGACCAAGGAGGTCTTGGGCCTGTTCTGCCAAACTTTTATGAGTCCTGGCATGCTGCAGTGATTGCAGACGCTTCCTCAGGCCATTACTTTAGTGAGAAAGTACGATGATGTGATTAGCTGCAGATTGCTTAGCCTGACGTCAATGCCCAGCAGAATGCTCAAGAAGTTAACAGGAGATTTGGTCAATAAAGAATTAAAGGATTGGAATCAAATTAAATTATGGCAATCAACGTAGCTTTGCAGGAAACAGCTCTTGTCAAACAAACCTGATTTCATTTTCTGATGAGATAGCGAGTTTAGTTAATCAACGTGTGTGTGTTTGAGTACTGTACACAGAGTTATCTAAAAGAAATGTGCCTCCACCACGCTGCTTTCGGGTGAGGAGCTGACACAATGCAACATCTGTGAAGCATCAGCAAAGTGGATGAAGAACTGGATGATTAAGAGACCTCAAAATGAAGCTGTCAGAACTATCATCACAAAAAGCTTGTGTTTCTGCAGGGTGCCACAGTGGCTGGCTCTAGACTAGAAGTTATTCTGTACGACTTTCATCAGTTGTCCCAAAATCAGGACAAATTTTGTCTCAAATAATGCCGGGGAAAAGCAAGTCATGCAGAGCAGTCTAGAGAGCTTGGCAGACTTGGTCATTCAAAGGAACTGCCTGCAATAAGCTAAGGAGAGTCGGGCAGGTTTTCAGAGTGGAGCACTGTATCCTGGAGAACAGAGGCTCTGGAAAGTAGCTGACAGCACAGTGAGAGGGTAACACTGGGACACAAAGGGCTAGTGCAATTTTGGATGCATAAATAAAAGGGAAATGGAAGAGGTTATGCTTTTTCCAAAAAAAGTGTTGAAATCTTGGACGTGCAAAAAAAACCCCTCTCAATAAGAAAGACAGCTAGTGGAACAGGTGAGTGGAGAGGAGAAACATGCAGTGCTCTAGGTCTTTAATTTATTAAGAATAACTCCTTTGTCATGGGAAGTACATACCTTCGTGCAATGATCGTGCTCTGCCATAAAGGGCTCTCTGGCCGAGCATAGGAAGGTAGAGGAGGAGGCTGTGGCTGGGAGGAGTAGACAGGCAATGTCAAATGGGAGGAAAAGCACATGGTTATAACTGTGAGGATGATTAGCACCTGAAGCAAAAATCAAGGGATGGAGGTTCTCCATCTCTGGATGCCCACGAGCCTGCGCTAGTGCAATTTCTTCCAGGAAAGCATGCTTTAACAAATCCCATGTTATTGGGCTCCAGAGAGGAAAAAAATGTTTTTGACAGGACAGCATTCTGCATTAGTTTGGCCTTCAGTTGCATGGATGGATGAGCGTGGAGGAGGGAAAGTACCAATTTACTTCTATCCTCCTTGACTGTGGCTAGCAGCTAGAGGCTGTCAATGATGCTTGTGTCCCCTTAGTGTCGGGTGACAGCTTGGAGCATTATTTTTCTGGCTACAGTTTCTCTCACCCCAGTTTCACTGTGAACACGTTGTCTAGGTGCAGCTTCTGCATGACCCAAAGTAGCAACAGGGTGGAACTTGTGTGACCTGGACCCATACACCCAGTCCTCTCTCTGAGCAGGGCATAGGGAGGGAGGACTTGCTTCCAAGTCCTTGCAGCAAGTCCTTAAGTCCTGCCATTGCACTGCTCATGAAGGTTGGGCAAGGGCCAAAGAGCCTGGGGTCATTTTGCCTCACTTCTGTTCACTGATAGTGGTGATAGTGGCTGGAAGCCATCACAGGGCAGGACACCGTGGTGCCAGCCTTTAGACAGATGCGTGTAAGGCAAAAGCTAGAGGTAAATCAGAGGGGCTGGAAGGAGAAGCAGAAGGATAGGTGGTCCCATGCAAGCAACAGGACAGCCAGGACTCTCCAGTGATGTGTCCTCTGGAAAGCAGTGACCACAACATCCATTCAAAAGCCTGACTGTAGATAACGGGTACTTAAAGCTTTTCCCCAAATAAATACAACAAAGTTGTGTGATGCTTGCGAACTGCAGTGTGCACAGTTTTATGATCAAACTGATGGCAGCAAAATCCCAACCTTTCTGTCACTGTTACAGGGAGCTAAAGATGAGAACGAGGCTGTGGCTTGGCCCACCTGCGCCATGTCAACCAACAACAACTCTTTGCCTTTTCTCCTGACGGGCATCCCTGGCCTCGAAGCTCTCCACATGTGGATTTCCATCCCATTCTGCTTTATGTACATCGTGACCGTGCTGGGAAATAGCATGGTCCTTCTTGCTGTGAGGCTGGACAAAAGCCTCCATGAGCCTATGTACTATTTCATTTCCATGTTGGCTGTCATCGACCTCATCTTCTCAACTGCTGTAGTTCCCAAAATGCTGCGTGTATTCTGGCTGGATTCAAGAAAGATTGGTTTTGAGGCCTGCTTCATCCAGATGTTCTTCATTCACACTTTCACTGCAGTGGAGTCAGGGGTGCTCCTGGCAATGTCCTTTGACCGGTATGTAGCCATCTGCAACCCTCTGAGATACAACACCACCCTAACGAGCTCAAGGACCATCCAGATAGGACTGCTGTCTCTGGTCAGGGGAGCTGGTGTCATGACGCCGTTGATGTGCCTCCTCACCAGCTTACCCTACTGCAAAACCAGAGTCATCCCTCATTCGTACTGTGAGCACATGGCCGTGGTGGAGCTGGCCTGTGCTGACCCATCTGTCAGCGATCTCTACAGCCTCATCATGGCAACACTATTGGTGGGGACAGACTCTGTCTTCATCACCTTCTCCTATGGTATGATCCTCAGGTCTGTGATGAGGCTGTCATCCCAAGAGGCTCGTCTCAAGGCCCTCAGGACCTGCGGGTCCCATGTTTCCATCATCCTGCTGTTTTACATAGGTGGCCTTCTCTCCATGTACCTGCAGATGTTCCCTTTTGGCTTGGCACCTTATGTCCAAGTCCTGGTGGCTGATTTCTATTTGACAGTCCCTCCCATGCTCAACCCCCTCATTTATGGCATAAAGATGAAGCAGATCCAGGAAGGGATCTTCAAACTGCTGGGGAAGTTGGCAGGACTCAGTATCTCACAAGCTGATAAAGACCAGTCAGATGTTGAGAGAGTTAGGCACCGCCAGAAAATAATTTATCCCATCCTAGAATAGGTGTGAGTTAAGCGCAACGAATTATCCCCCAGGAATGTCTGTCTCTCTCCAGTGACTAGAAAGGGAACCTAGACCAGATGCCTAACGCTGACAAGGCAGTAGCTTATTCACATGAAACCAATGGGCCAGTCCTGATGAGTGCTGGGCAACTGTCCCTTTGGCCAATGCACTCCTGTTTTCTGAGATATCACTGGGAAATGTTACATCATGGTAGCTCTCTGATATCACTAGCAGCATTTCAGCCCCCGTGGCACATGGCTGAGGTGCCCCACAGACCGAAGTGCATCAGCCAGAGAGGAAAGTTCACCCCACCAAGTACCAGCAAGCTGATACCACAGGGATCTACTCTCTGCCCACTGCAGATGGCAAATCAACAATAAAACAGTGCTGGTGGGTGCAAGTCCCAACTAGTTAGGGGGTCCCGGCTGTTGGCGAGTTTGGGGGACAGCATTTGCCCCGGCACCGTGTGAAGGTGGAGAAGAGCCCTAATTGCTAACAAAGCAGATGCTTTGGTCTGCCCTCACGCAGGTGACACGGGGCAGCTCAGTGCAAGGGGCAGCAGCGGCAAAGACCACCCTGCTGCAGCCCGGCCCAGCCAAGCCCCGCAGGGTCCCCGCTGCAAACAGCCCCCGAGCAGCCTGCGATAGCGGGGGGCTGAGGCTGTCCCTGTCACCGGAGCTCTGCCTGTGACAACAACCTGCTCCCAGCTTGTGATTTCCCGCTTGCTCCTGGCTGGGGCAGCTCCAGTTTGTCCACCGAGGAGCCCCAAGGAAAGAGGCACTTTCCCTTGTTTACCTACAAAGTAGCCATGAGAGCAACAGAGAGATGCATCACAGCTGAGTAATTAGCCTCAGGACACTTCCAGATATTAGCAATAGCTCACTTGCTAATTTTTAATCTCTCCTTCGGGTGAAGTGTCCAAAGCAAACAACAGTTTAACCCTGTGAGTGCTGGCGGGGGTAGGTGCCTGCCAGCAGAGCTCTTTGGAGATGGGGCATGCAGACCTGCGCTGCCCACCCGCCTCTGCAAAGGTACCCAGCCCCAGCCATGCGTGGAGGTCTCTGCTCCCTCCAGAGCTGGTTGCAGAGTCACAAAGCCTTTAGTGCGAGGCCAGCACCCCTGAAACACCACGGCACCTCGTGATGGGGACGCTGGTTTGGCTGCAGCTCCCTGAGCAGTGCTGGTGCAAACTCCTCGAGTGTGGCGGCAAGACACAGACCTGTCTGTGGGATGGCATGAAAGAGCTGGATGAGCATGCACAAATTAAAAGGTTTCAGCCTGTACTGCCCCTGGCAAGTCCAGCACTGGCTGCTCAGGGCCCCAGGTTGGGCACAGACCCCAGCTCCCACCCATCCTCCTGCCTTTTCACCCCCTGCCTGCAGCAGCCCAGAACCTGCACCGTTCCTTCCCATCGTTGTCCATGCCCCAACCTCAGGCCACTCTCAAAATTAATGTACATTTTAATCCCAGCTAAATTAACACTATTCAGTGGCATGTTCTTACATGGCTGTCGTATACAACCCTTCTTGCAATCTGTAGCACAAAAGGTCCCTTTTGGAAACACCACCCAAGCCCAGACTTCCAGCAGTGGGTGCTTGAGGTGCCACTGGAACAGGTTTTCTCATTTTACCATGGCATTTTCAGCCCCTAAAAATGTCCCAGCCCTGAGGCTGGTTTCAGGTGAGGGTAGCTCTGATTTTTACAGACCTCTGAAAAGTCTGGACTTGGCTGCTGTTCTTCATACCAGGCAGCTGTCCCATGGACCCAGGGGAGCTGCACGAAGTCTGCGGCTGCCCTGAGCATGGGGAGCTGAAGCAAACCCCCCAAGCACCAGGAGAAGGCTTGGGGGTCCCCATGGGACACCCTAGGAGAGTCTCTGCCTGGCCATAGCAGGCACCGGGGGACAGGGAGGCACAGCTGCCCAAACACGCTTCCCTCTGCAAAGAGGACAGAGGGTCCCAGTGCCACCAGTGCCCCCATGCAGGGCTGAGGGGGTGTTGGAAAGAAGTTAATTATTTGGGGGGCAGAGGGAGGTGTCTGGAAAGAGGGACTGGGGTCCTGCGTGCAGGTATCTCCCCGCGATGCGATAGCTGAGGGGATGCAAGGACAGTCACCCCACCCCAGCGCCACCAGCCCTGGCTCCAGCCAAGAAACTGATGCAAAATCCCCAGCGAAGCATCATTGGTTGCAAACCAGCTAATTGGCCCCTCGGCAGCCAGTCGGGGGGGGGGCACGGGCCGCAACAGCCCTGCCACCAGCAATCAATCCTCCTGTGTCCCTGTGCCGTAATTAGCATCCAGCTCATTATCACTAATTGGACTACTCCCAGGAAGGGAGCCTGATGGAAAAAAAAAATAAACAAAATTCAATTGCTCTTAACTTTGGCTTGTTTGAAAGCCCAGGGAGGAAAATAAGTCAGAGGGCCTAAGACATCTTGGAGGGATGCTCCTGCCTCATGTCACCGGCCCAAACTCTCTGCCCAGGGCAAGGGGACAGTACATGAGTCTCCTGCCGAGGCTAATGGCATGTGCCCTTCCGCAGGCAGGATCAGGCCCGGTCCCTGGGTGAGGTGTGCTGGGCTCACTGCCAGCGCAGCGATGCTCTGCCACAAAATACCGTGCCCAGCTCCGCTATGGGGGATGCTGGAGGATCCCGAGCCTGGGAATGGCTCTTCCCCAAGCCAGGAGCCTGTTCCCCCCCGGGGTGTCATGCTGAGTGCCTTGGGTGCGAGGGACCAAGCCACGCTCCAGCCTCCGCTTCCCAAGGCCACCTCTTACCCAACACGAAATGCTGGGGGTGCCCTGACATTTGTCCCCAATGCCCCCATTTTAGGGGGGGCTTGTGACCTACAGCCATGCCGGCAATGTGCAGCTCGGGCTACCAGGATCTCCAGGGACCATGCAGCATGGCCAGGTGTGTGCTGGGGCTGCGGGGGGGGCAGCCTTGATGGCTCTCCTGGCTGCATGGGACATTGGGCAGCTCCTGGGGCTGCTTGGAAAGCAGCTCCCCAGCAAACCCTGCAGCTTGTGACTCCCAAAACCCAAGCCCCCTCCCCACCAGGACAGCACTGCCCTGGGTATGGACCCTGCTTAGCATCCCCACGGTGCATAAACTGCTCTGCACTGGGGACCCTGCACTGAGCACCCTGCACCCTGCTCCCCCAGGGCTCTGCTGCTTCAAGAGCACAGTCAGGAGAAGACAACCTGCCAAACTGGTCTGGACTGGGATGGGGAGTTCTCACAGCCCCATCCCAGCCACCCCCCCCGTCCCGCCCTGTCCCTAGCACTGTGCCCAGCTGTGGAGCCAGCTGTCCTTGCATCAGCTCCAGTGTCACCAGGCCTTTGCTGAGCGGGGTCAAGGCCAGGTCCCAGCAGAAAGCAAGCCACAGAGCAGTGCAGGGTGGTTTTTTTTCAGGGCCATGGAGGCAGCAGCAGGAGCTGAGTGTGTTGGTGACAGGCCCCTGGGCCACCTCTTCCTCCTGCTCCCATCCCAGCTGATGGGCTGGAACAAGCCCCAGCATGTCCAGGCAGGTAAGGGGCGGCCAAGGGGACAGGACTCGTGTGGCAGTGGTCAGGGAGAGAGTCTGGATTGCAAAACACCCCCCTGCTCCTGCATCCCCCTATGCAGACACAACCCCAGAGCAAAATACCTTGGCAATGGGGTGTCCTGGGTACCCCTAGAGCATTTTGTCCTGGGAGGAACAGAGAGGCGAGACTGGAGAACGGTCTGAGGCTGTGAATGGCTGCGGTGGGGCTGCAGGGAGCTGGTGGGCTGACCCCCCAGCAAAGCAAACTCGGGGCAGTCTGCTGGTCACCTTCCCCATCGTGCTGCACCGGGCTGAGCCCACCACAGACGTGCAGGGCCAGGAGCTGATGCCTGGCCAGGAGTAGGGGATTTGCTGGTGAACCCATTTGGCTATGGGCAGTATAAGAGACGGTGGGTATCCTCCAGGTCAGGGGCAGCCCCCGGCCCCCACAGAGTCCTACACATCCAACCCGTGGCTGCTGGAGTGACACGGGCCCTGGGGTGAGTCAGAGCCACCTGCGCTGCTGGGATGATGCCCTGAAGCCCCCTCCATGCTCCCATGGTGGGCCACATGGAGAGACAACATCACACATCCCACACAAACTCTCAGCCCCTCTTGCCGAGGGGCAGGGGTCCCCACAGTGGGGCCATGCAAAACCGAGCTCCTGGAGCAGATTTCCTCCCTGCCCTGAAATTTGCACAACTGGCAGATGAGCCAGGAGGACGGTGGCAGCAGGAGCACGTGCCCTGTCCCGAGGTTGCAGAGGCAGCGAGAGGAGAAATGTCCAAACCTGCCAGCCCTGGGCCGGTGGGTCAGTGAGGGCCCTGGGGGCAGTTTCAGGTGCAGAGGGGTGCGTGCGTCCGGGTGATGCCCTGCACATCTCCAGCACCTCTCTGGTAAGACGTGGCCCTTCCAAGCTGCCGGCACCTCCGCAAGGCTGGCAATCGCTCTGCTAATCCTGACCAGGGAGCCCAGGGAGGGCAGCCCTTCCCCGCTGCTCCTGCTGCTGCTGCTCGCCCTGCCAGGCTGGCTGGGAGGTGAACAAAATAAATGAACGCGCCTCCAAACCTCTTCCCTTCGCTCCGGGCGAGCAGCAAGCAGGCGGCCAGGCTGTCCCGGGGACACGGCGGTGGCAGCAGGCACGGCACCACGCGTGGAACGCGGGAGGCACCTCCTGGCCAGAAGGCAGCACTGCCACCTTCCCAGTGCCAGAGTTGCCAATGCTGTGCCTGTTCAGTGCCAAAACCACCAGCCCTGGCTGCCCGGGCAGGCAGGAGGGCTGCGCCGCTTTCCCCCGGCATGTGCAGCCCCTGCTCTGGTTTGGGACAGCATGTGAAAACTGGGGTCCTGTTTGCTCAGAAGCTTTTAAACACTTTAATGGTAATTTTGGTTTGGTCCCCTCCCCAGCCCTGGTCTGCGCGGGTGCAGGGGCTGCAGTGGGGAGTGAAGGCTGGGTGACATGGCCAGGGAGAGACGGGCAGGCGGTGGCAGAGGACAGCACCAACCTGCTGCCATTCCTGCCAGTGCGCTGTGCTACGCTGCAAGGATGGGTGCCTGATGGGGCAGCCTGGGAGAGGGCCAGCAAGGGACGGGGCTCTGTGCCCTCTGGGATAAAGGGGAACAGCAGAGAGCAGAGCCCCGACAGCCCCACAGCCATCCCCGTCCCATGCTGCCGCAGTCACCAGCACCCTCTGCCCCTCTTCCCCGGGAGAAGGGACTGCAGCCCCATCACAGCCTCCTCTCCGCCACTCCCACCCGTGTCCAAGTCTCTCCCCCACCCCATTTCTTATCGGTGCTTCCTCTCCCTCCACCTGCAAAGCACTGCAGGCTGAGACCACCACAGGGACAGTGCTCCTCTTCCCGGACCGCAGCCCAGCAAGGCAGGGGGACACAGTCCAGCCAGCCCCTGCCAATGGAGACATCCCCCAGTGCAAACCAGCACCAGCCTCAGCTGAAAGCATAAAGCACCAACACATCCACCTGATCCCCCCTGAGCCCACTGCAACGTGGGCAGAGGCGAGCATCCCCTATGGGGGATAGCATGCACGGTTAAATGCAAACAACGCTAGAAATGATGTAAAGAAAGAGGCTGCAGGAACAGCCTCAGCTTCCATGGAGACCCAGAGCGAGCTCACAGGATTCATATTTCAAGTGCCAATCAAGAGCCATTCTCTAAAGGTGACAGAGTGGCCCAAACCAGATGGTGGGAGCAAGGAAATATGCACAGCATCTCCTGGTCCCACTCAGAGGTGCTGGTGGGAGCGGGGTGTCTGCCCCGAGCAAAGGGACAAAGACAAAGATTGTGGTGGAAAGCCACGAGGACTGTGGAGGTAACAGGGTGTAGAAAAGTCAGGCACCCGAACTGGGAGATGCTGTCAAAGTCCAACATGAAGCTGAACAGCAATTTTGGAGGGTGCTGACAAGGCACAGAGGATGAAGAGCAGAGGACAACAGATCTGTGGGCCAAGGAGTCCCTCTTCCACCTGAACATCCCCAGGTGGTGGTGGACCTTTCCAGGAGGACCCAGTGAGAGGGAACAACCTCTGTGGGCTCTTCCATTTTGATGTCTTCTCTCGGGGGCTATGAGACTGCACTCAGACCTGGAAAACAAAGCAAATGGACAAACTCACAAAATTGGGATTTGTGTAAGTGTATGGATTTGATGTATACACGCTCGTCCTGCAGCCTTTCCGTGTGCACCCTCCTGTCCTCGCTCCTGCCAGCCTGTTCTCATGAACCCTGCCAGGACTTCACTCTTTTGAGGTTGCTCCTCTCCACCGTGCTGGCAGGAGAGGGAGGCGGTAGCAGCACGGTCACAAAGGCATTGCTTTTTTCGGGACAGAGACAGAGCAACAACCACAGGGTTGATCCCACCCAGCTGTTGCAGTCTGGTGCTGCACGTCCCAGGACCAGCGAGGCGGGTGACGAGATGGATGCTGGAGGAGCATCGTGTCTGCACGCACCCCAGAAAATGGGCTGGAACAAACCTTGGAAGGCCACTGGGTCAGTCCCTCTGTATCTGACCTCGGTCTTCTCTATGCTAAATTTCACCAGACCCTTCAGCCTTTCCCTCTGGCCACCTTTTCGAGATCCCTGATGATTTTTGTCCCTTTCCTGGCTCACATCGTGCACTGCTGGTCTGCTTTTGAGATCCCACCTGGATGCTCCTTGTGCTGCTAGCTGCAGATCCAGTTCATGGAGCTTGCAGCTGGGTGAGAACATGTCCCTGTGCTGGTCACACACCTCACAATGTGATGTCTAAATAGGCACCTTTCCCAAATTACCTGACTTTGGCGTTTGTTTAACACAACATACTTGCCAGGTGGCCACACTGACTGGCATCGATGACCCTCTGGTCTTTGCAGCGTGACCCTGATGCCACTCTCTTCCCAGAGACAGAAACCTAGTTATCCAGGACTGGTGAAACACCACCACATCCCAGCTTCCAGATTTTGGCCCAGATCCCTCTCAACCAATTCAAATATGAAGAGAAGTCAGATGGGCAGTTCAAAACCATTACCTACAGTGGATGATCAGACACTTTGTCCCCAAGGGATCTAAAGTGCTTCTTAATCTGCCTGGGATGCCGGGGCAATGGCTGGCTTCTCTTCAAACACAGTGCTCAACCAAACACCTCCCTTTTTTCTCTGTAGCATTACCACCAATTTTACCACATCCATCATTTAGAGTATTTCCTCTGGTTTATATTAATTTTAAAATATTTTCACAGTGTATTTGGTTTGGGTTTTTCTTCCCTCACCTTCACTCTGCAGTCAGGAATCTTTCCTAAAGACTTTGGCTTTTTCTTTCTTTTTTTTTTTTTTTTTTAGCATTCATAATGACTGCTCCCTATATATCCTCTATTGTGTAACAGATGGTGGGGAGCACTTATAAGTGCCCTGCCAAACCATGATTTAATTTTTGCCCAAATTGTACTCCTCTGTGACTCATCCAGTAAATAATTGCTGGCTTGAAGAGAAGAATAACTAGACTTGAGTGGAAATGGCGTAAAATATCAAGGGTTGACCCAAAGGAGAGGGGGATGCCAGACCTGCTGCCTCTGATAACTCCTGGCCATGGGACCAGCTCAGCCCAGCCCCTGGTAAAGCAGTGGATGCCCCCAGGACAGCTCAGGAGAAGGAGATGGTGACCTGACAAGGAATCAGCAGAGGAGCAGGGACCAGGAGAGATGGTATCAGGCAGCACCAACAAGGGACGTGGACATCCTGGGGCTCGTTTGATCTTGTCATTAAGGATCTTATCAGACACCGCAGGAGCTGATGAAACCTGCTGACAGCTCAAGGCTGGAGGTGTCACCCACGGGGTGTGGGGATTTATCACAGGGGACCAGAGAACGGAAGTTTCAAGACCTCATACTGACATCCAGATTACCAACAAAATCTTTAATAAAGTGGAGGAAGAAGTAATTGCTGGAAGTCCTTGCTGCGAACAGCCTCGAGGCCACCCAATTAATAGCGCTGCCTTGAGCAGCGCAAGTGACTCATGAGCCACTGCATCCTCCGGCGCTCCCGCTCATCCCTCACAGAGCAAGGTTTAGAGCTCTCTGTCAGAAACCGCGGAGAAATCCACCTGTGGCAAAGTCCACACACTACAGCGGAGGAACATATAATCCTGCAGGAAAAAACCACCGGTTTCCTTGCCAGAAACCTGCCTCCTGTTAAACCAAGCTGACGGGCACGAGCTCTATCTTTAGCCTCTGGCTGTGCATTGGCAGAGTCCCCCATTAATGCTCCATCCCCATTTATGGGGTGCACCCCAGGGCTCTGGGATGTGGCCCTGTGCGAGCGGAGGTCCCAGGGTGGCAGGGATTTGGGGTGCCCTGAGAGAGCTGGGTTTGGGTCTAAATCCTAAATCCTCGAGCCGCCTTTCTCATTACCCATCATTCCTCCTCCTCCTTTGCCTCACCCCACTCTTTTGGTGTGCACATTCATCATCTCTTCCTTCATATGTCTTCTCCTCCTTCACCCTTTCTGCATGTTTTTGCCGGGGATGGCTTTTTGTCCCAGTACCCTTGGTAGTGCAGGGTTGTGGCCCTTGAAGGTATCACTCAAGCAGCTCCCGGTCTGCACCATCACCTCCCATTTCAGACGGAGTCAGACTCCCCAGCCCTGGGACACCTGTCCGCTCCTCTCCCAAGGGAAGTCACAACAACATTCCTCTCCCATCGGGTGTTTTGGTGGGTACACACTGTTGATGAGTCAGTTTGTTAATGTTCACAACCCTGAGGATGTGTTTAAAACGAGCCTTTCTGGGTCAAGGCTGCAGGGAAGTTGCACAGAAGCTCGGAGCACATTTCCCTACTGAGCTCACAGGACTGACACTGCCTGAGTCATGTCTTAAAAACTGGGCTCCCCTGGGACGCCCAGCTCTCACAGACACCCCCAACCACTGTGTCAGGAACTGCGATAAATAGCTTTGCCGGGGGTGAAACCGCCGAGTTGCCGGTCGTGGTCTGGGAATGCCTCGGTCCTGGTGAGTGCCCTTCGATGCAGGAAAGTGGCCACCAAGTGACCCCGCACTATGGGACACTCCCGAGGAGAAACCCCCTCCGACATAGCCCTGCTCTAGCCACGCTGGACCTGGCTGAGCACGGAGCCCTTTCCTGCGAAATGGTGCTGGCAGCGCTTGGTTTGCTCTGGCCGAAGGAGAGCAGGAGAGGGCTGGGCTGCTTGGCTGGCGGGTGCTCGGGAAGCAGATGAGTGATGTAAAAGAAAGGTTGCTGTCAAGCCCAAGACAGCAAACTAGACTCACTGCCAGAGCAATGAGATGCAGGAGCAGCCACATAGAAGGGGAAAACAACCAAACTGGTCTCTAGAAGGCATTTGGAGTTCTGCATTTGGGGGTTATATGCCACGATGTTGGTGACAGCAGGGGTCTGTGGTGACTCGCAACCTTCCCTTAACTCTTACGGAAAGGAGGCTCGGGCTCCCACACTGCCAGCCGGTGGGGATCCTGGGGTGGAGCGTGCCCAGGCACCCCCTCCTGCTCCGATCTTTCGCCAGTGCTGGGGCAGGACTGGAGCTCAGCTCACAGTAGGAAAGCAAAGATTTATATTTTTATCAAGGAAATAGCAGAGTAAAAGGGATTCACCAAGATAAATACACAAAAGCTGGGATGCTTCAGCCAACGCTGAATCAATCTCATCTCCACCTCCCTGCTCTAAAATGGCTTGTGTTGATAATTGCACTTAGTGATTCTTTGCCAACACTCAGACAGACATTCATCCTCCCAGAGCAAACAGAAACATACATCTCACAGCAAAAGCTCCCCGATCCAGCCTCTTCCCTGGATCCCTCCGTGCGCTAGCAGCTTCCCCATCCACCAGCCCTGATGGGGGGCTGTTTGCCAGGACAGAGCTCCCTGCTACCTAAACAAGGGGAAGACAGGAGAGATGGATGGAGAAGGGCGAGTGCTCCATCGAGCCACAGGACAGAGAGGACTGGCTGTGTTAGGGCTCAGGTCTCAGCTCTCAGCCTGGCAGATAATCCCCTCCGTAAAGTGATCAAGATTCCCAAAGCATCCTAGCTCTATCAAAGCCAAAAAACATGCTGTGAATATTTCCTTTTGCACTACTGTAGCAGTGGGCTTGTTTCTTTACCTTTTGAGATATTCACAAAGAGCCCAGGAGAAACCCAAAGAAAGGACACTGTGCCCACGGCTGCTGTTTCTCCCCCTTCCCCTCAGCTATCTCACTTAGTCTCATAAAAGCTATTACAAGCCTTCCATCATTTTATTCCCACTAGACATCTAAACCTGGGCTAAAATTAATGAGAAGTTAGATGTCTAAACACCTGCATGGTATTGCTACATTGTGGGGACAATGCTTGTACGGGAAGCAACAGAGGACAGGAGCCAACTGAGCTGCAAAATGAATATTAAACAGAAATAGCTGCACAGCAATATTTTATGCTTGTTACTGAGTTTTTACTTCAATGGTGGTAGGAAAAAAAAATCCTAGGCAATGCAAGAACTCCAGGGGATTAGCATCTTCCCCCAGCATAAAAAGCGTCATTTTTTATAGAGCACAAATGAGTTCTGGGCAGAGACGGGGAGTCTGTGAGTACTCCTCTGTATTTGCCATCTGATATTTCTCAACAGTGTCTACAAAAAGTTTGGAGGACACTTTCTACAGTAAGAAAGTGATACATTAAAAATTGTAATTTTTAAAACAGGAAAATAGGTAGGAAAGAGCCTTAAGAGGAAAGACGAGCTCCTTGTTTTCCTGCTGCATTGCGGCTGCAGAGTTAAGAATCTCACTTACGCTTTACTGCCATAAATTAAGAAGCGCCAGCTCGAACACACACAGAGGCAAAAAGAAAAGGAAAAAAAGTCAGAGCTCTTACAGCTCGTGGTGGCTCAGAGTCAGAGGTCTTACAGTCTTCCCGAGCTGAGCCTGAACAACCCAAGCGATGGAGTAAAACCTGGGGCCAAGAACCAGCCGAGGAGCACTGTGCTCACCTCAGGAACAGGAGGGGATTTCAAGTGACCTTGATAATGGGACAGAGCCCGAAATCCACAATGTGAAATTCAGCCAAAACCAGTGGAAAGTTCCACACTTCATGTAGAAAACCGGAGCGTGGTTTCCAAAGTGAGAAGCCCCTGGGTAAGCAGTGGGGTGGTAAGGACGGAGCTGGGCTTGGGGCAGACCATAACCCCGATGAGCCGGCAACACAGTGCCAGTAGACCCATCTAATTCTGAAGCTCAATAGCAGCATCATCACAAACAAGACACGGGTGTTATTACTCAGCTCTGCTTGATACTGATGTGGTCTCAGCCAAGTACCACACAGGGTTTGGGCACTGTGGTCTCCGACAGACAGAAATGGAAAGAAGCCATAGGAACCAGATCAAGAAGAAAATAGTGACACGTGAAAAGAAGAGCTGGGTTTGTTTTCTTGAATAAACAGGAGCTGGAAGGGGTAAACACACCACTCTTGTCAGGAGGTAAGAAGCTTTTCTAAAGACCGAGGATTTGTTTCTCTCCGTGACTACCAAAGGAACGATGAGGAGCTTAGTTTGTAGTATCAATAATTCAACTGGGAATTAGGGGAACTCTGAGTGACAGTAACGAAACACTAGAAGCAAGGAAGTCATGGAGCATCCTTCACCAGAGGCTTTGATGAACAGGTTAAATGAGCAGCTCTCAGAAATCACCTGGGTCCTGGCTCCCAGCACACGCTCCTGTGGCCACGCCGTGCTGCGGTTCGACAGCGAGCGGGTCGTGCCCACACCAGCGAGCACGTACCCTGCCACGAGCGCGCGGTCGCGGACCGCAGCTGCAGAAGCGGCTTGGCACACACCACTCGCCACTGGCAAACACCCGCCGTCACCAAGCAGTGTGCACGGCACACGCGCACCGTGCGTGGCTTCTGCAGGCTCAGCTGCGCTCGACCTTTCCAAGTGACACATCATGCCACAAAATCCCATCCAGGAGATGTGAATCAAAAGCTGTGGAACAAAATACACACCTGAACAGTGCACCTGACAGGAGGAAAGCATGACTAAGTTTGCTATGAGTAAAACACATTCCTTTTGGCTCCAGGCTGTCTACTAGCGACTGAGAGCCCAGGATCAGTGAAAATAGGGAAGACAAAAATAATCCAGAGAAAGGCAGCTTTATGATGGCACGCGCCGTGTTTAGGAAGCACCTATGTGCTAGGTCTCCCCGTGACTGCAGGGGATGGGGCTCCGTCTCACAGATACCTCACCAGCTTTACCTTCTGCATCACCAAACCTCCAGCTGACCACCTCTTGCTGCTGAACACCACGGAACAGGTGCCCAGAGAGTACCCTGTGGAAGTTGTGGTATGGGATTAGGTAGGATGAATGCTCTAGATACATTTTGAAAAGCAGAAAAGTTGATTTACTAAGCAGTTTTCTAACTCTGGGATGATTTCCCCAGGAATGAGTTAAAGCTACAACACAGGAGAGATCCTGTGTTAGGAGCAGCAGAGAAATAAACAAAGATGCTCAATGCTACAGGCTTTAGGGAGAAAAAGCCAAGTCTCTCCAGCCAGTGTGGTAAAGAAGTCAAGACTAAAAATATGAATGTTCGAGTCTTTCTGCAGAAGGTGGCTGGCGAGAACAGAAATGTCCCGGAGGAGGAATGGAGGGTGGTGAGGGCAGCAGCCTGGCATGACCCAGGCTCACTGCTCTGGCACAGATCCTTACGCATGACCAAGGGCAGGGCCATGGGTGCAGCCTCAAAATCAGCTTAAGCCAGCCCAATCTCCTGCTGTTACGGAAGGATGGTCTGTTCCTCAGCTGCTCCTACCCACCACCTCCCATCTGTTGGCACAAGCAGTCGCAAGGTAGCACAGTCCACAGCAATAAAAGCAATTCCTTCTCAGATTGACAAGAAGGACAGCTGGATAACAGCTATGACAGTGCAGAAGCAGAAGCACAACCGGTGGCTGGACGGGCCTCTTAAATCAGAATAACCCAGCTGCACACCTGCACCCTCCTGAACTTAAATAATGATTAAGTCCCAGTAACAAAGGTCCTGGGTAAATTTCTCACCAAGAAAGTTCTGCTCAGGCCCAGTCTTGGCTAAATCAAGAGCTCGCAGGCAGCCTCGCCAGACCCAACGCCACAGAGCAGCACTGATCCTGTCCTTGCTCACAGGACAGGCTCAGCACCCAGAGCCAGCACCAAGCACAGTGGCCAGAGCCACCTGCACCCCAAACATGTTAGAGGTGCTGCTGCTGTGGACAGACAGCTGGACACTTACAGAAATTATCATGAAGGTGGCAGGTCTTGGTGTTAACACTCACCCAGATGCGATGAAGTTCAAGCCTACACCTCCCGTGAATGTGTCCCATGCAACTGGAGATGGGATAACTCCCACCTTCCTGAGGTGGGACTGGACCGCTGCTGAAGGCTACACGAAGATCAGATTCAAGCCAGCCTGAAGAAGAATCTGCCCAGATTTGGTGCCACTGTTTGGGATTCAGCTGGGAGCAGGGAGAGCTGCTTGTGCGCTCAAGGGCTGCGAGGTAAAGAGCAAGCCAGGAGCACAGCCTGGGCTTCTTCTTACAGGCAGCTGCTGTCCTCACTGTCCTTCAGGCTGACTTTTAGTCTGACTCGCATGAATTTTAACTTTTTGGTTGCACTGTCCCATTATCAGCAAATGGCACGGTCCTCTTCCAGGCTGCCTCTCTGTAGACACAGACCGTCGCTCCAAGGAGTACCTTGGGCCAAGGCAGGCATCGATCCCTGCCTCGCAGCCTCAGGGAGAGACATGTAGGTGGTCTCACCACCTCCACTTCAGCTTTAATAGGACAAACGGGCAGCAAGTCCTGGCTATGGAGTGCACGAGGCTGAAGGGAAGGGTCTCAGCCTGTCTCTTTGCTCAGGATCCCCCACAGACCCCATCGGGCAGCCCGCACTCAGCACGTTAACCACTATGAACCCATTAGCTCCCCTCATTCTCCCCCTGCTCCAGGAACCACACAGAGACAAGTCGCTGCCAGTCTGGGTCTCTAGCATTTAAATCCCACCCCCCCATCTCCCTTTATTTTTTTCCTCTCTGTAGCTCAGAGCTATTTCCTAGAGAGCAGCAGCACCTTGCTGTCAAGTGGGGCAATGTTCAAGAGGGAAACAGTCAGTTTAGCATTGCTTTAGCCCAACCATAGCAGAGGTAACAGAAACCTATTCTGGAAAAGAAACTGAGCAAAACTGACCCCACTCAAGCCATGACAGCCTGCTTCCCTGGCTAGTGATAGCAGTTGGGGGATTAAGGAAACAGCAACAGGAATATCTGGCTGGCCTTTAAGGCAATAACAGTGTTTGTTGGAACAGTACAGGCAGCAGTAGCCAGCCAAAAGGCCAGGCGAGCAGTAGCCAGGGCAGTGGTTAAGGACGAATTGTGTACGCGAGAGAGATGGTGGCTCTTGAGGCCTACCCCCACCCTCCAAAAGGAGCATCAGCACTCAGTGCAACTCTCATTCCCCACTCCAGCTCCCTCTAACTGCCTCTCCTCTCTGACTAGCAGAAAGCGTAAGCCCTCTTCACCCTTCCCCCAGGAGACCAGATCAGGCAGGAGTGCTGATTTCAACAGCACTCGTGTTTAGGAAAGCCTCAAAGAGAGACAGCAGCAAAAGCAAACTGCAAGAACAAGGAGAGTCTAGACTGCAGGATCCCCTGGGAGCTACTCCTGTTTACGCAGGAGTTACATTAATGGTGCATGAGACCCTGCACTGGTCCAGACAGCAGCCGCAGTCTCAACAGCCCCATCTGCGCTCTGCCGTCGAGACAGCAAAGGGTCAGCGCCAGATGGGCAGGAGCAGCAGCAGAGGGGAAAGGACTCCATCCATCCCACTGAAGTTCTCCAGCAAACAGGCGAGAACAGACAGGCACAAGCATCTTCATAACTTCACTAAACCCATCCATTACAGTCTAAACAGCAGCTCTTCAGCAGATTTTTGCCTCTAGCCCATACCTTCCCACATACCTGTTGACAGCCTAACACATTGTTTTTCAATTCTCGCTAAGCTCTCTCCGCCCCATCCAACAGCTGAGATTAACATGTCCTGCAAGAGGGATTCTGCTTCCCCATCAGCCCTGCTCCAGCCCTTGCAATTTCTGAACTTTCCAAAACTTGATCAGAAGAGGATTTTTGTAGTCAAAAGGCCCCATCCCCTCAGAATCTTTGGCAAAATTTCTTGGGTGGCACAGCTGCCAGGAGTGGTGATTAGACACAACAGTCTTCCCTTGGAAGCAGAGTGAGCCACTTCCAAAGGTACCTGCAGTGGTGCCTTGTCACAGAAACCAGAAGCAGAAGAAATAGTGCAAGTGTTGGACTGAAAAACAAGATGCAAGGGTTCAAGCCTTACCTCTAGCACAGTCCCAGATTTGCCCTGTGAACTCAGCATACCTCCTTTGCACGTTACTGAAACACACACTTGGCATTACTTCAGCCCCTTCCTCGTGTTTACCTCAAGCCCAAATCTTCAAAACGACACAAAGAAACAGACACATGACAGAGTTAAGCATCGTTGCCCCAGCAAATACAGGGTTCTGCTTACATGCCTCATTTTACACAACAAGAACCTTCAGAGAGTTCTCTGGAAGGAACTGTGTGCAGGAGGTGCAGGGCTCACAAACAAGGCCCCAGCCTCCAGCTGCTACAATTCACTTTTAATCAAAAAAAAGTGTTCCCAAGATACCACTGCTCATTCCTTCAACATTCCACATTTTATTGAGTTTGGCTGGATTAAAGGGTTAGTTGTATGGTACATTAATTCAATAAATATTTAAGAACTGGATGATGAAGCCCCATCACATTAGAGCAGGGAGTTAAGTACACGGGTAAGTAAAAATGTATTATTTTTAAAAGATCAAATAACTAGCTGGGGTGGACAAATGCAACTCTCAAAAAAAAAAAAAAAAAAAAAAAGATGGCATGTGCACTTCAGAAGACTTTCTGGCCAAGGACAGCATGGAAGCCCATTACCAGAAAACTGACTGATAAATAAGAGTAGGTTTTTAATACAGAATAAAATGCACTGCAGCAGTTCTGCCATTTCCTGCTAAGAACCAAAAAGGAATATTTACCAAGCACAACGCTCTGCCCTGTCAGTCTAGATGGAGATCATCTCCATCTCCATCATCAGGAGAAGATGAACTCTCCAGGTAGCAATGCACCTACCAGCAGTCCGCTCCTTTAAACAGCTTTTTGGAAAGGGAAGAAGAGGGGACAAACAGAGTAAGAAATGGTGGGAGAAGGTTCTCACTGGCATATGTGCACACACTCCAGCTTTCTAAGCTTAACATAAATTGCTCCTTCACCATGACAGACAGCATAGCAAGCTTACAACACACCTAGCCTAGGGATGTTGTCTTGCTGTCTTTCACAGCAAAGGAAAAGATACCACTCAGATCCGCTTCTTTCTCTGAAGACACAAGTAACAGTCTTTAGTAAATGAAAAGAATTGTCTGAAGTCCCTAGGACAGATCTTTAAGGTAAGTGGCATTAGCACTTTTCCCTGTCTGTTCAGGAGAAGCCCTGACTATAGGGTTCAATGTAAGACCATGCAAGAGCACTTAAGTTTTCAGGAAGCCCAGCTACTAAAGCAATATACAAACTTCTTATGCACCCTATCCATACCTGTGCACCAAACCCCAACTGGATGGGGAAGCTACAAGACACTACTGTGATCACCCCTCCTGCCACAGTTCCAGCAAGCCTCTACATCCTGAAGTTATACTAGATGCTTCTATCTTAGAAGGACTCCAGCCAGGTGGAACGGCTTTGCTGGCAGTGCAGAGCAGATCCATTAGGAGCCACACATCATACACTCATCCCGGTTCTCCAGGGAGCACACCATGGCTGCTTTATTCCTCTCCTTCTCTTCCTCTTCCTTGGAGGCCTTCTCCCGCTCTCTAAGTTTCTCTTTGTTCAGGGTGAACTGGATGGGGTTAGCAGCTGGTTTTGTCCTTAGGTAGTACATGCCAGTCTTCAGACCCTGCAGAGCAAAAGCACGAGTCTAAGAGCTGGAATCAGCTGGAGGTCAGGCAAGCAACAGCCAAACTCTGAACTGCTGAGGCTGACCTCCCTTAGCCCATACCACTGTCCAGCCTCACAGTCATGCCTAGTAGTAATCAGGATTAACGGGAGCAATGCTACAAGCATCCACAGCTTTATTGCTCTAGAGAGATACTCCACTAGTAACACCAGATTCTTGGAAGGAAACAGCCGTTTACCTTTCTAAGAATCTGCAAGACTAACTTTTCATGAAAGAACTTATAAGCCCCCATTTGCTGCCTGTTCTGAACAAGCCTCCCACACCACCCCTCCCAGATACCTGCTTCCACCCATAGAAGTGCATGCTGGTGAGTTTGCCATAGTTGGGTTCTGCAATGTGGATGTTGAGAGACTGGCTCTGATCAATGAAAGCTCCTCTGTCTGCTGCCATCTTGAGGACAGTTTTCTGGGAGATCTCCCACACTGTCTTATAGAGTTGCTTCAAGTCATCAGGAATCTCAGGTATATTCTAAAAGGAACAGGAAGAGTTTTCCAATGCAGTGTAAACAGTGACTGCCCAAATGTTCCTATTTATAAAATCAAACTCTTCACCAATTGCTGAGACTTCAGTAATCTTGACTAGAACAAGGCTTTTTGCAGCTGAACTCTATCACTGAATCCAAGCATCCTGTATCTGAAAGCACCCAAGCATAAAGAAACCTTACTTGCTGAAACAGGCCAGCTTCTTCTGGGGAATTTGAAAGAAAAAGCTGTTTGCAAACAGACCGTTACTGTTTTGCCCTAAATAGTTCTGAGGTCTTACAAAAAGCAATCCAGCAGCTAGTACCCCTCCAAACCTCATGACAAGCGGGATGCACTTTGTTAGCATGCATGATTCCAAGCACAACAGTTGCAGCAGCATTTCAAACTCCACAGCATAAATGATTCATCCCACACAGACTCTTCTACATGTAACTTTTGGATCTGGATGTCATATACTTAGATCCTGTCTCAAGACTATTCCCTGCTACGAAACTACCCCTTTATAATCTTAATGATAAATGGGAATCCAAACATTTGTGGAATCTGCCTAAAATAAAGCAGCCTAACTCAGTATTTGTTCTAGCAATAATTAACAGTACACTTCCATTGGGCTTCTCTATTACATGGGCAGGCTCCAGCAGGAACAAATTACCACTGAGATCAGATACATCCCCTCATATTTCTAACGGAAATGCCACACATTACAGCTTTTCTTCACCAGGCTGAGTCACTCACACACAGCAGACCTCAAAAGCACTGTGTGGCAAAATGGCCCCACAGCCAGCACTTCCCAAACTAGCAGGAACCCTGTGCTGTTCCCCCTGGTTTCTCACACATACCTGGATAGAGCCGTTGTGGGCAATGATTTGGTTTTTCATCTCCTCATTCCACAGGCCCCTCTCTGTGAGATCTTTCAGCAAGTGGGGATTCACAACCTGTAAGGGGCAAGGCCAAAAAATGAAAGCACTGTATATTCTGCTAAGCTATACACCCTGCCTTACAGCACAGGAACACCTTCCTAGAGGAGACAAATCCACCCCAACGTGCACAGGGTTTTAAATGGTTAAACAAGACTTTGTATGGTATTGACAAACTTTCACTCTTCAGTCAGCATTGAGGTATGCATGCAGAGGGCCAGACTATGCACAAGGTTAAAACAACCGGGCCACCACAGACAACAGAAGGCCGTCTGCAATGCTGGGCTGACACCAACTTGGGGCTAAAGTAGTAAGACAGAAATGCAAGAAGTTAATGGACACTACAAATGAGAAAGGGGAGTGTACAGAACAACCCTGCATGAGGAATGCTAAAAGATGTGAAAGGGAGAGATCTTGGTTTACCAGGGCCACTGACCACAACCTGAATTACTAATTAAGGGTGTAAACAATCACCAAGATTGGGGTCAGAAGTGAAAAGAATAAAATAGGTGCAGGCTGTTTATTTGGGAAGAAAAAACAGCGAACTTTTGCTTGCTGGGGCTGGGGGTACCTGTCCAGCAGCCCTGCACCTGACCTACATAGTGGAGTGGGTTAATAAATCTGCTGCTCTGACCTCACCACACATGTCTGATTTGATCCTGCACTCAGGAGGAAACGGAGTGCTTTCCCTAACATCAATGAGGGGACACCTCAGAGGGGATGGACAGACCAGACCTCCCTAACAGTTAGATATTCCCCTTGTCTCACACAGAGGTCTCTGCTAACTCCAGCGTCCACAACTCAAATTGTTTTGTACTTTCCTAGATGACAGACCCCTCTGCATCTGTAAAACTTTTACATAACCTCTTCAGATCTCTTCAGTGTTTTACATACAGCTCTTTCCTCAGGACTGTGCAAAGCAGCACTGTGGTCTCAGTTACTCTTCCCATAGCATGCATGTCCCTTCAATAATTTCACTAATCATCATTCATTTAGCAATTATTCCTGCAGGCCATCTTGAGGCCTCATAACATTTTTTGCCAGGCAAAAGCAGCACTTCTTTACAACTTCGCATATTCCATGATTGTTGTGGAATATGCAAAACTGTACTACTACAGCACATAGTACAGTCTAGATGTTCCCCTTGGTGCTTTTGGCCTTTGACATAAACATCTAACTGAATTGAGTTACCAAGCGTGTGGCCTCCATCTTGTCTTTCTTAGCAGTGAAAGTCATCAAAGATATGAAAACAGAAAAGCTGTTTCCCACAGTTGCCTTGTTTACCTGAAACTCTCCTGAGAGGACTCTGCGTGTGTAGATGTTACTGGTATAGGGCTCAATGGATTCATTATTGCCCAAGATCTGAGCAGTAGAAGCAGTTGGCATGGGAGAAAGGAGAAGGCTGTTTCTGACACCATATCTAGTAACAACAGTCAAGAGTTAGAAAGCTTCAACCAAGTGAGACAAGACAGAAAAGACCTAAGAATAGTACAGTTTATATACTGTCTGCAAAGAGCTAGGAGGGCCAGTATAAGGAACTCTCAGCTCACACGCTCAGAAATCTCATCTTCTCAGGGTAACCTGCAAACCCCCAGATTGCCTACAGTAAAAAAAGGGAAGCTCCACTAAACTTTTAACATGGGTCAACATGGAAGCATAACTAAAGTCTCTCCTATTTTCGTCTTTAACCAGAGGCTTTCCCAAATTATTTACTCATGAGAAAGGGTGCACAGAAAAAAAGTCTGTCAGGCACTCTACAATTCCACAGCACTCAGGCAAAAACAAAACAAGCGGCCCATGAAGAGCCCGAGACCTCTCCATACAAAAGACAGTAGACAGATTTACTAAATTTAAAAATTAGACCCATACAAATTGAACAAATTCATTACAGGCCCTTCATGTTTTAACGATTCCTGTCTTCAGGATGTTCAAGGCTCAGCTGCTTTTCCCTGTCAGTGGGGAAAGAGTTCCCAAGCCCAGCTGACTCTGTCTCACTCACCACTACATTTGCTTAACGGGAACACAAACCATTCTGCTGATGCATCCAAGATGAAAGAAGAGCTCAGCTAAATCAGAGTCTAGGGGGTGGGCTCTCTCTGGCTTGTAAGAACAAAAATGAAAGAACACCATCCACAAAACAGTTTTGAAGAAAAATCTACTGGGGCAGGTGGGAAACACATAAGACCATTTTCACACTTGCACCCTATCTTTTGTTTTCAGTCAGTCAGAACATATCGAATGTCTTTTACATCTAATACAAACTATGCAAGACTACTCACTTAGCAATTTTCTCCTTTAAAGCCTTCCAGTCCCAAAGATCAGATGGGGTGACATTCCACATGTCATACTGAAGAATCTGAAGAACAGAGGTGCAGTCCAAATTAGACAGGGCACTCTTTTCTCTGCATTTTATAAATCACGTTGTAAATTGACCTGTTATTAATTCTTCTCTGCAAGTCAGCCTCAGCAAAGCCCCTGTATGATAATCTTACATTCAATATTTTAATTGTGCTAAAGGGGACAGCCAGCACAGGCTCAGTCTTGCTTTTCTTCTATTGCTCTCTGCACCTCAGTTTAACTTACACATTTCTTACTACACTTAAAAAGCCAAATGATGGAGGAAAACTCAAACACCATTTGTACTGTTGCAATATTATCAGCCAAAGGCGTTTGAGTCATATGTCTCCTTCTGTATCAAAGACAAGGCACAGTCACATTATCTGCTTTTCATAGCTTTGGCCCTGACACAGGACAGTTCCTGGTACTTACTCCTTTGCTGACAGGAGAACCCTCGTATGTTTCATATGGTCCTTGCTCCTTGGCAAGTTCACAGCTGGCTTCCAAAGCACCGTAATAAATGGTTTCAAAAATTTGCTGGTTCAAGCACTGGGCCTCGGGACTTTCAAATGGGTACCTCATCAAGATGAAAGCATCTGCCAGGCCCTGCACACCAATGCCAATGGGACGGTGGCGTCTGTTGGAGCGTTCAGCCTGCATGGCATTCAAGCAGAAAGAATAATTACCTTTAGCAGAACTACATAGAATCATAGAATAAATAAGGCTGGAAAGGCCCTCTGAGAGGAATTTTCATCCATACCATTGCCTTAACTTTTATGGGCCATCCCTTCTGCTGCAACAACCCACCTTTCAATTCTGCCCAGTTCCCCACCATTTGCTGTTTGGTGAGGCAGGAATTTGAGGACCCAGATTAAGTTTGTGAGAAGTGATCACTGATCTTAATTGCTCAACCTGACAAAGGGAGCCATGATTTAGAAGTGAACACTAAGCATTTTCTGAAAAACAGGCCCATGAAGACATTTAAACTCATGCATTCAAATTGTACATGCCAGAAATATGTGATTCTCATCAGGTTTGGCTTCACACTTTAGGTATTTGCTTATTTCCTCCTCCAATACCCAGCTCTGCTGCTTGCCTTTCTATGTTCTTGCAATGCAACAAACCCTGCTTCCATTCCTCTTCAACAACTACCAACCCTCTCCCCACATTCTTTCCAGAAAGCAGTCTATGCACCCTCCCAAAGATGCATAAAACCAACAAGACTGAGTTACACCTTCTTGGGATCTCTCCAGGATCCTTCTCTCTGGTCCACTTTCCACTCTATTCCTAGTGCTGTTCTGTGCTTTACGGAAATCCTCACACATTAAAAAATTCCAACTGCAGAACCATCTCAAGGGGAGCCTTTTTCTACAACTGCTTCACTAAGGAACCATTCTGGGTTGAAGCTTAAGAAGTCACTAAACAACGGGTCACATCTGCAAACAGGCAGTTAATGGAACACCCAACTATTTGCTGAAACAGGTTTACAAAATCTGTCGCTGATTCCTTCTGCCCAAGACTGAACTGGGATTGCTATAGAACAACAGGCCCTTTGTCACCAGACTCTCAGCATGCCTTCAGCCCCACACTAGCTCAGCACCACACTCACCTCTGGCACAGGGTAGTAGTTGATGTCAATGATTTTGTTCAGGTTTCGGACAATAACTTTAGTGACTTCAGCTAGCTTCTTGAAATCGTATGTATGCTCTGAAGTGACATACATGTTCAGGGCTATAGAGGCCAAATTACAAACTGCCACCTGTGGAGAAAATGCAGTGAAAACAGGCATGCCAGCCAACACCCCATGCAAAAAACCACAATCTCAGTTCCAGAGCGTGCTCTCTGGATTATCCAAACTATAGGGAAACAAATCGAGCAACCTAAAAGGCTGGAAAAACGCACTCCTCATTTCTACACTATCTTATGAGTTGTAGAAAGGGTAACCAATTCAAAAAGTCTTAGTAGAAATCAGTATCACCATAAAAATTCAATTCTCTGCCTAGTCAATCTTATTGCCTGCAAGCCATCCTTGCATAAACTAAGCCTAACCACTTCTTGTGTTGCCAGAACCAGCAGCTGATCTCAGTGAGATCCAGACTATATAATATTAGGTCATTTTCTTGGTCATTTTTTAACACTAGCATTTTTTCCAACCCCAGGAGAACTGAAAGAAGTCAGCTAAGATTTCTGGTGCAGTGCAGGCAGGCTAGACGGCTCTCCAAATCTTCTAGACTACTCACGATTTTATATGCCAAAGAGCGTGAGCTAAAGAATAACTAGCGGCTCAGGCAGTAGAAACGGATACTTTCAGTTACAACAGCCTCAAGAGCTTTACTGCACTAGAAATGCTCCATGCTGTACTAGCACTAAATCATTTCTATGTCCTTCCTTTGCCTTTGTTAGCAATGCTGCAGTCCAAACATAGCACATCTGTAGAGCACCAAGGTTAGGGTAGTACACAGGAAACGCGGGTGGAATTGTCACTGAAATGTAAGTCTGGGAGTGAGAGGTATGGTTTTACTAAATCATTGGCTGAAGAGATGCTTACATCAGCTAGCAGCAAGCCAAAGAGCTCACTTCTCCCTCAAGCTTTCAGACATTCGCTTTGATGGGTATCTTGTTTTATATCAAATCCTCCATGGGAGTTAGAAGGAAGGGGAAACCCACACACAGAGTCTGTGGGAGAGTTTTAAGTACTCAAGTCAAAACATCCCCAGAATTTTCTTAGCTACCTGTTGCCTTCCCCAACCAACAGTCAGACATATTCTAGAAAGCTGCAAAAGGAGCAGTTACAGCTTTCCTAAATGCTACCAGTTCCTAATCTCCACCTACCTCATCTTTGCTGGTATACTCCACTATTTCTGTACAGAGATTGCTGCATTTGATGGTCCCTAAGTTCTGCTGATTGCTCTTCCGGTTGCAAGAGTCTTTGTACAGCATGTACGGCGTGCCAGTCTCTGTCTGAGATTCAATGATAGCATACCAGAGCTGCTGGGCCTTCACCACTCTGCGGACACGGCCTTGCTTCTCGTAACTGCAACAGGGCACATGTTGCTTAATAATTCCCAGGCTCTCCAAAAATAGCAATGAAAGACAATAATTTTTAACACAACATCAGGTTCTCAGGGAGACAAGACCCCATTCACTTCTCAACTGCATGAACTCTGAACTGTCCTTGTTTAAAGGAAATGGAAAATCTTTCACTACAACATCCCATACAACTCGTCCAAAACAAAGCCATCAACTGTTTTAAGCAGGGATCACTTCAGAATTTCCCTTTAACAAGCTAAAACAATCATTCATACATAGCTCTACCTTGAGCAGGTCACAGTTTGAAGCAAACAGTAAGTAGACCTTCCCCATCTTTGTTCTTTTATCAACCTGATAATGGAACTTGCTGACCACTTATGAGCCAACACCACAAACCTGTGCTTTTGCTCCCAGATACCACACAACAAGGGCAGTTCTGTGAATGGATGACCACTGCTTAAAAATATATTCACTTTTCTCACCTCTCATATAGTTTCTCAAATTCCTCTCCCCAAACCTCATCTAGGCCAGGACACTCATTTGGACACATTAAGGACCAGTCCTGTAAGGAAAAATATTCAGAGAAAATGTTTAGGCACTCTGTCAGTTAAAGGCATTCAACTTCATCAGCAGATCCTGTTGTAAACAGGAACATGCGAACTACACTTCCCATCCTGAAAAACTAGGAACCAACTCTGCCAGCAGACGTGAGGAAGGTGTTCATCAGACTAGTCAGATTTATTTAAAAGTAATTATATGAATATTTAAAACCAAACTGCCTTTCAGGAAAACGACTGGTTCTCAAGATATAACCCATTTTAAAGCAAATACAAGCAGTCATATGAAGATCAATTTACTGGGAAGATTTTGATGCTTTAAGGAAACTCCAGAGTAAAAATTTAGCGTAATAGTATAAGTACATAAGTCATGGGCTGCAAGATTAAGCACTGAAGCAAAGTATCCCACTGGAGTCTCCAATTCCATTCTCTACCTGCACAGCCTAGTTCTCAAATAAGGTGCAGCAACCTTTTCAGGAAGTTCCTTTGCTGCTAGGCAGACAGATCTGCAACCCTTCATGAACTCCATCCCAGGGCTGGTCACCTGTTTCTCTATTAACAGACCTATTCTGCACCAATCACGCTTCTTACCTGGTTGGTTTCAACTCGCTTCATGAAGAGATCAGGAATCCACAGGGCAAAGAAAAGGTCTCTGGCTCGCTGCTCTTCTTTCCCAGTGTTCTTCTTTAAGTCAAGAAACTCAAAGATGTCCAAATGCCATGGCTCCAGGTAGATGGCAAAAGCCCCGGGTCTCTGATACATAAAACATAGCCAAGATCAGAACAAATTGTCCTTGAAAATAAAATCTGCTGCACTGCTCCTGAGTGCACACAATACCCTAAACTAACAGGAGCTTAGTTTTATAGTCTCATTAAGGCAATTTCAGTATGCTTTTTTGCATTACTGTTGTTCTCACTTATTGGAACTGGGCCATGTTACTAGTTCCAGATTCTCAATAAAAATGATTTAGTACCAAAAAAATGTATCTCCGTTTTGTAACCAGGAGCTTCACAAATACTAGATTTACTTACTGTGTCATGCCTCCATTGACCTCTGGACTATGTGAAGACAAAAGATCAAGAAGCTTTCTACAGTCTTATACCTTAATTCACTATATGGCATTCAAGGAGCGACTAATAACCAGCACAAGAGGCTGCTGTAACACGTGCATATCATGCAGCAGACATATACCAAAAGATATAACCGCATGATAAAATGTATAGTGAAAGGGGAACACCAGAATATCAGCAAGAAGGGGGGAAAATGCCGTATTTTAATTATGTGTCATCTACAACCACTTCATCAGCTCACTGATGTTACTGGGTCAATCCTTCACAGATACGGAACCTCTGTGGAACCTCTGACCTCAGGTTACCTTCTTGGACATAGTTTAATGGAAAGCCAGTACCTTGTTTCCACCTTGATCCACATAACGGGCAGTGTTGTTGTAGACCCTCAGCATTGGAACAAGCCCGTTGGAATTTCCATTTGTCTGCAGAGGCACAGAAAAACGATCAATACTGAAAAGAAACTGCCTGAAGGATGGGCCTACATTTTCTGCATGTCTTTCAGCAGTCTGCAAACTCTTATGCTGAAAGCTAGGAACTGACCACCCCAATCAGTTATTTGGTAGTTCCTTCCCCTCACTTTTTTTTAAATAGACAAAAATGTATATATCAGCTACTGGTCCCAGAGTTAATAAAATGTACCTCCTAACTTCTTTTTGTCACGTGCACTGTGACAAAAAAACAAACACACATCCACAGATGATCTTGAGCAGTTAAGACATACAAAAGGAAAAGGGCTAATGCACAAGTCTCTGAGCATATTCCTAGGTTGCTAATAGTTGGAAATGTCTGATCGAACAGTGGAATAAGATCCTCTTTTTGGAAGGACTTCTATTAGGAAGCCAAAAAAACAAGGAAAACCAACCTTTTTGCCTTAGAGCATAGTGAAAAGGGAAGGACTACTGAGCTAGACTGACTGCTGTGTTAAACTGAGTTGGTAGAAGCAGCATTGATTTGGCAACCGAAATACAGACATTTCCTGAAACCAGAAGGTTAACCTCTGCTGGGAACACCATCTGCACACTTACCCCAGCAATGTAGCTGCCCGTGGCTCGGATACAGCTCACAGCAAGGCCAATCCCACCAGCAGACTTTGAGATCAGTGCACACTGCTTCAGAGTGTCATAGATTCCCTCAATGCTGTCATCCTTCATGCACAGCAGGAAACAACTAATGAAAATAAATAGCTTTAGCATACAAAGATTAAAACAAAAAAGGGGAAGAAGTATTTCACCAGGTCTGCAGAAAAAGAAGAGTAAACACTGAATCTTTAACATGCTATGCAAAGCAAATAAATGATGCAAAACCATAGGTTGCGAAGTGGAATAAAGGATAGTTTTAGAAAACATCATGAGCAATAGTTGTATTACTGATACCTGTGTTATCAAAGCAAAACATTTTTTAAATCATATCATTTATGCTTGCTATTTTTAGCATGTTTTAGAAAACAATTACCAGGATTCATTTTGTAATCTATAGAAGACTATGCACATTAAGTAATTTTTAAATAAAATACAGCCATGTAAACATTTCCATTAGCTTTAGAAGCTTACAGAAACCTATTTTTCCCCAAAGACTACACCAGAGATCAAGTTAAATTTGACAGCAGCTTCTCAAAACTTCATAAAACTATCACAGAAACACAGCTACTATTTTTAGAAGTTGTGAAAGCATTTCATTTGAACAGACCCAATCTCCAAAACTTTATCTTCATCTAGTTACGCATTAAGCAAACTTGAAAGCCAAAGGTACCTGGAAAGCTGAGGCCGGTTGGTGCCCGCATTGAATAACGTTGGGGAGGCATGGGTAAACCACCTTTCAGACAGAAGATTGTAAGTTTCAATTGCAGCATCAATGTCATTTTTGTGGATCCCCACCGATACCCTCATCAACATATGTTGAGGACGCTCAGCAACTAAACACAAAAAGCAAAGAGGGGAGAAAAAGAATGTCAGTATGACATTTACAATTAGTACAGACTGATGTAGAGGTCATAGCAATAAGCTACAAACAACATGCAGTGGGCCACTTGAGAGACATAGTTTTCATAGAATCACAGAATAATTCAGGTTGGAAGGAACCTCAGGAGGTCTCTAGTCTGATCTCCCGCTCAAAGAAGAGTCAGCTAGGAGAATCAGACCATCAGGACTTTATCCAGTCACGTTTTGAAAAACTCGAGGACAGGCGCTGCTGCATAACCCCTCTCAACAACCTGCTCCAATGCCTGACTGTTCTCCTGGGGAAAAAAAAACCAACACCTGTATTGACAGTTAAAATCCAATCAAATATCCAATCCAGCATCCAATTGCTCCCTAGATTTATTATATTACAATTAACCTCTCAACCTTCCGGTGTCCTATGATTTTCATGCTAAGGGCCTGCCATAACTGGCATAGATAGCACAGTAGCTCCTTCAGCTTAAATTTATTAAAAAGTGCTTAGCATTATGGAACAAGTTATCAGCTGGACAGGAACTACTTCATCTTCTAAATCCTAGGTAACAGGTAGCTTTCAAAGCACTAGGGTCCTTAAAACAGTCAGCTGAAGCACAGTTGTCCAGGTCACACTGCCATTATTTGGAACACCCAAGTAAACCTGGCACAGTGCTGCTCTTTAATGATCAACTGTTCTTCAGGCAAGCATACTGCTGCCACCAAAAAAATGTTAGATTCTTAGCCAAGGAAAAGAAGTTGCACATGCCCACAAAATACCTACCACAAACTTTTTGCTAATTTTTTTTAAACCAGTACACAGTGCTTTCACTGGAATGTTTACCTCCTCAACCCCTGCTCTGAGCCATGGTCTTGACTTTTAAACAGTACTTCAAGATGATACAGACAGTTCTTACATTTTGAGTTGATTCAGACAGTTCTTACCTTTTGAGTTGATTTTCAGCAAGTAGGAGCGTTCGAGAGTCTTTAAAAAGAGAGAATGCATTTTAGTAGACATGCAGTTTTCAGTTTTTAAAAAATCCTGTTAACTGCAAATTCAAGCATCTTCATGCTCCTTATCCCAGGCTTCATCAGAAGCACCAACCCTGCACTCCACTACTCCTCTTGTTAATGGCATAGGATATTAGGTGACTAATGAATAAAAAAAACCCTCAGAAGTCCACTGTAAGGTTCCAACACTGAGGACTCTATGCTTTGGATTATGGAGTGGTAGTGGAGCATGCAGCCACAAAGTTCAACACTACCTCTCAACCCACAGTGAATTAAGGCTAGAAGACAAGGGAGTGCTTGTTCTCCACAGCCCCATCCCTCCTTAAAGTACTGTTAGTTATACTACGACAATGCTTTCCAGACAACCTGTATCACAATCTGCAGCACTGGGTGTTGAACACACAACATGACAAATACGGCAAGCCTACAACTGCAGCACATCCCTTCTAAGCTTGTGCCTAATGGATTACAGCAGTAATTACAGGAGGGGATGTCAGGTATTGCATATCTATATACATATAGAAACACATACCCCCCTTCAAGGTTCCCCTCTTTCCATCCTTGCCAATGCTGTTTCCACAGCTGCTATGCTCTTTACACACACTAGTAGTTTCCTCATTGCAGACTACTTCCCCCAAAGCAGAAGGCACCACATCAGGTGTGTTGATGGAAACTCCAGGCAAAAACTCCCAGTTCTTACAGAGATTCACAAGAACTATCTGAAGTACCCAGTGCTATGGAATAGCAAAATACTCTCCAGTTAACCCTCCAGAGAGCCCACTGCATTGTGCCCTAAAACAATTCAGCAAAGAACAGCACGTTATGAGGGGAGCAGGAGGAGCAGATGGTGGAGGCACAATAGCCTGGACTGGTTGTGGGGGAGATGTTCCAGCAACATGGAAGACAACAAAATGCATGAGATGACACACTGAGAACAACTGTTACACAAAACAATGAGGAAAAGCAAAAAGCCCTTTTTTGGTTTATTAAGAATCAGATTATTTCCTTGAGGAATAGCACGAGCTGGGAAGCTTTCAACAACATTTGGTGCTATCAGCTGTGAAACAGTTAATGCCCAACAGTTAAAATACTGTAGCAGCTGAGGGTACACAACGAAGCCAAGAAGAAAGTACATGATTCATCCAGTTAGGCAACTGTTTTGTGCAGGTATTCTTCATTTTTTACAAACCCACTGATGTCCCACCTACTGCAGTGCCCTCCTTGCCCAAATCTAGAGGATTCTGCAAGTATTCCCATCCTTCCCAAAAGACTCAGCTCCAGAACAATATCAAAACAGCAGTCTTCATTATCATGAGTAATGTGCTTTTTACCTTAAAACCAAAATAGTTGTAGGAGAAGTCTCTGTCATAGATAATGGCAGAATTCAGGCGCTGAGAGGAAATAATACAGAGAAAAATTTACATTTACAATCAGGTTTTTTGTGCCTCACATTAAGGTATAACAATACTATCATTGTTTGGCATTTCTAGCCTCAAAGGTCTAGTGAAACGGATAACAGATCAGAGGAATAAAGTAGGGAAGAGCACTTAGCTTGAAACAAGAAACGCACAGCTTTAACAATTTTTTTTTCCAAGTACAACCCACAACTGTTGGCTACGTTTTACTGAAGTCTAACTAGACACTAAGAAACACAAGAGAGAATCAAAATAAGAACGTGAGTTCCCGTAAGAACACCAACCTGAAACAACTTGAAATCAGAAACCAAACCTCATCTCTCCCTTCTGTGCTCACAAAACAGATTGCTACACCAAAAGGTACTTTTTCTCCAATTAATTTGTGCTGATCATGACTATGAGGACATCCAAGAAAATAGATTCTACTACAGAAACATCCTTACATGAAGGAAATTCCTACATCCTCTCTTTTAAACTCTCCAGAACAGAGCATTTATCACCTGCACGGGTTTCTGCATTGGCTTTTTGTCCTAAAACAAACATGGCTTGCTTAAAAATAAGAAAAATAAATTATCTGAACTAGTTCACTGAATTTTTAAAACTTTGAAGTGAAAAGAAAAAAAGTTACATACATCTTTGTTGGCCAAAACTATGTCTAGGGTTTCTTTGGAGATCATTGGAGAGTGCTTCCCGTTGTGAGGGTTTATGTAGTTGTAGAGATCATCCATCACATCTACAACAGAAAGGTATTTAAAAAGAAGGACATCCACAGACCTATATATGCATCATCTGTCATTTGTTTTCAAGGATTTAACAGGCAGGACTACTCATCCTCTAAAATAAGCCCCTCCAGCTCTACAAACACACACCTTTTCTTCTACCTGCTCAGTACTATTACTAACCTGTTAACCTTAAAAATGCACTTCTCTTACTATGTTTTTTTAATAGAATTTATAACACAAAATAAATGGGAAAGAGAGTGGGTGCAACCTAATTTGAATCAGTTCCATTTTTCATCAATCTATTTATACAGATACTATTCCAAAACAGGCAATTTCATTTTCCTTGTGACATGCCTAAAACTCATGTTTTTCATCTCCATGGCATTTTTAGTTAGCCTGGGTACTTCGTAACTTCTGCTTAAGAGATTTCCATATTTATATCCTCTAAAACTCCTACTCCCTTTCTGACTAATTGCCATCCAAGTGCCCCCAAAGAGACTTACCACTGAATACTTTCTTAGTTTCTTTGTGCAAATTGGACACTGCAATCCTTGCTGCCAGGATAGCATAGTCAGGGTGTTTGGTGGTCAGGGTTGCGGCCGTTTCAGCAGCCAGAGTATCCAGTTCCACCGTTGTGACACCACTGTACAGTCCCTGAATCACTTTCATGGTGATCTGGGCCTGAAAAAGGAAAATTCTGGAGGTTAGCTACCTGTTGTTGGAGAAAAAAAATCCTGAAACCATTTAAGATGTAAGATATGCTTCACTATAAGCAGTACTGTTCGCTCTGTTTGAATGGAAAAGCAAATTAAAACACCAAACCCTCTTAGTGAAGTACTGACTCCTAAAATTTTAAAGTAATACTGGGGCAGAAGGGAGAGTGAGGAAAGAGTGAAGAAAGCAGAAACTGTCGATCCAGAATCATTAACAGTTTTTAATCTGCAGACACTTTCCTAAAGGCTCAAATAGAGTAGCAGCAAAGTTCATAGGGAGAAAAGTCAGATCAAAACAGTACTTACTCGGAAGTTTTGAAACTCCAAATGAAGTTTGACTTTATAAATGTGTGATGAGACATGGAAGTGCTACGCTTAAAATCATTTCATGACAAGAGCAAAAAAACCCCAACCCTGGAAGGGATACAATGGCTTTTGCTTCATGGCTTAATCCAACTGGCTTCATCTGCCAGTTGGGACCTTTTGTGGGAAAAGACTTTTGCATCTATCTCTCAAATATTTTCTGCTTTTCTCTCAAGCATTTAGCACTGATCACTACAAGAAAGAGCATATTCTACACTGGAGAAGAGAGGAAGAATCTAATGTGGTAACTGCCAAATACACTGGAAGTGTCAACAGCCTCACAAAACCAGGACACGTAATTTTCAAACCTTACTCTCTGAAAGTAAGCATGTTAGGTTAGGGATTTTTACTAGAGGCTCGTAGAGCATCTGGCACAAGAAGTTCCAAGTCCAAAAGGAGAAACTCAATTCCAAGAAGAGCAATGTCACACACTACTGCAGAATAAATCAGAATGCAGTGCTTCATATAAGATTAGGTTCATTATCAAGACAGGGTTATTAAGAGTCAGGAGGACTAGGAATCTTGCTTTTGTCCTATCACCAACTCCCTGTCACTGAGATCAAGTCAGTATACTTTGTGTTTCAGTAACCAAGTCACTAATGCTCCTCCTCCTGCTCTCTGTGGCTGAAGAGCACCACTTTTTGGTACAGAATGAATGTCAAATATTTTACAGATGCAATTTAAGATATGAAAACAGATTGTTAGATCTTTGAGATGGGAAGAGCCTAAGTTGGCAACTCCAAATGAACAGACTGGGTCTGCACATCTGCATAAAAATCTGACAGAGATCAATGGATCCACATGGGAGTCATCCTCTGCACAGGCTTTGGAAGAAGCAGCTTACATGAGTGGGATCAACATGCACTCAAAATCCTATGCAGCTTGAAAAAACAAAGTAGGGATATTATAATGACAGGGGAGTTCTGTCAGACAAAAAGGACACGTTGTTTTATTAAGAGAGGATCAAGAGCTACTTTCTATATAGTATTGCTTAAGCTTTGCAAATTGAAATTGAGAGCAATCTACCGAAACCAAAATATGTGAGCTGGAGCAACAAACAACTCTTTTTTTTTAAGCACAAGAAGCTCAATCGCTTCAACTTTTGAGGTAAAAGCAGTTTACAATAGGTAAACTGATTTTCCCCCACCACAGTCTAAAACTCCGTATCTATGAAACAAAAAAGCTCAGAACACAATCAGAAGAAACACATTATGAATGCAGTTGCCAAGACTTCCTGCACAGGCCACCATGCTTGGCTTTTGCCACAGAGAATAACTGGGTAACACCGGCTAACCACTGTCGGCTTTTAGCAGAGATCACAAGGGGCAGAGAACAGGACAGCAGAAAAAACAACAGACTCACGGGATCGACAAAGTCAGCGTTGAGCCCATAGCAGAGCTTCTGGATGCGTGATGTTATCTTGTCAAACATGACACGCTCTTGGCGTCCATCTGTTGGAGAAGAGGTTACTGTCACAGCAGCTCCCGTTACGACAAAGAACCAGTTAAGCACAGTATCCTCCTGCCCAGCACCTCACACAAAGAGCCAGCCCTCTTTTGGGGGAACTTGGGGTGGGAATCACCAAGGACAACCTGTTCAGGTTCTCTGTTCAGGCCCAAGGAGAAGGAGAGGCTCTCCCTCCACCCCAGCATGTTCTTGCTGCAGATGATCAATGCTATACATGGGATCCCTCACTCAGAGGCGCAGCTCTCAGTACAGTGAAGAAAAACAGGCAGCTCGCACCACTTCAGGAGGGGCACAGGTACCCGCTACAGAGCCAAGAAATCCCCACTCCACTCCACCTAAAATTTTGCATAAACCCAGTTCTCAGGACTGCTGCTGCAGAGATGGGGAACTCAGCTGAGGGCCACCCCAGCCGCCCAAAGGCTGGGGATCCCTCCTTTGATCAAAGGTGTAGGAACCAAGCACAAAGCTTATTGCCATTGCAGGGGCGGTGTCTCCCAAAACAAACTAAGGGGTCTCATCCCTCATTCTTGATGTCATGGGGGGTGATCCCTCACTCTGGGGTGTCCGTCCCATCCCCCCAGTGCAGATGGGGTGCTATCCCCTCACACTCGGTGATGCGCAAGCTGCCCCCAAAGCAGAAGGGATCCTATCCTTTCACGTCCCACGAGGGACACCCCCAAAACAGAGGGGGGGGCCCTATGTCTTCACTTTAGGTGCCATGAGAGGGATCCCCCAGAGGGCATCCCGTCCCCCCACACCAGGTGCCATGAGACGGACCCGACCCCCCCCGCCAAAGCAGCGGGACTGACCCCGTCCCCCCACACTCGGTGCCATGAGAGGAGACCCCCGACCCCCCCAGAGGAGAGCGGCCGCCCCGAACGGCCACCCCAATCCCCCCCCCACCTCCCCCGGTGCCAAGGGATCCCCGTGCCGGCCTGTCCCCTTCCGCGGCGGAGGGCCCTCTCTCACCCCGCTTGACGACATGCATGGCGGCGGTCGGCGTCCCGGGTCTCTCAACGGCTCCTCAGCGCCAAGCGCGGTCTAAGCGCTTCCCGCTCCCGCCAACCGCACTGACCCCGCTGCGCCGCCGTAGCGCTCCACCCCTCCGGCTGAGGCTGCGGGCGACATCTTGCCTCCGGGCGCTACCTCCTTCTTTACCCCCTGCCCCCACCCCCATGACTTCAGCGCTGCTTTTCACCGTTAGCGGAGAGTCGTCCCTTCCTCCATCCCCGCCTTGCCCCCCTCTCCTCCCGGGAAACACCACCCCACCCGGGAAGGCCACACCGCTTGCCCGCTTCCAAGATGGCGGCCGACAGCCCGCCTCCCCGTGGAAAGAGGCGGCGGGACGGGAAAGGGCGGTGCACGCCGGCGCCAGGGCGCGACGTACGGAGCCCGCGAAGGGACAAAACGCCCTCGTCCTGCGATAAGCAGTATAACAGTAACAATGGCAATTATAATTCTACTAAAGCAAGGTCCAGGCATGCTATTTAATGCGATCCGACAACGGAGATCCCCCACAACCCCCGTTCTGCCCATACCCCACACAGAACGCCACTCCCCTGGGCCAGAGGCCCCAATGGTCATGGCGGTCTGTGCACCAGCATGGCGCCCAGCGCAAGCCCTCCCGTGAGGGCAGGGGACAGGAGGGGAGCTGGCACCCCGTCAAGAGAAAGGCCCCCAGGGGCCACACAGCCCCTGGAGGGCTCTGAAGGCGAGGAGCGGGGGACACCAAGCTGCCATCCTTGGCCAAGGCGGCAGGTGCCCCAGCCGAGGGTGACGTGAAGGGTGCATGTCCTGCTGCAAAGACCTTTTGGGATCTCAAAAAAGCCCATGACCGCCCCTAAAACATCAGGACTGACAATGTCGAGGAGGGGGCACCCTCCCCCTGAGCTTCAGGAGGGTGAGCCCCCTCCCTGCCCCTGTGGGCAACCACCGTCTCTTTCTGCAGCGCTTGCTCCTCGCAGAGGCAGGGGAAACGGCTGGGAGCCCAGGCAGGGCTCACGGGCAGCGGCACCCAAAGCGCCGCTGGGGTTTACGCACATAATCCAACCCAAAACGTCAGCAGTTCTCTGCTAACCTGCTCTAAGTGTCTTGGGAACCAGCTGCCAACCAGCAGCCGTGGCACTTGTGGGTCTGAAATGGCGTGATAATATCTTACAATTATCTTTTACAGCATCTTCCTTTTCTGCACAGAGCCTGTGAAGTACCTCTTACCACCCGAGAAGCGCACCTGCCTGCAGGGAACGATGCTGAGTGGTTTTAACACCCCACGGCCTCGTCTCTGCGAGTGGGAAACGGGAAGCAGAGGCCAATACAGTACTGCAACGGAAACGTCAGGTTTTGCACTGTGAGAGTATAACCATCCAACGTACCCTTCAGCTGAGGCTAATCCTGCAAGTCTCAGAAAGAGATCCCAGGAGCTTTGGTGGCACAAAGTGGCTGGAAATTCAGTTACTTATTTCTTCTGGATGGACCACTGTGACGGTCTGAGAAATTATAGTCAATGTCTCAAATATTCATTAAAGAACTTTGGTGGAGAAAACGGCCTCTGTAAAAACGCTGGAGTTTTGTGAACAGGACAATGTGACCAGAGGAGAGGGCCTCACGGAGGGTGGGACTGCGCTTCTCCAAAGCTGCTATTCCTTATCTTAAGTAACCAGGAGAAGGAGCACAGCATATGCGCCTGGAGGAGAAGGCCCCATGGAAGATGGGACGGTGCTTCTATCTTAAGCGGTCATGGCAGCTGGGAAAGAGAGGCAACTCCTCAATGAACTGCCCCCCCCCCAAAGCTCACCGACCAATTCCAGAGAAGCCCGGGAATGTGAAATGTGCATGTTGAGACCACTGACTAACACACTATACAAGAAGGGAGAACGAGTCCTCAGTGCGTGCCCTCCAGAACTGGATCTCTACCCTGGCTGGACTAACGCTGGACCCAGGACTGGTGAAACCCTTTTCTCCTCTCTTTCTTTCTGTCTTTCTCTCTCTCTCCCCCTCTTTTTCTTCTCTCTTTTCCACAGTCCCTATACCTCATCCTTTTGAACATAAACCATTGACCAAGTCTGAGACTAAGAGTGGATCTAGCCGCCCCCGGGCTCCTCTTTGAGAAGGAGTCCAGAAAGCAAGGGGGTCTGCTCTGAACCTCGTGACTCAACGGGAGGGCTC
>JANXJC010000026.1:26588168-26617100 GCA_027564655.1 Leptodon cayanensis | reverse complement strand
CCCTGGTGTCGTTTCACCTTAATTCTGACAAAGGAAATCCATGAACCTGAGTCGCTCCAACTTTGGGATGCGACAACCACTGTCACTTCCCACACGAGAGTGTTGATTCCATTCAGTCTCATAGCAAAAATGGCAATTGCCAATTCCTCAGCACCAAGGTTTGCTTTGAAGGTGCCCAGTGCACCAGCAGGTCAGTCTGATCCTGCTCAGCTTGAGCGAGCCAAGCAGGAGCACAGAACAGAGGCTGGCAGCCCAAAGAGCTCTCGTCTCAAAGATGTGACACAGGAAATTTTTGGAACTGATCAGGAAATGGGAATAAATTTGGGGTTGTTTCTCTGTTTTATTGGAAAAAGGCCTACAGAAGGAAAAAGCATGACATTTTTATCCCTTTGAGCTGTGCTTACGGATCTTTGCCCTCAAGTTCTTCTACTCTGTGTTTTATTCAGTCTTTTGTGAAAAAACAGTAGTAGGTGGAGCAGTTCTTTCATTTTACGAGGATGTGACTGTATGCCATGGGTTAAACTGCTGCAGAGGAAAACCAGCCTCCTCCCCTCTAGCATGGCCGTGGTGAGATCAGAATGACCAAGATAAACCCAATTCTTCAGACATGTGAGTTTGGGACGGAAATGTAGCAACAAAAAAATTAACTTCCTGAGGCTGCACAATATTTTTACCTCCATCCATCTCTGAGACAGCTGTGGCTGGAGTGGGAGTGGAGCGCCTGTGCTAACAAGTTCCTGTTGTTACTCCTTTGCTGATTTCCACAGTGAAATTTCCTCAGTCTGAACTGGCTGCTTCATTCAAACTATCAGAGCCACAGGCACACGCAGCAGGCACCTTCAGCTGCACAAAGGCATTGAGCCTTTCTCAGCTAGGAAACAAGCACTGAGCTGGAACAGCACTCAAAACTGAGCCAAGGTTGCTTCAGTACCTTATATTCACGCAGTGTGAAGCCACAAAACAAAGGATCTGATCCTGCCATGGATCAAGGGGACAGACATACCAAGGAAAGCATAGCTCCCACCTCTTGCCCACACGCTCCTGTCTTACCCAGTATGAAGGGAGCTGGGAGCTTGCATGTGAGTGCACTACCCTGGCATGCGCTGCAGGGAACCCAGGATGCTGGACCAGCAGAGAACTGCAGAGATTTGCATCTTAGCTCACGCCAGAGCTGACATGCTATGTGATGTCCTGATGCTGATCCCTTTTCTGGACCAAGGGACGTCCAATCTCCCTTTCAGCAGGGAATGGAGTTCAGGCCTCTCTTCCAAAGCAGCCATTGATGATGCTGATGATTATGTATCTGACTACATAGCTGATAAACCTGGGCAAGTCTTGAGTTCATGTCTTCCCTTTGGGGAATTCACACTTGTGCTCCCCATCACCCAGGGAGCGCTGTCCCTGGCAGGCTGCAAGTGTCCTCAGGAAGGAGACTCTCTCCAGTTCTCCTGATGAAGATCTGGTTTTCTCAGTCCTGCTGGCTTGTTCTGTGTGTGTGTAGGTCACGTACCAGACTGCGTCCTGAGAAGACATCCTGAAAATCTTGACAGTGCTCCGTGAGATGAAGGCGACCACAGTCACCAAGAAGAATGACTCTTTCTTCCTTTGGTTTCCTCCCATGATGAGCTTCCTCTTTGCTCCTGACTTACATTCGATTGCAGTCATCCCACAAAGACTTTATACAGTCTTTCAGAGGGGGTCACCAGCTTAGTGGATCACTGGACAATTCACAACCCATTGCCATCCTGATGGCAATGGCCAAAGAGAAGCAAGGACAGTGCAGCAGCACGTAATACTGACAGACAAAAGCTGGTGTGCAGCAGAGGATCAGGGATCTAGCCCAGTGTCCCCTTGAAGATGCAGAGGAAAGGAGGTGGAAATGCTAACAAGAGCAGAAGATGACTCAGTGGCTGGAATGGGAGAACTGCAGGAGAAATACTCTCTTACGGATAGATCAGTATTAAGTTGAGCTCTTTCAGCAGCTGCAACTACTGCTGACGCTGAGCCTGTGTGAAGGCAGCAGCAGTCTGTCTCCCAGAAAACCCACACCACTATTTCTGCTCCTTATTTGGCTGCCTGGTTTTCCCAGCAAATGGGCCAGCAGACCACAGACACTAACTGGGAAAATAAGGTGAAAATAATGGGTGTTTTGGGGGGATGCGGCCATCAAAGATAACCTGGAAAGGGAGACGGAGCTGTTCCTGAAACTGCTCCTTCCTTCCATCTGGAAGCTGTTCAGCCTGGGGGGGACTGCGGACCTCTCCGTGTCCCTTCGTACTACTCCCTCCCTCTTCCTCACGCCTTCATGCCTGCTGGCCTTCATCACTGGGTGGGAGCCTGGCACCGCTGCTTGCCTCCTCGCACTGCTCTGCAGCGGGGTCAGGATTGGGTGCCTCGGCAGTGCCACAGCCTCGGTGCCCCGGTGCCCCTCCTGTGTGGGTCCACGGCTGGAGAAGGCACCGGGCTGCTCCTCAGCGTGGCTCAGCCATGAGCATCCAGGGAGCCAAGCACAAAACCACATCCCAGCAGAGGTTTGGTGCTGAGAGGGGCCACCCCAGCGCACACCCTGCACCGAGCTCTCCGTGAGCAATGGGTGCTGTCACACCCCACTGAGCACAGCCCCGGCCCCAGAACCCGTACTGGGCAGCCAGTGATGCCTCTGGTCCCTCCTGGCTGCAAAAGCAAGTGGGATGAACCATCTTCAGGGGGCTGTGGGCTCCGGGGGGAACCCCATCACAGCAGATCCCACACCCCGGGCCAGGGCCGGTTGGGGTGGAGCTGCACCTGGCGCAGGCGAGCAAATGTCGCGTCCCAAAGTTGGAGTGACTCAGGTTCATGGATTTCCTTTGTCAGAATTAAGGTGAAACGACACCAGGGGAGTTTGAACAACAATCAACATTTATTCAACCTAGCTAACCTTGCCCAAGTACAAGTGAACTTGTCAATATGAACCTTGCATCATGTCATTAAGCCACTGTTTGAAAAGAGAAGGGAGGTGTAGAAAAAGAAGCGGAAAAATGAACATGAAACTGTGTCAGAAGGAGAGCCCTCCCGTTGAGTCACGAGGTTCAGAGCAGACCCCCTTGCTTTCTGGATTCCTTCTCAAAGAGGAGCCCGGGGGCGGCTAGATCCACTCTTAGTCTCAGACTTGGTCAACGGTTTATGTTTAAAAGGATGAGGTATAGGGACTGTGGAAAAGAGAGAAGAAAAAGAGGGGGAGAGAGAGGGAAAGAAAGAGAGAAAGACAGAAAGAAAGAGAGAAGAAAAGGGTTTCACCAGTCCTGGGTCCAGTGCTGGTCCAGTCAGCGTAGAGATCCAGTTCCAGAGGGCGCACACTGAGGACTCGTTCTCCCTTCTTTTATAGTCTGTTAGTCAGTGGTCTCGACATGCACATTTCACATTCCCAGGGTTCTCTGGGATCAGTCAGTGAGCTTTGTGGGGGGTTCATTGGGGAGTTGCCTCTCTTTCCCAGCTGGCATGACTGCTTAAGGTAGAAGCACAGTCCCACCCTCCGTGGTGCCCCCTCCTCCAGGCACATATGCTGTGCTCCTTCTGGTCACTTAAGATAAGGAATTGTGGCTTTGGAGAAGCGCAGTCCTACCCTCCATCCTCCAAGTGCATACACTGTGCTCCTTCTTCTGGTCACTTAAGATAAGGAATTGCAGCTTCGGAGAAGCGTAGTCCCACCCTCTGTGGGGCCCTCTCTCTGGCCACTTTGTCCTGTTCACAAAACTCCGGCATTTTTACAGAGGCCGTTTTCCCCACCGAAGTTCTTTAACGAATGTTTGATACTGACTTTAATTTGTCAGACCGTCACAGTGAAGTGTGGACGTCCCTCCCTCCTGCCGCCACCACCGAGCAGGAAATGCCAGGCACTGGGCACCTTGACATGCCGGGACCCCCGGCCCCCACCACACCGCTGGAGCCCACGGTAAGACCGGGGCCCTGAGGGGACATATCTGCCCTGCTCTGCACTGCCCTGGGCTGCAGGATTCTCTGCTCCCAGTGCCAGGGACCCACAGGGTGCAGGTCACCCTCCACAGCCCTGTTGCAGCTGGCCCCGCTGGGAACCCCTGCAGTGAGCCACGGTTGTGGTGGGAGCAGCACGGGGGATGTCTGGATCCTATAGGGGTTTCTGCAGATCATTGTCCCTTCGCCACCCACATGCCAAGGTGATGGCCAGCCTTTGGGTCTCAGCCCAGCTCGGTTCCTCTTGCAAGCCCTCCGCCATGGAGCAGTGCCCTTTCTCCATCCCTCACGGGTGGACCTTGCAATGTACCCCGCGGCTGCAGTTTGGCAGAGCTGCCGGGATTTCTCAGGGTGCACAAAGCAGCTGGAGCCCGGTGTCCCCTTGGGCACAGGGCAGGTCTCCCACCCATCTGGAGGGCTCTGGGGAGCCTGTGCCCGGCAAAGCCAGTTCTCCTCTTGAGGGCAGGTGGGGCTGATGCTTTTCAGAGGCCAGAGCATCTCTGTAAAGAGCTGAAGGGAGCCCACTGCTCTCCCTTTCAGGGAAAGCCCCAAAGCCCCTTTGGGAACCAGATGCTTTTTCAGGGAGCGCTTGGCCATGTCCAGCCCTGTCGAGGGGCCTTGCAGGGTTTGCAGCTTACAGCCAGTGGTTCCTGATGCTTTGCTCCCCTCTGCAGGTCAACACCTTCCAGATGGAGGGTCCAAACGCTGACCCCACCAGCCAGCCCCGGCCGGGACCCCCACCCCAGCCTGAGATCCCAGCCCCCAACTCATGCCGGGAGACCTGGACCGGCAAGTACGAGTTCCTGCTGTCCTGCCTGGGCTACTGTGTGGGACTGGGCAACATCTGGCGCTTTCCCTACCTGTGTTACCGCAACGGAGGAGGTGGGTCCCTGCTGTGGGCATACACATCCCTTCCCGGGCACTGCTGACTTCTGGATGGAGGCCAGGAGGACGGGGGGCTGGGGATGGACAGTGTGATGGTGCACGGGGGCTGTGCTCACCAGGACAGCAAACATGGGTGCTGGCAGGATTCGGGGTCTTGTGTTGCCCACCTGGACACCACCACTTTAATCCCACTGTGAAGACCACAGGGAAAGATGCTTTAAGAGTTCAAAGCATCTCCACGTGAGTCTGCCAGGGACTTCTCCTGCTCCTGCTGTGGCTGTCCTGTGCAGCCCAGAGATGCGCCTGCCTCTGGGATGAGCCTGGGGCAGCCTGCAACACTGTCCTGGGTGGTTTGGGCCAAAAAGTGCTGCCTCCAGGCAAAGCCCCTCTGCAGAGCATCTCTGCCCCCGCCCAGAGAAGTGCGGCTTGGCCAGAAAGGCAGTGACCCCCCTGCAGCACTGTCAGCTCCTCCGCAGCAGTGGTAACAGGGACCGTCTGGTGCCATGCAGCTGCGGGCTGTTGTGCATGGTACGTGGAGGTGGCCGTCCACTGTAAAATCCAATTCAGTCAGCCAGGAGCACCCAGGAAGGCGGCCAAGCAGGGGCAATAACCCACCACATTTCTGGGGAAGGACAAAGTGCAGGGAGCTCAGCATGTAGCTGGCGCCTGGTGGCAATGCCCCAGGATGCAGTGCCATGTCCTTGCGCTGTGGGTCAGGAGAAACCTCCCCAAAGGTCATTCTTGAGCCCCTCACTGCTTCTGGTGCCCTGATGTTGTCTCCTCTTGCACCCAGCTGGAGGGCCCACCTTTCCCCATCTGGCCCTTGCCAGCTTTGCTGTGCCTCCAACCCATGTTGCTCTGCCCTCTGGCATCTCCCTTTATGCTGGGCATCGCAGAAGTTTGCACTGCTCTGCTGCTGCCTTGGGATCCCCAATGCTCAGTGGGCTCGCAGCCTGCCCAGCCCTGCAGCCTGCCCTCCCCAGAGCAGTCTGCGGGGTTTTTATTGGGCTGGCTTTCTATGTTCACTCTAAACTGCCCAGTTAAATTAGTGATTTCTCCTTTGCCCCGTGGATGTTCCTTAAATCGCTGTACTGAAGTCATTTGCTAACGGGCCAACCAACTTGTTCGGGGCATGGCTGGATGGCGGGTGTGCTTCTGCGGTGGCAGAAGCAGCCACGCATGGGACACAGGACCGTGGGACCCCGCATGGTGCTCCATAGCCCCCTGTTCCACTCTCCGGCCATCCCCGACACCGCAGGTGTCCCCGGCTGAGCCGATGCGAGCCGGCCTGGCTCCAAAATACCCTGCCTCGTGTTCACTCACCCCTGCTGCCCCCCGGGGCTGGCACCCACCCCTGTGATGCCGCGCAGGTCTGGGGCAGCACAGGTGCCTCGGCGGGACGTGCCGGGGCTGGGCTGGGCTGTGCCCTTTGCACCTTGCCTAACCGGGGAGGAATTTGGTCCTCGAGGCAGGGCTCGCTGGTGGGTGATGGGACTGCCATACCCCATGCTGGGCCTGGGGTGCAGGGTTGGCTGTGGGTCCTCCTGGGGAAGCATCTCCTCCTTCCCGAGGGGCTGCACAGCCTGCCCTGCCTTAGCACCAAGGCCGGGGAGGGGGCAGAGGGGGAAGGAGAAGCAGCTGCTCCCGTGGGAGCCGCTGCAGACACCAGCATGTGCCCTGGGGCACGGGGGCACCTTGCCACCACAGGGATGGGGGTGGCAGTGGGGTGACGTGCTCCGGAGACTGGGGACACAGACACAGCCGTCCCCACCCGCTGCAGTCTCCCCCGTCATGGGGGACGGCTGCGGAGGACACCGGGCTTTCCCCTTGCTGCGGTGACTGCAGGCGTGCGGGACACCCTGCGCCTCCCGCTCCCAGTGCTCCCACCACCCATCACACGCCCCTCGCCCCCAGCCCTCTCTTGGGACACGGCTGCCTGCGGGCAGGGGCTGCCTGCACCCCACGGGGCCATGCGTGCCCGAAGCCGGGTGCTCCCGGGAGGGCGGGAGACGGGCTGCGCTGCGGCAGCCTTGCGGGGTGCATCGCCCTGCGGAACCCACAGACCCCTTCTCCCAGCGAGGCAAGGGCAGCTTCGGCCGGGCACAGCCATCGGTGTGCTCGCCGCTGGATGTCACTGCCGGCCGCCCGGCCACGCAGGGCCCACGCTGCCCGTGGGCAACCGCCGAGGCAGGGCTGGGCACTGCCCACGGGCACTGCCCGGCACCCATGGGGGACGAGGAAGCATCAGCCAAAGGAGCTGGGGGCCAGCAGGAGAAATGGGGGTGCAGGGGGAGCGGCTGCCCCCTTGGCCCTCCACCCCACAGGATGGGGATGGTGGGTGACAGGCAGTCGTGGGGGTTTTTATCCCAAAGCCGTGGAGCTGGGGAGGTTGGGAGGTTTGTCCCCGTGTGGCACCGCTTGCAGAAGGCCCCAGTACCCGCGGGAAGCGTTGGACCAGCGGTAAAGCAGCTAGAGCCACCATTTCCCAGCGTCGTGGGCAGAGCAGGGACACGCTACACTACCTTGGTCCCCCGGCCCCATGGACGGTGCCTCCAGCTGCAGGGAGCCAGCGGGACTGGGACACCATCACCCATCGCTCCCAGCCTCTGCCAACAGCCAAGCAGTAGTTACCGATGTCCCAGAGGGACTTTAAACCCGCGGTGGTCCCCTCCTCCCCAGGCTGAGCCCTGCAAAGCCTCTGCCAGAGCCGGCTGGTGATTCCCCTGCAGCCTGCGCAGCAGATGCAGAGGCAGCCTGCTCCCCCCAGCACTGCGCTAATGAGTGCCAGGCTAATGAACAGTCAGCCCCACATCTGGTCTGTCAGCGAGGCTGCGGGGGAGCGGGGTTTGAATACGGCATCGTGGCTGGACAGCTGCTCCCCTGCGGGGAACGGCTATCGCTGCGCCAGAGCTTTGCCACCGGGAGAGGATGGGCTTGGGCTGCAGCTGGCTGCCAGCTGGGAAGTGCCAATTTCTACCCTGGAAAATGTCCTTTTCCAGCACAAATTTGGCCTGGTTGAAGTTGCAAGGAGCAGGATTTCCTCCACAGAGAATGCCGTTGGTGAGACAAGCTGTGTAAAGATACAGATGTCAGTGTATTGCCAGAGGAAAGTCCGGGATCTGCTGCGGGCGCATTCCACGGTCCTGAGCATCCCATGGCCCCAAGCACCACTGCAGCAACCACAGCTGCAGCCCAGCGCTGCTCCCACCACCCACTCCAAGCCAGGGCCAGCAGGATCCCACCAGCTGCCAGCTCAGGCCCCTGCTGCAGGGCTCATGGGGAACTCATCTGCTGGGCACAGCCCCCAGGATGGAGCCAGCAGCTGCGGGGGGCTTTCCCTGCTCCACTGCATCCTGCCCGGACACGTGTCCCCGCCATGGGTCCAAACCATGCATGTCTGTCCTCTGGGAAGGCCAGACTAGTGCCGGCCATCCCCCCGATCCGCTCCCTCTCTCCTCCCAGGCGTCTTCCTCATCCCCTACTTCATCATGTTGCTCTTCGTGGGGCTGCCCCTCTTCCTGATGGAGCTGAGCCTGGGTCAGTACGGAGCCGTGGGGCCCATCGCTGTCTGGAAATGCTGCACGCTGCTGAAAGGTGGGGCTGGGGGCTGGGGACACCTCTTCTTCCTGCCCCCGCAGCCGCTGGGGCCGGCTGGGCTGTGGGAAGGGGTGTGGGGTGGGCACGGGGGCTGGGACACCCTCTTGGCGAGTTCCCAGTCTGCACCCCATGTCCCTGGGCAGGTCTCCTGCCGCCTCTCCAACCCCTTGAACCTGTGGTGGGGCCGGGGGTCTGTCGGATGTGGGCAGACCCCTGCCTGCCCCCCCCTCAGCAGCCCCTCTCTTCGCACAGGCGTTGGCATTGCCATGCTGATCGTGTCCTCCCTGGTGTCCCTCTACTACAACGTCATCATTGCCTGGGCTTTCTACTACCTGGGCTCCTCCTTCCAGAGCCCCCTGCCCTGGTCCTGCGATGCCCCCAGGAACGCGTACCTCTGCCAGGTCAGTGGTCCCTGGGCGGGCAGCCGTGTGGGGTCCGGTCCCGGGGTGGGATGCTGCGGGGCCAGACGCTGCACGAGGACCAGGCAGGTGGCTTCTCTTGGGAGAAGCTTTGCCTGCAGCAGAAGAGGAGGGTCAGGCTGGGGCTGGGGCCAGGAGGGTCGTCGGGGGTGGTGTCGATGGCCGTGGGTGGTGACGGTGACCTGCCGGGGCTGTGTGTTGCAGAATGCATCAGGGATTGCCGGCTGGGTCAGTGCCAGTGAGGTTTTCTGGAAGTAAGTCCCTGCGTGGCCGCATCAATGTGTGCCTCCCTCGGCCCGTGTCTGGGGGTCCGGCCCCGGCTCCATCTCTCCTGGTCCCGAAGGGGAGGGGCTGAGCCCCTGCGGGCAGTGGTGGGTGATGCCGGAGGCTTTGTGAGAGGGAAGGGGTGGGTGAGGACATTGCGGGGACGACAAGGGTGCCTTGCGTCCCCCGTCCCGCTGACCCGCGTCCCCGCGCCGCAGCGAGCAGGTGCTGGGGGTGATGCACAGCTCCGGCCTCGGGGACCCCGGCCCCGTGCAGTGGCCCCTTGCCCTGTGCCTGCTGGCAGCCTGGGTCCTTGTCTTCTTCTGCACGCTGAAGGGCATCCACAGTTCAGGCAAGGTGAGGGGCAGTGCGTGGGGGCCACCGGGGGGGTTGCCGTGCCAGCAGAGCGGGGCTGAGCTGAGCCATGCCCTGCGCAGATGGTGTACTTCACGGCCATCTTTCCCTACCTGGTCATCCTCACCCTCATCATCTGGGGGGCCATGCTGGACGGCTCCATCGACGGCATCCACTTCTACCTCTCCTCGGACTGGAGCAGGCTGCGGAGTGTCCAGGTAACCCCGCAGTGGGGCTGGGGGTTCCCTGGTGGCAGCGATACCCCCAGCTGGGGCCGGTGGGGCAGGCTGGGCTGGGGAGTCCTGCAGCCCCCCCCTCATCATCATCCCCCAGGTGTGGAGCGACGCGGCCTCGCAGATCTTCTATTCCCTGTGCATCGGGTTCGGGGGGCTGGTCTCCATGGCCTCCTACAACAACTTTAACAACAACGTCATCCGGTGAGCGGGGCCGGGGTGCGAGGGGCACGGGGGGTGCGGGCTGTCGGGGCAGCCCCAGGTTGCAGCTGGGGAGGAGCAGGGTGGTGATGGGGAGGTCCGAGCCCCACGGCCCATCGGGATGCCCCCATCTCCATCCTCACCTCATGGGGCTGGGGCTGTGATGCCCCTCCCTGCAGGAGCACCTTGGTCATCACCATTGGGAGCTGCTTCACCAGCTTCTTTGCCGGCTTTGCCATCTTCTCCATGCTGGGGCACATAGCCTGGAGGAAACACGTCCCTGTGGGCAGTGTCACCGACTCAGGTATGGGCTCGGGGACGGGGGACTCGTGCTGTGCCATGCCAGGGGACATCCCGGTGCCCTGCACAGGGATGGGGCCACGGGGCTGCAGCCGAGCTCACATCCAGCCTGGCTACCAGCTTGCTGGACTTGGCCTGTCTCACCACGGTGTGTCCTTTCATGCTTCCCTTCGTCTCGCCCCGCAGGCCCCGGGCTGGTGTTCGTGGCATACCCTGAAGCCCTCTCCCTGCTGCCCATCTCCCCGCTCTGGTCCGTCCTCTTCTTCCTGACGCTCTTCACGCTGGGAATGGATACTTTGGTGATTGTCAGCCTGGGCAGCCCCATGTCCCTCCCCGTGCCTGTTCTTGGGGTGCCAGGTGCACCCCGTCTCGGGCATGCAGGCGGCATGAAGTGCACGGGCCAGGAGCATGAGGGTGGTGCTGGGGTGGGGGGATGCATGGCCCCATGCATGTGGGGCTGCACCCAAGGTGATGGGGCAAGGATGCAGCCACATCCCACTGGCACTGGCCATGGGTTTCTCCACGTGCCCAGGTGTCACAGGGATGGGGATGCACATGGGGACAGTGCCCTGCAAAGTCCCCTCTGTAAGGACTGTCCCCAGTGCCCAGTCTGGGTGAGGCAGGGACTGGGACATCCCCCCCCCCGCCCCTGACATTCCCTGTCCCTCAGTTTGGGAACATTAAGGGCATCACCACAGCCATCCTGAACGAGTTCCCGGCCCCGCACAACTGGAGGAGGAAGGCGGTGTTGCTGGGTGCTCTCTGTACGTCCTTCTACCTGCTGGGGCTCCTGCTGGTCACCCAGGTATGGCATCCCCTGCACCCCCATCCAGCGGCACCCAGCACCCTTGAGGTGATGCCAGGGTGGAGGATGGGGAACGGCCTCCTCTCCCAATCTCTGCACAAGCGCTTAGGTGGGATGATGAAGGGCTATTCATGGGCCCTGGCGTCAACACTGTCCATGGCAGGGGATGCCCTGCGCCCACCCCGCTGCCCTGAGCTGTGCTGACCCTGTCCCTCACCACCTCACAGGGAGGCATCTTCTGGTTCACCTTCATTGACAAGTACAGCACCGGCTTCGGGCTGATCATCGTCTCCCTCTGCATGTGCCTGGGCATCGACCTCTGCTACGGTGAGTGGAGTGGGCGGCCCCGGGGTACGCTGCAGCCGCAGGGTATTTACAACACAGGGCAGCCCCTGGCTACCGCGCTGCCAAGGTTTGGCATTCCTGGGGCTCGTGGCAAACTGTCGCCAAGCTCTGTAGGGTGCACCTGCAGCTGTGGAGAGCTTGGAGCTGGGGCGGGCAGGGAGTTACCCCCCATCCTCCCACCCACACGGAGCTCAGCCCTGCAAGGAGATGGTGCAACGCTGAGGTGCAATTTTCCCTGTGTATGGGGGATGCAATTTCTTTTCCATCATCAAAGCATGGTGGATCTTCAGCACCGCCACTGCTGGCACGGCTCAGCCCGAGCACGGGGTGTCGCGGGTGCCCTGGAGCGGGTCCACCTGGCAGGGCCATGCTGAGGGCAGGCAGGGGCTCGGCCATGACCCTCTCTGGGGTGCCTGCAGGTGTGAACCAGTTCTGCCAGGACATCATGGAGATGATCTCCCAGTGCCCACCCCGCTACAGGCACATGCTGGGCTACTTCAAGGTGTGCTGGGCCTTCTTTACCCCCTGCCTGCTGCTGGTGAGCACTGAGCACCCTCCTGGGGCTGGAGGTCAAGGGGAGAAGAGCTCTCCTCCCTCCATCTCTCCCTCCCCTCCGAGAGGGGCAGCTTTTGCCATGGGTTTGGAGCGGGGCTGCCCGGTCCCGGTGCCCCCCCGGGCCTATCTGTGGCTGCCGGAGGGAGCTCAGGGCAGCCCTGGGGGTCCCTGTGGCTCCCAGCCTGGCCAAGACCCCTGGGGCCAGGCAGTGCCATGGCGTCACGTTGCTTGTGCCCGCTCTGCCTTTCAGGCCATGCTCATCTGCACCTACGTGGACATGCACAGCGTGCCCCTGCGCTACAGCACCTACGAGTACCCCGCCTGGAGCACGAGCCTCGGCGTCTGCATGGGCGTCTTCACCTGCCTGCAGATCCCGCTCTGGGCCGTCGTGGCCCTGTGCCGCGAGTCGGGGACGCTGCGCGATGTGAGTGTGCGAGGCGGGATGGGGCACGGGGATGGGGCGGGGGCAGACCAGGGACTGCCCCGGTGCTGGGGATGGGGCAGGAGAGGCTGGTGACGGAGCAGAGGCGATGCTGTCCCTTCCCCAAGAGAGAAAAAGGGCTGGAGCTGCGGGGCCGGGGCGAGAGGTGGGGTCTGAGCCCCCCTGCAGCCCTGCCCGCTGCTGCCCCTTTCTGCAGTGACGCTGCCCTCTGCCCCGTGGGGGCCCAGGACAGCCCCTGCTCACCCTTGCCCACCCTCAGCGCTTCCAGAAAGCCACCCAGCCCCTGCGCTCCTGGAGGACGGCCGCTGGCCACAACATGGCTGGAGACGTCATTGCGTGCCAGTTACCATCACCCTGACCGGCAGCGACTTCACCGCGCTGCCCCACGGCAGCAGCGAAGACTGATGCCGGCCCCGGGGCACCCCACGTCCTTGCACGGAGCCCCCTGCGAAGATGGGACCCACTGATGATGGGGACACCCGCCGAGGGCTGGCTGCTGGTGCACGTGGCTCCCCTTGTGCCATCACCATCACCCATCCCCGTGGTTGATAATCACTGATCACGGCACGTAATTCTTTTTCCTGGAAATGTTCTGCATGCTCCAGAGGTGTTTCTGGGGGACTTTGTGAGGAGGACCGGCTGCCCGGGCCGTGCTCCAGCCCTTTGCCTGCCTCTGGGCAGTTGCCACATCTCACTGGAGTGGTTTGGGGGCAGCTGTGTGCGTCCCTGGCCCCAACCCAGAGCTCTCCCAGCAGGGCAGGCTGCCGGCAGCGTCCCTGGCAGCGGCAGCCGCCTTGGGCGGGGGCCAGGCTGGCAAAGCCCACCGTGGCTGTGGGAACGGCATGCTGACCCCCGGGCGGGGGGCTCTGGGCCCCCCCAGCTGCCTCCCAGGCGGTGCTTGGGGCCAGCAGCTCTGGCACGGCTGTTACCGCTGCGCTGGCGGGCTGGACTGGCCCAGTATCCAATTCCAAGCCCCCAGCTCGGGGCAGGTCCCCACTCGCCCATCCCGGGCCCAGGAGCTGCACGGCGCAGGCAAGAGGGGCATGAGCCGCCCCGGGGTTGGGTTTGTAGGGTCAGGGCGGCTGCGAGCGCAGGATGCATTTGCTGCTGCTGCAATAAAGCTTCGTTTTCCAGAACAACATCCCCGCGTGCTGCTCGCCAGGCTGGGCCGAGCCGGGGAGGTGCCCATGCGTGCCAGTGCCTGCGCCGGGGGCCCCGCTCGCCTCCGTGCCGCAGAGTGCCACCACCCCCCCGGGCCGTGCCGTGGCTGTTGTGCAGCACAAGCGGGGAGCGATCCCGCACCGACTGCCCCACCGATGCACTGGAGCCCTGCGGGGCCTGGGTGCAGCTCCTTTGGGACAGGCCGGATCCTGCTGCGTCCTCTCCCTGCGCGCAGCCTCTGGCCTGATGCCCCCGTGCTGCCTGGCTGTAGGGTCCCAGCCCACGGCGCCTCATCCTGCTGCCTGCCTGCGGGCTCAGCACCAGGCTGCCTAGGGACAACGTCTCACTGGCTTCAGCTGCAGGAGCAGAGGGGTGCAAGTGGGGAGAGACTTTGGCAGGGGCCGAAGTTGCCTTGGGCCAGGTCAGCAGCTGGTTCCTTGTCGGGAAAGCTGAGGGGGCCCCAGGGAAGTACTTTAACCCCGGTCCCAATGACCGTCTGTCCTTCCTGCAAGTCTCCAGCTCGGCAGCAGGGCAGCCGTGCTCTCCCCGTGCTCCTGCTGGTGATGTATGGGTGATAATATGGCTCTGCCGCCACGTCGGTGGGACGAGACCGTCTCCCAGCAGCAGAAACGGGGCGGCCCATCACCCCTGCGCTGACCCGGGCAGCACAGGGTTATTTTTGGCGCTGAGCAGAAGTGCATGATCCAGACCCCGTGGGAGAGGACTCTGCTCACGGCCCGGGGATCGCAGGGTCCTGGCGCATGGCCCTGGTGCAGGGGGGCAGGTGGGGGAAGAGCCGGGGTGTCCATCTGTCCCTGCTGTCCGCTGGCCAAGCTGGGGCTGCAGGGGCTGGCTGCTGGGGGCATGGTCCCCAGGGAGCCTCCCCACCACCGGCAGGCACCCAATGCCCCCATCTGCCTCACATGGGACCCCCAATCTGCAGCCTGGGAAGGCCTGGAAGAAAAGAGCAGCAGATGCCGGCTCGTAAAATAGACTACATGCTTTATTGGATTTAAAAGTTTTATGAAATGACCAAAAAAAAAAAAAATATATCAAGAGTTGGCAGATGCGTCAACAGTTGCCATTTGGTGGATCCCCAACCCCTTCTCCAGAAGCATCGACAGGTCTCCGCCACCACAAGCAGTGCCGCTGGGCCCCCGGCTCCAGCCCGGGCAGCCCCTGCTCGCAGGGTGCCCATGGGGTCCCACCGCTGCCGGCCCCGCTCCCGGGGGGTGGCCGAGACGCTCCGAGCATGTCCTGCCCACAGCGGCGGGGTGCCCGTGGCAGCAGCCCCCACCACGGGGGGCCAAGCGCGGCATCCCCCCCTCCCCACACCTCGGAGCAGCCGCGGGGAAATGCAGGCACTTAGTCATTTAGAGGAATTTTTCACTTATCTCAAAGCAACAGTGTAATTGTCTAACTACCACCTACAAAACAAAAACACCTTTATAGCCCTTCCTGTATTGTCAACATACACATATATATTACTCTGGCATAAAGCAAGGCCCAGGGGGGCTTTCAGCATCCCGCCCTGCCTCCTCTTCTTCCCCTGCCAGATGTGCATCCTCCTCTGCCCACAGCAAGCGAAGCAGCCAGGGTGACCTCGGGCAGCAGCCCACCTCCGGGGATGTGTCGGACAGTGGCACGGGGGGCTTGGGACAGAGGGGGTGGCGGGGGCAGGGAGCCCGGGCTTGGTGGAGAGCTCAGGGGGGTCGTGTCATGCCAAGCAGCAGCCTCGAGGGATGTGGGAGGGCGGCCGGGGACTCCGCTGCCAGCCCCGGTGCAGGGCGCTGCAGGCAGGGGCTGCAGGGCTGTGCCTGGGGGGGAGCAGGGCTTGGCCCTGGGATGGAGCGAGGTTCATCCCTGGGGATGGGGTCACCCCCGGGGACAGGCTCAGCCCTGGGACGGAGCAGGGCTCGTCCTACAGTCACTGCCCCGAGCCGGGGACTCCCCGTCAGCGGCGAGGGCTGCGATGGGGGAAGCACACCGAGGCGAGGGCTCCGAGCAGCAGGATGCAACCCGCAGCCTGCCGAGGGAGGACGGGAAGAGCCGCCGAGCCCCAGGCAGCGGCCTGGGACAGACCGAGACCTGCCCCAGGCCGTTCTGGCACCGAACGGCGGCAGGGCCCGGGCCACGGGCTGGCACAGCCAGGCAGACCCCAGCCTCCGGCTGGAGCGAGCGTGGCCTCAGGGCAGGGAGGACGCTGCCCGCACGGCCTTTGAGGGCAGCGGGCGCCCGGGTGAGCCTCCTCCATCCCTGGGTGCTGGGGGAGGGTGCAGAGCCCCCGGCACCCGGCCTGAAGGCATGCCAACCCTCCTCTTTGTGAGGCCGTGGTGGCCGGACCGGGCTCTGCACCCAACACCCCTCAGTGCTCCTCCATCACCAGGGTCCCCGCTCCTCGCCCCACCGAGCCGTGCCCCCGGGATGCATCTGGGTTCGGAGAAGCTGCCTCCGGCCTTGCTTCCCCCAGCACGTCCAGGGGCCTGGGGAGTAAAGACGGGAGCAGCCGGCCCAGCATCCAACCCCCTGCTGCCGCGTACAGACACCGGTGCTGCTCCGGCAGCTCCCGGCCCAGTGCACGCCTCCGGCAGCGCCGTGTCCGGCCAGGCAGAGCAGCTGGGTGGGCAGCCCCGTCCCACTGGGGAAACCCAGAGGGCTGCAGCCGCCTCCAGCGCAAGCGGGAAGCGGGATGAGGGCACGCTGCGGGCAGAGCTCCTGGATGCACGAGTACCGGCAAGGGCAGAGCCCTCCCTCGCGAGGGCATTTAACTTGCTCTTGCTTATCAAGAGCGCACAAACAGAGATTCCCCCTCCCAACCGTCATAGCGATGGGGGCCGGGGTGTAGAAAAGTGACTCACAGAAATGAGGAGAGAACCGCTGCGACGTCCACGAGGCAGCTCGCCCGAACGCTCGCACCTGAGTCACCCCGAGAGCCGAGCGGGGAGCTCCTCAGGGAGCAGCCGGCCCCGCTCCCCACACTCCCCAGCGGGCTCCCACCACCCCGACCTTCCATACAGCCTGTGCAAAAGTTGGAAGAGGCACAAGAACCGGAAAAAAAAATTAATAATAATAAAAAATAAAATAAAAAAAATAAAACCACATTGAAACCAAACCCAAATGCCGTGTGGCTGAGCAGAGGCAGGAGTAACTGGAAGCCATGCACAGCAAAGCCAGGGACTGCAGCAGTCGGAAGGGAAGAAAGGGCGGCTGTTCTCTTTGGGGGGAGCGGTCGTCGTCGTCTTTTTTTTTTTTTTTCTCAGAGCTCAGGAAATAAATAAGTTTAAATAGCTCCTCCCGCTGCCGGCATTAGGTGAGGTGACTCAGAAACGGAGGGTGCGGAGGGGAGGGTGGCGGGTGGTGGCCCGCCCCCCACCCCCCACGGGGCTTTACAACCCCTCCGTGGCACGGCAATGCACTTGGCTCTGCGCCCCTCGCCCCAACAAAACACCCAGGGTCCTGCCCCAAAAAGGGTTTTACACCCCTGTATCTTGCAAGGAAACGCACCAGGCTCTGCCCCCCCAAAGGGCTTTGCGGCCCCCCCTTTTCTTCCCCCTTGGCTGCACACCCCTGCACGCTCATGCAGGTGTGGGGAGTGCACACAGCTCTCACTGCAGCAGGGCTCTCTCTTGGAAAGTTACAGTAAGGGGGATTTTGAAGCCAACAAGCAGGTGCTGACCCAAATAACAGCCCTCAAACAGATCCCTCCAGCCAAAGCTTGGCTTTTTGGAGCTCCAATTGCTGCAAAACCACTGCCAGAAACAGACAATGCCTGTGAGAAGGGCTGCTCCTGTCTACCACCGCCACACTCAGCTGCAGCCAAAAAGCAACTGCCCTCCCCTCTGTACCCACCCTTGCACAAGGCAGTTTTGGTTTCTTTCACAGGAAGAGAGATGCAACAAATATTTCCTCTGGATGTGCCGCAGGTAGAACCTGTGCTTCCTCCCAAAGCCAAAGGTAAAGCGGATTCTGTTTATCAGAATAGAAAAACCCCGAGCCACTGCAGCGACAGTCAAAGGGGTGAGGGGCTGCCTTCGGTTCCTCTGCACCCTGCTGCATTTCCATCCAACCCTCTTCTCAGCAAGCATGCCTAGCTTTTAAATAAAACAAGGCAAAACCCAGTTCATTTGTGTTCAAAAAAAACCCATGTTAACTAAAGAGAAGGGAAAAGTGGGAGAGGAGGGGGATCACAAAGTTCTTTTTATTCAAGCTGTTGATGAGATCCCCTTCGATTTAAGCAGGGAGACAAGATTATGAAGCACAGGGATACGACAGAAATATTGGTATCATGGGACTGACAACACACCCCTGCTGTCTAACATCAGCAGTGGGGTCTTCTCCATCACAGGACCAGCACTCACCCCTTCTTAACCACAGCTCACCTGAGACATAGAAAATGGGGGCAATTCAGTGACATGGAAGAGCAGCCCGACACACGTGGATTTTAAGTGTAAAGTCTCTGACCTACAAAAGTCTGCCTTGCATCAGCTCTTGGGAATGAAGACATTAGCTCCAGGAAAATAAATAAGTATTTCTGCAAATGAAAACTAAGACAGCAACATCAGCTTGGCTTCTTGAAACAGCCGCAAGGTTCCCTTACTGCAGGATAGATAAATATATGGAAAAACCAGGGTAGTTTTGGGGGTAAGCCTTTCCAGAGCTGTATACAACTTTTTATGCCACCTCAACCTTCATTTGCTGCCCACTAGCAGCATCCTGGTTACCACACCATGCCTCAGAAGCAGCGTCATGACATTTCTAGAAGTTTTTGCTACACCTAGATAAAAAAAAAAAAAGAAAAAAGTCTATTAAGCAGCAAAACAGAAAGCACTTCCTTTCTCTCCACCCCTCTAAGACTGCAAACAGCTGCTTCAAGCAACCACCTACCACAAACATCACAAGCTTGAGAAATCTGGAGCTAAAAACCACTTGTACTAGAGCAAAGAGAAAGATGCAACCCTATTCTAACAGATCTCGTCTAGTTCAGGACTTGAAATAAAAATAAGCATCCCAGCAGGGCAGTGGCAAGACACCTCTTTCCTAGTGGCACTGCCACTGGTATTTTGCCACATGCCTGCACCCTCTGAGCTCCAGGTCCTCGCTTTGTACCTCACCAAGGAGCCCAGGGGATCTCAGAACAGGGTGAGATTCGATTCCTCCAACATTTCCCTTTCCCAGCCAGTTCCATTGTTTTCTTGCTAATCGCCACAGGGCTTATTACTTGCAGGTCTCTCCCACACATGCATTTGCTTTAACAACATGTGATCAAGGTCATTACAGAAATTCTGTCTCCACCTCTGCTGTGGGGCCACTTTCAAATCCTTATCCCACAGCAGAGCTTCAGAGGTGACCCCAGCTGCTCACACACTCAAAACTCTCAGAGAGGTTTGGGATTCTACGATAGAGGCAGAGGCATCGGTTCAATATTGTTAATCAAGTAACAACTCTTATTTGTTCTTTACAGTATTTATTGTACATGCAAACCTGTAAGAAAAACACCAAACTCCCTGCTGGAACCTTCTCTTGCTAAATCAGATATAAATTACTTTCAGGTAAAGCATGTTTGTGTGTTACACTTCCAGTTAGAGAACAGCATTATGCAGCGGTTGCCTTCTCTTTGTAAGTTGCCATCATCTTCTTGATCTCAGCAATTGCTTTGCCAGGGTTCAAACCCTAAGAAGGAAAAGTTTGTTAGCTCCTCTGGAAATCAGCAAGTTAGAGCATCCTCCCCTGCCTTGCCCCGATCTAAGTCATAGTAAACTCACAAATATGCTGCTACTCTTAAGAATAGCTGGCAGATGAGGTGCTCAGCAGCCCCCCCCGCCATTTTTCTTTTTTTCCCCCCTACAAGCTGGAGTCCAGCCTAATATTGTGCTTCCTTTCAAATGTTGGGACGTTACAGGATATTGAGGGACAGCTCTGAACAGCCTGCTCCAGGCAGGCTGAGCATTATAGTATGCAGAGCCCCTCGGTGAAGGTGTGCCAATGCAGGTTTGCTGCACTCCAGCCTCAATTTACAAGGGAAAAGCAAGCCAGCCTGGAGCAGAGATGCAGTGCTGGGAGCTCACCTCCTCTACCTGGAGGCTGAACCTGCAGCACTTCCCAGTGCCTGAAGAAAAAAAATGCTCATTTGACTTTGGAGGACTGGTTTTAATCAGCAACGTGAGGATCAAAGAGAAGAATGAGCGGCTGAGTGATAGGAACTTTTAATAAAGCTCAAGCAGGACTGAATTCAACACTTTTACAGCTATTACAAGATGACTTCTGGAGTCAAGAAACTGCCTTGTACTGTCACTGTCAAGCTTTTACAAGAGATGTGGCTTTTCTCCTTGTCTAAAAAAAAAAAAAAAAGGCTTTGTATTGGAGAACACTAGGGAAGTGAGCAAGAACACTAAGGCACAAAATGAAAATGCTCTTCACGCAAAAGCCAGCTAAGCTTTCCTAAGAAGGCTTTTCTACAATATAGACAGGCACATGTCACCTTGCAAAGGCCCTTAATCCTGTAGCACTGCTACCAAACCAAGCATGCCTAATCTCAAAATGAGAGAGGGATCACAACTGCCCTGCTGTATCGTTGCGATTACAGCAGTAGCACGGCAGGACAGAGAATGAACAGGAAATTACCCTGGTGCAGAGCTCACCGTGCAGTCTTTCCGGGCTGATCAAGACAACAGCCAGGATTAAAGCATGTGAGTGGAAACATGTTACTAACCATAAAAGTGTCTCAAACTTGAGACCGAGTGCTATTTCCCTGCACTACATACATTTCTACAGCCAGCCAGATCTTCAGGTTGAACCTTCACCTTTAGCTGAACTATGGTTGACACCAGATCACAAACTAATTCCCTATAAAAAGGAGGAACTATCTGTAGTCAATGAATCACTTTAGAAAAATACACACACACACACAAAAAAAAAATCAGCACACAGTGCTCCTGACAAACACATCAACCCAAGTCTCAGGCATCTCACCTTCCCCACATCTGTGATCCACTTAAACATTTGCCTTCATATTATTTCACAGCTCAAAGAGAATTATTCCACCACCAGGTGCAAGCAAAGGCTGGCTAGAAAACTGCACAGCTGGCAGGAAAGCAAAACTTGATAATCTGCCCAACAACAGGCACAAGGTCATCACAAGATGAGGAAGAGGCATGCTCTGATTTGGGAAAGCTTGCTCAGTTTTTCAACAAAATACCAGAGAACAGACCATCTGGGAAATGCCCTGGCAGCAGGATGTCAGCATAAAACAAACCCCCCAAAGGTACTGAAAACTTGCTGTAGTCTTCTCCATTACACCAGTTGCATAATACATCAGGGATAGCTGCTGCCACTGGAGTTTAAGGTTGCACCGTGTGGGGGTTACGCGTATTACTCACAATGCTCACACCACTGATCTGACTACGCAAGACATACTTCCCCATACAGTTTCCGGCAGTGTCCCTCACACAACCAGGGCCCTAAATGTCACACTCCTGAATCCTGGAAACAGACAGGTTCTCAAAGTCACAGCTTTGCTCATGAGGAAGAGATGTTCCTACGATGTGTAATACAAACTTTGCCACGTCCTCTTGTACAGTCACCATCGTAAGCACGACTGCTGGTAACTCACTGTGTTTCAAAAGGCTGAACAAGCCAAGGCAAGCTTGAGGAAAACAAAAGCCTAAGCAGGTATCTTCCTATTGTTTTCAAACAGGGTGCTTGGAAACAAGCCAGTAACCCCAGAAGGGACGTCTGCAGGACACACACGTACCTTAGGGCAAGTCCTCGTGCAATTCATGATAGTGTGACAACGGTAGAGAGAAAATGGGTCTTGAAGCTGTGCCAGGCGTTCCTCTGTGTAGTCATCTCTGGAGTCAATCATCCAGCGATAGGCCTGAAAGTCAGTGGCATTTGACACACCAAATGCTTCTTCAAGGTATTGTAATTAGTGTGAGATTTTAAAAGCAACACCTAACTCGGGAATTCTGGTCCAGGATCTTGACTATGTAATACTATCCCACCTGCACTTGCAAATACTTACACTGCTTTCAGATGGGAAGTCCCTCTGCAGTCCCACGTGACAAACAGGATCTGTCCTTACCTGCATCAGTACCGCAGGACCCAAGTACTTGTCCCCATTCCACCAGTAACTGGGACAGCTGGTGCTGCAGCAGGCACACAGGATGCACTCGTACAGTCCGTCCTGCATGGGGGTGGGAGACCACAGTCAAGCCATTCCAGAAACCCATGACAAAGCTTTTTTTTTTTTTTTTTTTTAAAGAGGGGATTTACAAGAGCACATGCTTCCTTCACCACCTTCCCCTCTAGTGACTTGCTGCAACAGAGTGGCTCCGAAAACCTTATGCTGAAGAAGCACTGCTGGAAAAAAGCAATTTCTACATGCAGGTCCTCTGAAACAAGATGCATGCAATTTCTCAACTCAACCTGTATAATAAACTAGGGTTTGTGACAACAGGGGGGGAAAAGCATAAACTGAAGAAAAATGTGAAAATTGCTTGATCTTCCTCCATTCCTTCCTTCCAGCCTGTCCAGGAAGTGGCTGAGGAAAGGAACAGATATGTAACCAATTAAAAATTCAAGGCCATGTTACAGGAAAGAAGAAAGAGCAAAGTCTGCCCCACAGCCTAAGGGAGAAGAGCTTATAGTTTAGTATGTTCTTTGAGGGGATCCCCAAGCACTTACAGAACAGGAAAGGTGTGAGTCTTCAGCCATTTCACCATTTTTACAGAGATGAAGGCCTTCTTTATTTCAGGCGCTGAAGAAAAGAAAGCTAGACCTACATGGAAGTGACACTGGGGAAAAGACAAACTCTGAGGAGTCTGGGGGTCTCCCAAGTCTCCTAGTAGCTCAATCAACCCCCAGGCTAAGAGAGTCTACTCTGGCTTAATTTATGTATCTGAAAGTTGTTTTGGGACAAAGTTCTCATTAAATTTAGTTTAGAAAGATACCCAATGCCAGAACTCCTGGGAGTTTGTAACAAGTCTCCTGCATTAGTCTTTTGGAAAGACTTGCCAAAACCAGGTAAGTCAGAGTTACCTTCTCGCTCTAAATTTTTCTTATTTCTAATTGTACCATTTCAAATGATTGATGATTTAAAGAATAAGGTCAGAGTTTTTCAGGTGACACCGTATCCAAGTTTATCCTGCACACAGGCCATTCTCAAAGCAAGAGAAACTTCAGCAATGAGATAAAAAGCAAGTTTACTGGTGTGAGAGAGGTTCAGGCAGCTCTTGCAGTCACTTTTAGGTTTGCTTATTTCTACTTGAATGAGAAAGTGATTTCAAGGATGCCACTTTATGAAAACCATGTGAAGGAGAGTCCCTTTAGTCCTTACATATGGATCAGATCGCATTATGAAGTGGTGCAGGAGAACTAACTGTTGCCCTTGGATAGAGATTCTTTCAGACTGTAAAATCCTGTGGTCGTTAAGACGTCACAGTGCCAATCACACAGTGCTGCCAACATCTTGGGCACATGACTGGTCTATTCATCAGACCTTAACTTCACAGCAAACACACATAATGGAAAACTTTCAAAGATCACTGCAGAGAATTAGGTGCAGCTCACATGTTTTCACTGAATGTCCTTTAATCAGTCTTCCTCTTTGCTGTTCATATTCACCTCTCTTTTACCACTTGCCAAAAATCTGGGCTGCCTGCCCACTTTGTGCCTACTTAGTGACAGCACCACAGCAACAATCGCAACAAAGCATTGACAGGCCGAGCTTTGAACCATGAAGTGAGTGACAGATCCATCAAGACAGGTCAGAAGCAAAAGAGAAACTGCTGATTTAATGATACTTACTGTGGCAGCCAAGGAAATCCAGACAAGGACTTCCTCACACTACAAGCTTTTAAAAAAGCTATTATGTCCCAGCTGTTCAAATGGTTCCTCAGGCACCCTTCAGCTTTATGCAGACAGAAACCTTGGAGCAACAATACTACGTTTCCAGAAAATCCCCCAAGATAACGCAGTGCTCAAGACAGATATCCAAAGACTTGCACTAACACATCATGCTTGTGTCTCCACATCCAGAAGGGTTTAGCTTTTGCCATTAGTTTTTAGGGCTGTAAAACCCAGCAAGCAGCAACATGAGAGCATTGCTTAGCATGCTGCAGCTAGACAAGACAGTGCTGAGCCCAACAGCCTACGTGCCAGCATACAGTGCCTTATCTCCGCTGGAATATCACAAGCCTGTAGCCTTCACAAAGTTTTTACAAACACACACAGTTTCACAGTGCAGACAGTGAAAATGAGATCCAAGTCCCCATTGCAACCGCAACTGCATTTCATAAGCAAACGTTACCCCTAGCAATGCAGGCATGCCATGACACTGCATTTCAGGGAGCAGATTCCACCCACATCAGGTTTTGTACCAGACAGCTTTGTCATTAAAGTAACTAGAAGCTACTGCATGTTAACGTTTAACCCTGGTCTTATCTGGAAGGGATTTCAATGGTAGAAAAGAACCAGTAACCAGTTTCTGACGGTCTTCTATGGACTGCAGGTACTGCTCCTTGCCCTGTTTCGACTCATCCTTCTTCTTCAGGTAAGGCTCGATGGATTTATACTGTGCATAGAAGTTACTCAAGTCCTAGGAGTCAAAAGGCAAAGAGGTCACATTTATTAAGCTAAATTGATGCATGAGAGATTGAACATCTGCTACCACTCCAACAGAAGAAGGCATTTTCTACCTCAACCTGCCATATTCCTCCAAATGAGGACAGATTTAGTCACTGCTGTGAAGCTCAGACCCACCCAAGCCAGAAAACAGAAAACACCAGCAGGAGTAATGTGAACGGTGAGACCTGATCTTGTTGGCACCTCCCAACGTTATCCTTTCCAACTCAATCTGAACCCCACACTGTCTGGAACAGTGTCACCCTTGGTTGCAAGCTAACAAAGGCAGATACTCACCGGAACAAGGTCCTTCACCACATACATGTGGGGGAGAGGGTAGATTTTGGTGATCTTGTTGAGATCGGGGTCAATTTTTTTGATACAAGCCAGCGTGTTTCCACCAGCAATGTTCATAGCACAAGAGCCACAGATGCCTGAGTGGGAGAAAAGAGTAAAGCATTAGATATTTACCCTCTTATCCTACTTGAGGAAGATCCTCTTGGCCCCAAACATGCCCCTAGGCTGTCTTCAAGAAACTCTGTACGTGACAAGGAAAACGCCAGAAGTTGCCATTGGGCCAAACACATTGCTACTTAAATAAAGAACAAACACAGGAGTCACTTTCATTAAAGCCTAAACACATTCTTGGTGTTAAACTTCCTTCCACAGCAGAAAACAAGTGGCTTGGACACTTCATCCCTTTCGCATCATTCATTAGCTTTACATGCTACTTAGGGTGCGGAAAACATTCAGCTTTGTTCACAAGTTTGAAGCACAAGCTTGTATTGATGTGAAGCAGCTAAGACCAAGATTATAACGTGGGAACCACGCGCATCCCCCATCAGTCCTACAGTTATGGTCAAAAGCATCCCTGAAGGTCGGGAACATAAAACAAAGTCCCCAAGACAGAACCTTCATTCTGTGCCTTCTGCAGCAGGGTAGAGTGATGCCATAAACTGCATTCATTAACTCCCAAAGGTGAGAGAACAGACACTAACCAGAACAAACAGCATATAAATAGCTTAACAAATGGATTACATGACACCACTAATGATCTCCCAGTAGCAGAAGGATCAGATGAAGCCCAGGAAAGGCCAAGGTTTACAAGAAAAACCACTGCAGAACTGTCACAGATACTGCTCAGGTCAGGAGCTCGGGTATCCAATTCAGACCGATGCCTAAAACATCATATTAGCAAGACGACAAATGTTGAAAGGGCAAAACTCTAGTATCAGAGGATTTGACACATATCAATTTATATGAGTCAGAGGAATGCCACTGCTCCTCACAGTGATGAGCTAGTCTGTCTCAGTGCCTGATGCACTGGCCTTCGCTGCCAGATAAATGCTGGCACTTGAACAAGGTTATTCCTCCCACTCAAGAAATGGTTACAAGTATTTTCCAGTCAACTGGAGAGGGAACCAGGACTGCAGACACAGGCCCACGAGTATGCAACAGGAATGTGCGATCAGTTTTTTTTTTTCCTGCATGGCAGAAAAGGGGCAAGATTGAACCAGCCCAGCTTGAAAACCTCTCTTCAGGTTCTCAAAGAAAAGTATTCAGGGCAATTAATTCCAGCTGCTCAGGAACAGTGTTGGCTATCTAAATATCAGACACTGAGAAAAACCACACCATATGAAATTCCTCCACCTGCTATGCAGATTCTACAGGAAATGGCTGCGTTAAAGCATGCTTTTCATTTAGATCCAAGGCAAAACATCTTTAGGCATCAATTGCACCTAAATTTCTCATACTTGCAAACCCACCTAATTAAATCAGAAGTCATTCCATAAAGGCATCCTCCCTTCTTGCATTTCCACAACTATCATTTAAAGCTCAGCATCCTAACATTACTCATGAATTAGGATTTTTTTTTTTTTTTTAAACAGGGAAAGTCACCTGGACAGGTAAGTTTTAATGCAGTTAAACAGACACGTGGATTTGTCCCTGTATGAGAACCAGCCGGTCGCTCTGCAATGCAAAACCACCAGATGGCCTTTTCCTCAATCAATCATTTAGCTTAGTCAAAGGGCCAAAAAAAAGATTCCTGAAGCTATTCCTAGAAGTCATAAGTACTCTTCCAGTTACACCCTTTATTTCCACAGCAGCACTAGATAAAGCAGCCCCTACAATTCATTCCCATTCACCACATCTGCCCCCTCAATTTTGCTGTTGTAATCTCTGTTGCTAGATTTCCCTATGCAGTCCATCACTGGAGGGCAGCAAGATGAACAAGATTAGGACAGAAACAGGAACGACTGGGGCTGTTTAAGCATATTGCTCACAGCTCAGTGTTGTGCGATTACGCCCTGTGAATATGAGCTTTAACTTTTTACTACTTGATTCATTGAGGTATTTCATATGCAGCAGCTGGAAGAGGAGAGTGGTATGCTGCCATCTACCCTGAAATTTTGTAGTGGTTACACGTACACTGTCAGCAACAGTCTTCAAAGACAATCTTCAGTTTAGCAGGCTGGAAAATCCTTCTTACCTTCCCTGCATGATCTGCGGAAGGTGAGAGTAGAATCCAACTCATTTTTAATCTTGATCAGAGCATCAAGCACCATAGGCCCACATCTGTAACAGAAAACAAAGTCGGTGAACCTGTACAAATCCCCCCCAGCCTCAGTGCTTGATCTCTGGCACCCCCTAAAAGGGCTTTGATCAACTACAATTAAGAATACATTTTTTGCCCATCCCAGGCAACAACACAGATCTCTCCATCAGCAGCATGATCCATTTGCTCAGTACACCCCAGGGTCAGGGTGGGAGAGAAGCCCTTTCTTTTGCTGATGCTCAGAAGATCTGGCTCATCTGGAGAGGGTTCAGACAGCACAAATGAAAATCAAGTGCCTTGCTACCAATTCTCTGCTTTTGGGTCAGGTTTTAACAAGTCTGCCTGTCCTCATTAGTCACAAGAGGCAGTGCTGCACACAAAAACAAACAGTCTTGGACAACTTATGTAATTTTAAATACAGCAAACAAGGCAACACCCAGAAATTAACTGGTGCAAGTCACAAAAATTTGAGTTCTCTGTCATCTGCTTCTTAAGTAGGGAGCTGCGTGGCTTTGTATCTGAAGCTTTCAGAAAGGGCTCGAGGTGAATTCCTCTGGCAAGAGCACAGCAGCAAGTGGAGCTCAGGGAAATCAAGGCACACATGCCCATGTGAAGGTTTCTGCACCACAGGGAAGACTGCACCCCTTCGCAGAATCACAGAGAAGTAAGAGCTTTCTTGGCAATAGCTACAGCAAAGTGTGCAGGTGGTTACTACAAGTTTAACATCACCTGCAAATTAGAAGTAACTAAGTGTGAAGAAAACTATGAGAAGAGTTGATAAAACTTCCACCTTATCTCCCAGGTCTGGGACTGTGAGCTATACATAAAACAGTTTCCTTTTGGAATGTGCCCCCAGATTTACCATATAAATAAAGATTATTAAAGCCATGAAACATCTTCAAGTCTTCAACACAACTCAGGGACACAGGTAAAACCTCACAGAAGTCACAAAACAAAGCAACCATTTTACTGCTGACAGCTACTGAGACACTGGCATTCAGGGTACAGTTTTATTTGTCATACTCAGCACCAACAGGTGAGGGAGGGAAAAATAATCCCACATGATCATAGTAAGATCTGCTTTGTTGGGAAATAACATTGATCTTACCTGTGCTGAGGACAAGCTGCTCTGTAACATAGCTGAGGCACCCCCTGCCACCCCCGGCCACTCCAACAAGGTTTTAACAGTCCCTGAAGCTTAATGAGTCTGCTGACACCTTTAGCTGTCAGCTCAAGTGCTCCTCAACCACCCTCCATTATCACTTGGCAGATAACCCCACATGCATGCAGCCCCAATGCACCTGCCTGGCAGCAAAGCCTCTCCCTAATGGGGCATACTCACTTATTCAAATCCACTTCATACATCTGCATGCGGGGCTTGTCCCCAGGCTTATCGGGATCCCATCTGTAGATGGCAAACTTCTTGATACGGGATGCTGCTGCAGCTGGCGTCTGCACTCCCCGACACATCTGTATTCAAACAACAGCAAAACAGCCCTTAGGTCCCTTCGGGTGGCTTTTAGCCAGGCAACAAAATGACTTGAGGCCACGTATTTGGGGTGAGAGCTGCAGGACCCATCACTGCTTTGTATTTGGGCATTCGTACAGTTGTTGGAAAATCCTCCCAAGGATTTGCTGCAGCAGTGTACCCTGGCACACGCAACCATCTCTGTCCTGAGGCTCCCTCCTCCACAAGGCAGAGATAATCCTAAAACTAAGTAGCAAACCACCAGTGCCTGCAGACACTCTTTCTTCCACAGCCCTGAAGACTCTCCCTGCCCCAAAACTGCCCTTGGAAGCTCCCAGCCACATCTCTACCCCGCTCCAGTATTCCACCTCCTCCCAGCATTCCCCCAGGAGCTTCTTCCCTCTCCAGGCCATCTGTCCCTACTCACCTCTCCCTAAATTACCCCACATCCCTATCCCTTCTGTTCACACGTCCCTTCCCAACCCCCTTCTGCATCCCCCCGCCCTAATTTTCTGTCACCCTCCCGTCTTGCCCTAAACCCTTCCCAGATCCCTTCCCGCTCCTTTTTGTCTCAGACTTTCACCAGCATCCCCCTCACACATCCTCTTTCCCCGAAGCCCACCCTCTCCCTTCTCCTACCCACTCTGAACCCTCTTCCCATCTCGTACTTACCTCCTGCCCCCCTCGCTTCCTCCCAGGCCCCTCTGCACCCCTTTCTGCCCCCCAGCTCCCTCCCCAAATCTCACACAGCCCCTCC
>JANXJC010000026.1:26557258-26585574 GCA_027564655.1 Leptodon cayanensis | reverse complement strand
CAACCCCCTGCCCTCCGCTCCCGGCGCAGACACCCCCCCCCGCCGCAGCTGAGCCCCAGGACGTGGGTCACTGTGCCCTGCTTAGCCCTGCCACACTCAGCACCAAACCTGCCCGGCACAGCATGTTTAGAACGCCTAGTTCCTCTTTTACGATACCAGCATAAATAACATCGGAGTTTGGAGGCAGCAAAAGAGAGAGGCAAGACGAGAGAAGATGCCCTCGCTACTGAGCTGGTACATAAGGAGACTTCCAGGAGGTGTTGGGTGGATGCTCAGGAAAAGCGGCTGCAGCAACAGAGCACTAAGTCACCCAGTACAACTGCACTAGCACAAGGTGCTTGTAAAAGGCAGGAAAGATTCTCCTCAGATCATTGCCCTCCATAATGGTAACAAGGGTATTTTTTAAACAAAACCCACTGAATAAACTTGGGCCCTCGTTTAACAGCTCCATAGGAATATATGGAGGAAAGGGGTATTAAAAAACCTCGTGGATGGTTAGGATACAGCCCAAGGTCCGCTGTGAGAGCCCAGCTGTGGAGACTGGCTCATCTCTTATTTTAACAAGAAGAAAATAGCCCCAGGCATTGCTGGAATAGTTCTTGCCTTTCGCACACACACAACTGAGCCCATCTGACATCCGAGCGATGGAGAGCCGCATCCTCAAGGTTAGCAGCAGGCAGGGGAGAACAGGAACTGAACAATTTGGATGGTGTGAAATCCCCAGCTATTCCGAGTGAGCATCTTGGAGGCCATCCAAGGGAGACAACCGCGATGAAACACACCGTATGGAGCCACGGGAGCTCCTGATTCCCCAAAACCACCAGCAGATACTGTGGCTCTGCAGAAGGTCACCGTCACAGCTCATGGCCCACAGCTTTCACTGGGATAACTGGGGCAGTCAGCTTCGGGAACAGCAGCATCAATAAAACTTGATGGGGCTGAACATGAGAGTATTTCAGAGCCATCTTCTGAAAGGTGGACACCGATGGCACCCACACAACCTGGGGGGCTCAAGACCTCAGGCTGCTGCTAGTAAATGCAGAATGTAACTGTAAAGATGTAACTGTAATCACAACTCAACTCCTTTCCTTTAAGAAAGTTAGTTAGGAGTCTCAGGCTTCTCCTGAACATTTCTTGTGCACGTTGGTGCTTAACACACCTGCACAGGGGGAATTTCTGCCGGGAAATTTCTGCCAGGCCACTCGTTGTGTCACCTCTCTCAAGAAAGGGTGGCAGAAGGCATTGCATGCAGGTGCTGAGCTGCTGTCAAGAGAGACGCTGCGAGGGTGAGCCAGTGCTGAACACATGCCTTCAGAGGTTTATTTCCTCCACGAATACCTGGAAAGTGTCCCCTTTCCACGAAAACAAAGCAGACTTTGGCCGCCTGGTTTGGCACCAGCCCTGCAGACCGACACTGAGCAAGGGAAGGCAGCAGCTGGTGTGTCCTCCTGGCTGGCACTCAGTCCCAGCACACCGAGGAGAGGGAGCGATGCTGCTGCAGAAGCTGCATCTTCCGAGCTGCCCGTGGGCTGCCCGTCCTGCTGCCCACGCACCTGCCACTCACCACTCGCTGCAGAGTTCAGTTCAGGGGAAAAGGCTCCATCCAGACTCCCTGCTCAGCCACCACCGTACGGGCACACGGGTGAGGCAGCATGGGAAGGCAGCCGGGCAATACCTTGGCCTGGAAACGATGCTGACCTGAGGCAGGACCATGGGCAGGCAGGACCACCTTCAGGCAGCGAAGGCAGGTCCGCAGCACCCACTCCGGACTCATTCTGGCTGATCGCGTCAGGCTGGCGTGCCGCTATGGCAGGGTTGGACCACCGCTTCCCCAAGGACCAGCTCCCTAAGGACGATGGTGCAAGAGCAGAGCACCTGCTGCTCAAGTTCACCCGACAAAGTGGCTGAGCGTCGTGTGGATGCAGCGCGCCCTGGCCAGTGAAGGCAGGTTTAGACAGTAATGCCTGCTCGCTTGAAATTCAATGTTGTAGCTCCACCGAGGAATATTCTTTTACAGTAAAAATCACCCCAACCCTTCCACTGGCTGCCATAATCACAAAGGTATCTGGATGGGGGTCAGTGAAAAGAAATCCTTCAAAAAAAACCCAAAAACCCCAGAGTTTATACCAAATACAGCAAAAAATAATTTTTTTAACTGAGGTGACTTAAAAAGCACCTTATTTGTGAAGAAGGTCAGTTTCCTCCCTGCTGAGATCTGCAAATGCCCATTAGCTCGGAGGCCATCCAGCACACCTCGCCCCCTCTCTCATAGGGTCCTGCACAGTTTTAAATCCAGAGGAGACAACAGCAATCCTGTGGCTATGGCAGCGTGTGGAGAAAATGATGACAGCAGATGGAGAAACATCCTCCGGTCCAGGAGGATTTTCTTCCCCCAAGCGCAGACGCTGGGAACCTGATCCTCGGACAGCTGGTCCTGCGCCCTGGGGAGATGGAGGCAAAACACTGCCTCTGGCTGATGCCGGCGTGCAGCATGGCTGCCATGTCTCCTCCTGGGACTGCTCTCACCGCAGCTAAGGGTCCCTGGGCTTCACGGGGTTGGTGGTCAGTTTGTGGGGGTCCACCTCCCCATTGCAGGCATGGTTGTCGCTGCTGTTCCCTGGGGATGCTCTGCCCCGGCATGGATGGCCAGCACCATGCTGGGTGCCACCTTGGTCCTACCTTGTTGGACCACAATTTTTTCTCCCTGGGCTCACCGGCTTGCTGTCCAGAGGGGGACTGAAGGAGCTGATAGGGGGAAACAGCCTACGAGCACACACTTTTCACATATCCCAGTGGCGCTGAGCCAGCCCATTTTATTCATAATCTATCCAGCTGTAACTCAGCAATATGTTCCCAAAGGGTAGAGGCAAGATACTGTGACTGCTGACACCAGCACACCAAGTGGCACATCAGAGGTGGGCAGCGGAGAAGACCCCCAACAGCAGCAGCCCCCACGCTGCTCTGCGAAGCTGCAGTTCAGCCCACGGCAGCCGAGATGCGGTGGCAGAGCACACACCATGCCAGGGACGACCCAAGGGGCTGGCTGGGCCATTAACCCCCCCGACAGCCTTTGGACCAGGACATTCGGGCACAAGCCGCGAGGGACCTCCTGCATCCCCACGGGCACAGACTGATTTTCAGAACTAAACACCAGCAGCTAGAAACTTCTGCTGGGACTTTCTACAGCCCCAAATGATCCTTTCTGGTGGTTCCCACAAGTAAGTGTGCGACAGGGGAGGTGTGTGTCCATGGGGACACGACTCCCTGGGATGCACGCCAGCTTTGCCAGAGAAACCAAGGAGGAGGGGATGCTCCTGAGCCAGTGCCGGGACAAGAAGGGAGGAAAGACCATTGCCAGGATATTGCCGGTCATCTCGGGCAAGGCTCAGCCAAGAAGGGCTGGCCTATATCCCGCTAATTTTCATGAGGCTTATGCTCCTGAATTGGTATGGCACATTTTCAAGAGGAAACGCTGGCCCGGGACACAGCCTGCCTTGATGGAATCAGAGGAAGGTGCCTTCAGAGAAGGCGCTTCTGCGGTGCAGCAGGAACTACCGAACGCTCATCCCTTCCGAAAACCTCAGACCACCAAGTGAACATGAAAATACCTGGGAGCCTCATTTAAGACAGCATGTTCCTCAATCCCAGCTGCACTGCCGCAGTGTTCACTTCTTTCTTTTCAGTGTAGCTGGGCTCACTTACAATCTATGAAGACCAAAGCCGATGGCATTCACCTACGTGAAGGCAGGATGCGCGCGCTGCTGCTGCTCTTTTATCTGCTTTCACCTGCACTTCCTACTGTGCCACTCCGAGAATCCGCAATGACCGCCGTGAATGAGAGAGGGTTAGCAAATGGGAATGGACTGACTTTGCAAACAAAGCAGAGAGCAAAGCATGGAGTAAAGAAGGACTGGTAGTGGTGGAGAAAGAGGGGAGAGGGCAGGAGGATGATACAAAATAAATATTTATTTTTGCTCAACTTTGCAGCCCATTGAATGATTTCTCCTGGTGGGCTCCTGCTGTCTGCACAATCCAGGACATGGGCTGTAGGAAAGGTTAGGAGTGGCTCAAAGACGTCTGACACTAAAGCAGGGCTTGGTCTACCAGCCTCAAACAGACCTTGCTGCCTCTACCACTCCCTGCCCTTTACTGAGAGCACCCATAGCTGCAAGGATATACATTATATACCTAGCTACCATGTGGCACCAGGGCAGCAAAGGCTTCCCCTAAGGCAAAATGAAATTTTCTGTACAGCTTAGTTATTCTGCTGTGCTCCGCGTGGCACAGCCAGAGGCTTAGGAACAGCCTCTACAATGCAAATCCAACAGTAATTTCTTCCCTTCCATTCTGTAAGAGCTGTGAATTACTCTTTTCACTGGATTACTGACACTCTCCTTTTGCTTTGGCTGCCACCTCCCTTCCCCATTGGAAAAGGGCCACCAGCATGGGGATTTGGTCCTACACTCCCATCTCCATCAGGTTTATCCACGGGTACCACTTGAAGCAGGCACTGGCAGCAGCAACCTCTGTGCACACAGCACCCTCCAACCCCTTTCCCCCCCAGGGACACCCAGTCAATTTCATTAACATTAAAAAACACACATCACCCTTCAAAATCAGAACAGCTCTGACCTTATTTGCACCGGATCCTCTGAAGCCAATTGCAAAAGAGAAGCAAACAGTGAGGAGTTCATGAAAGCAATTCACCGGCCACGCGCTGGCCTTGCCTGGAGAGAAGGTCCCTACCAGGTTAACCCCCAGCAGACTTTAGCACCATATACAGCTTGCAGGGAGAGAAGCGATCCCTGAGCCTTTCTCTGGGGGAACAGCTCGTTTGAGACGATTTCTCTTGCGAGGTCTCGCCAACATTGGCATCTGCTGGATATGAGAGGCTAAAGCGATCCAGCAGCCCAAAGTACTCAAGGTAGCACTCTCCTCCTACCAAGGGAGCCAGGAGCCAGGAATTTTTTGGGTTCCGTTTTCGTCCTTGGCAATGACTCCCTGGAAGGCCTTTCTCAGCCTCAGCTTCCCCATCTGTTCTGCTTGCCTCTTTGGGAGGCTGTGGAGCTCGAGGGATGTAAGTAAAGGCCTCCAAGACTGGTTATATAAAAGAGAAAGAGCAATACATTGGCTTGTGCTGTGGTATGCCTTCGTGGCAATATTTTTAAAGAGATGCATCTAAGCAGCATCTGCTAACGATGCAGTTTGACAAAAAATTAAAAGCAACAAAGCAAGAACACATTTGGGCACCCAATTCTTCATTTCTGTTTTCTGCAATGAACAGAGAATGAATGAGCGTGGATTTTGGAGTCGTCTGCTATTGTGTAGCTGAAGCAAATCTTATGTGAGAAGTTCTTACTCTGCAAAACTCCATTGCTAAATCAATTATCCTGCATCAACAGGTGGTCTTTGCTATGGGAACAGGGAGAAAACAGTCCTATCTTCCACTGAACAGTGGCCAGTTACATTCTGACAAACTACTAAGTGCCCATGGGGAATAAGGAGAAGACCCCAGTTATTCTCTCCTAATGACCTCTCAGCATCATTGCCTTTTCTAATGGGGATCCCAAAGTCTCACTACATTTCCCTCTGCCACTCTCAGGGGAGTCCACAGGATTGAGACTTCAACCTGGTCAGCAATTAAGTTTACCACAGGCCTCAGCTGAAAAAAAAATCATGTTTATACAGCTATTTTTGAAACAGTACATCAGTCTTCGAGCTCCCAGGACAAGCCCTCCTTTCTACAGAGACAGGAAGGTTGATAGTAAACAGGGACTGTGCGATGTTACCAGAAGCATTCCCAGCTTTTATCAGTCAAACTGGGACAGCTGCAGCTGAACTCAAATTGGGAGTAATTAATCTAAATTTTAATCATGCTGCTTCTCGTAATCCCAAAACAAACATTACTAAATTAACCAAGACGTTGCTCTTTAATTGTCCATTGTGGAGCAGGTGCAGTAATTTCCCCCCGCCCCAATACTCCAGAATCCATAATCTGCCTGGGGCTGCTCGGTGCTTTGCATGCACTGCTTGTTGCAGCCTGGGCTCAGAGATGCTCTGGTCCAGCGGGCAGCCCACAGGCAGCCCGGCTTTGAGACACACAAGTTAGCAAGGGGGTGAGACATCCAAAACAGAGACTGTGTAAATGATGTCAGGAGAGAACCTACGCCTAAGGGCAGAGGTACCTACAAATAAAGGAATAATGGTACAACATGCCGGGACAAACGAAGATGTGGTGACTTGGAATGTTGTCCTGCCTGGATAAATAAACATGAAAGGTCATTGTCCCCATCGACTTCCTCACCGAGAGACTTCCAGCCTTTTCCCAGAAGTCTGTTCCCTAATGCTGTGGATAAGGAGACTATTTTTAATTTTACCAAGGAGAAAGCACAGAACAGAGAGATGAAATGACTTGGCCACAGTCAGAGGCAGCTCCCCAGCAGGGCAGGAGGACAGGACTCCCCTGATGGCCCACCACAGCCCTTCTACCATCTGCATCAGCGCCGACACCTCCACACCGAGTGCCTGCGATGCCCCTGAACCAGAGACCACACAAACCAGAATCCCCACTCACCCCTTAGCCAAGGGTTTAAATCAAGCATCTGAACCGCACTCTGAAGCTGGATGCATCCATGACCCACGTGGGGCGAGGACCTCCAATGACTCCTGCCTGTGGACCCTGTTTGGAAGAAAGCCACCCCAGGCTGCCCAAGGAATGCGATCCTCTGCTTGGGCTACAGAACATTTCTGAACTTGGGACAGTTGCCAGAGGCCCCCTCGCAGCACCCCAGTTAGAGCAGACAGGATTCCCACATCTATGGCCCACCCAGTCCTTCGCCTCTCTAACGTTGGCAGGGTGAATCAGCAGAGGTCAGAGATTTAGGGATGTGGATGATAACTAGCCCCTTGGATCCTATCGTACATAGGTCTCCAAAGAACCATCGCTCGCCAGCTGTTACTACTGAAAGGGACCAAGTTAAAGCCAGCAATCCAGCATAAGAAGCACCAACTCCCTCCTCATTATTCAGACATTCCTTAGCCAAAAGACAACCATGCTTCATCCCCTACCAAAACAGAGGTCAAGAGACAGTCTGAAACATGGAATTCCTAAATCCTGCTTTTTGCCATCTCTTAAAAACAGCATGAATTTCAAACCCTTCAGCAGCACCAACTACTATCTCACAGTATCTACCCATCGTGTTTCCTTTGCAATTCGCTTGTGAAGACCCCAAATAAGTCAAGGCTTCAAATAAGGTCAGTGTTTGTTTGATTAGTTGTGTTACCTTTGTTCTCACAGGTGCATTACCCAAGTGAAAGACTGACTTATTTAGAGATAACCGAGTGCCCAGGAATTCTCATTTGCTTAGCTACAATTAAACGACAGCACCTCCATGGTTTATGCACCTGCTGCGTTCGCAGATGTGGGAATGGACCATGGAGCACTCCTTAGAGAGTCCGCTGGCACGGGAGAGTAGTTGAAGAAACAAACGTGGATAAATCATGAAATAAAGGCCCAAAAGGAAAGGGCACAAGGAATCTAGGAGAAAGAGCACCCGAGCAAGCATCAGCTCTGAGACACAGCAGGCAAGCGGGAGCTAGAAAAGAAACAGCAATATACCCAAAGCTCTCAGTGCGACAGCGAACTCCAGAGGTGACATCAGGAGGGGGTAGATCAGGGATGGAGTCCGTCTGAAGGAAATAAGAGGAGGTGGTGTGATGGTAATAGATAGGGTGGACATGGCAAGCAGGAGCAGATGCAGTGGTGGTGGATGAGGAGCAAGAGGTGGAAGAGGTGGTGGTGACAGCAGATGATGGGCTGGTGCCGGGAAGTTCGGAACTGAAAGACTGTCCAGAGGAGAGGCTGTGCATTCGACGGAGAGAGACTCTGCCTGCCCAGTAATGGGCAGGTTGGCCCGACTCATTCTGGCCTTGCACGTAACTCTCTACCAACCTCTGAGATCCGTGGGCGTGCTGTGGGTCCACCAGGCGCTGGCGAACTGTGCTGGGCAAGGCAGGAGCTGTAATGAGAGAAAGGGGAGAATGCTGAAGGCAGCACATCAAATCAGCGAGGAGGTAATGCAATAAAACTGCCACCCATGGCCAGGGCTATGCACCGGAGCACCATGCTTTCTGTCACCAGGACGCTTGCTGGGACCACTGCAGCCATCCCACCTTGTGCTATAAGTTACACTGGTTTAATGCAGATGAGTATTAAGCTGGCGCTACTGCTTAACATGCTAGATTAATGCCCAGCCCATGAAAACCTCTGTTTGCCATTCCCGATATAGGTGCTTTCTGAACACCTTATCTGATCATCTTGCTTGAAGCAGAAACTGGCTGCATGATTCATCCTACCCAACTTTACATCAGAGCTACCACCCAGGCTCCCTTTATAGTAAACGTGAACAAGTCAGTACTTTCAGGGCATGATTCACTTCATCCTAACGCAGACATCCAAATCGCTCAGATGCTTCATGCCCTGGTACTTCTATTTCCCTACACAGCCTAAAAAAAGGAGCCTCCGGTGATCAGTTCAGATGGAGGCACCTAAAGCCAGCGAGGTGAGCTCCATTCCCGGAACTCAGCTCTGCTCCTGCTTCCAGCATCATTGTGCCGGTGCAACTCCTGTAGAAAGGCGCAGGAATGCAGGACGGAAAGCAGGGCTGCGAAGTACAGCTGCCCTTTTCGTTCAGGCACAGGAAGGCTTCTGTGAAGATGCAGAAACCTCCCAGCCTTGTACCCTTCTGCAGGGCAGAACAGCCGGGACACGTGGCAGATGTATAGTAACTATGATATTAATTGGGTAGGCACAGGCTTTCGTCATCAGTCCATGCCTGAAATTATAGCTCTGGTCCAAAAGTGGTATCATCTGTTCCCAGTCTGTTTGATAATTAACCTACTGATCAAAGAGACGCTCAGTTTGAAAAATATTTTTCTCTAATTGCAAATTCATCTTGGTTCAGAGAAACAAATTGGACTGCCTCCTTCAGTGCACTGTCACCAGCTAATTAACAACTTTTAAAGAGCATAATGATCTTTCTGGCCATGTAGTCCTTTCCTGTCAGGTAACAGAGGCCAGAGAGCTCGGCCAGTTCTCTCCGCACCAAGCCTACGCTACCTCTGTACCACACCTACACACTGAGCCAGAGCCAGGGGATCACCGTTAGAAAGGCAGAGGGAGGCACCTTCATCTACACGGAGATTTCTGCACGCTCATTTCCATCAGGCAGAGCATTACACATGGAAAACTATGGATCCACTCGGCTGCATTGGCAGCCTGCAGACAACCAGACTGGTTGTATTTAATCCACTAGCTGTAATTTCCATACAAGATGTTCCTTCTTTTGCAGGAGATAAGGTGTTCAGGTTTGTTCAGGATTTCTTATATACATAAGAAATAAATGTAAAAACAGGTTAAAAAGGTGAACAGACAGGAAAGCTAAGAAATGGAGTAGAAGGAGAGCTCCTTCGGGAATCGAAGAACCAGCAAATCACTGCTATAAAAACATACAGCTAGGAAACACGAGTCTCCTGCAGCTCAAATGACAGCAACAACTCAGGTACTGAAGCATCACTGCTGGGACGTATTTCAAGTGGAAGAAGGAACAAGCAAGAACAATTTGGTCAACTTTGCTGTTTCTATATCCCCAAGGTTAATCACAGTTTCTCTCACAGGGTCCCACCACTCAGGTTTGCTACTTCTTGCTTTAATACACTGCCCATCTATGAACCTTTCTTTTGCTGGAGCTCTTTATACCATCCACTTTCTATTTCAAGATTTTTTTTTTCTCTTAAGAGCTCCAGAGCTGAAATTAAGTGAAATCAAGTCACACGGAGTCAAGTGGAAAAAAACCCCTTGCTCCGGTGGGGACTGAAGAAAACTGATCAGAGGAGGTGAGGGGGAGAGTGTTAATGGGCAGAACTGGAGGCTGTTCCAGCTCCCCTGCTGTGCCTTTGCAGCAGCAACTGCTGCTAACTAAGGCAGCACAGACAGGAATAGCACAGCTGATCCCTACTTGCCTGCTGCTGGCAGGGATACAGTTTCGGAGTCTCAGTTTGGAGGGCTAACAGGGATCCAAGCTCTGCAGAATAATTAACTGGGGGAATTATGGGTTTCTGCTACAGGTTTCTTTTTCTCTTGCGCCATGCTTTCTTCCCTAAGGGGTTTGTTGGTTTTTTTCTCCTGGCATTCCGCTCCTCATTTACCAATTTGACACTTTACCCCTTTGCGTTCTCCTTTTGCACAATTTACCCTGCTATAAGCACCGGACCAAAGGCTGAGACCTCGGCTTGCACAGCCACAGCAGCCCCTCGCATCCCATGAAGACCATCTCACTCCAGACACTGCACATGTTTTATCAACGTTAGCCAAATAACCCGCTCATCATCTTGAGGAAGACCACCACCAGGCAAGCCCTAACCAACACCAGCGTACAGCCTGGCCTGCTGCTGCACACGCTTGTCCTCCTCCATCCCACAATGGCCGGCGTTCAGCAGCGCTCCATGAAGGGAATGCTACCAGCCAAAAACAGGAGGCTTGGCATCTCTGGGGCTGAGCATGCCATCCCCACAGCCCCGGCATCAGGGCACCGGGGGACAGATTAGCATAATAAGTGGCATTGCTCAATTTATTTAAGGATACTGAGGGAAGAAAGGCACGGCAATAGGCAGCAGCCCCCGCAGGGAAGGATTGGGGTCAGCCTCAGCCGGCAGCGGAGGGGCTGCAAGCAAAGCCTGTGCAAAGAAAGAGGTAGGATGGGAAAGGGAACGTTATCACCTCCTCCTGGCCTAGCCTGAATCCTTCATCTCCACCTCAGGGGTAAAAACAAGTAAAAAACAACCCTCCAGATTTCATAACTGGATTTTTTTTTAAAAAGAGAAACCCAAGAGCACATGAGAACTACAGTGAACTGTGATTCTTCTTCATCCCACCAGACTCTTCCCGGGGGTTAGTAAAGATGCTGATGACTCAGTGAAGAGAGGTAGACTCATTAGTTTTCCGTGCCAGAAAGTGGGAAAATTTGTGTATGTATTTTAGTCCAGAAAAAGGGCAGAGGGTAGAACAAAAAATTAAAATATAATTGAAGAGAACCAAACCAGGGTATTTCCAGAGGGACTGATCCTCCGAGGACAGAGATGAGCGGTCACTGAACCTGCGCCCGAAAAGCCAGGCTGCGTCTGGGATGGGCCAACCCAGTGTGAACAGGAGAGAGAAAAATGTCGTTTACCATGAGAATCATCATGGGCAGTCAGCAACATCCCCAACATGTCTGGGGAGGAAAACCTCTGCACTTCTCTCCTGAAGCAGTTTTTGTACACAAAGAAAGAAAAATTTTCTAGGGAAAGGCAAACGCTCCCTTGCTTTGGGAACTTGGATGCCCAGCACTTGCTACACGGAGTTATCACCCGCAGCGATGCAGATCAGCGCCACGGCACATAGGCAGGCAGGCTCGCCACTGATCACTGGACTGATGGGAACTGCAAGTGCTCACTGCAAGAATCTCACTCGAGGTGTCCCAAGCAAGACACAAAGAAGCTGAGGCTTAAAATCTCAGATGAAGGCTCATGCCTCATACAGCTCACATCCTCCAGAGAGCGTGCTTCAGGTGTTACTTAGGGCTTTTCTTCAGACATCCCTCTCTCATTAATACCTCACTTGCATCTTTGCAACTGTTTTACTAGAGCTGTCTAGCTTGGTTTCTAATGGCAACTGATAATCACAAAGACTAGTAGGACACCATTATCTGTTTGAGGCTTTAGACCTTCCCTATGCACACCCAACCCCATAAACCGCCAGCTCCAACCCCTGTGTTTGCTGAGGCCTGGAAACATGCAAATACCCAGTTCCTTCTGCCTTACCATCCTGCAGGCTACCCAAATCCTCAGTGCTCTGCCTTCATCATCCTGAGCCTGACCTCAGCACTCACCTCCAGACCTTCACAGCATCTAAGCAGAGCCCAAAACCACGAGGCGGGGATGGCAATGGCATGTACGGGCATCTCCTGCAGCGCACGCTGCCAACCCCAACACTCTTCTGTTCCTCTTCCCCACCTTCTACCCAGTTAAATAGACTTTTGATGAAGTCTTCACTAGAAAGTGACCCGAATCAGACATAACTAAAAAGACTGCTGCAGCTAGTGCTGTCAGCATGGGCTCCCCTCTCCCAGCTGGAGCTCAGAAAGCTGTGCTCCAGTCACGTGCTGCTCCCTGTGCCACCCAGACCGCTGTGGTGGAGTGTCTGGAACTGCTCCTCAGTTCTCCCATTCTCTTGTGCAATAGCTAGAGATAGGAAACTGTATTTGGAAAGTGCATTTTTGAGAGAAGCAAGACCAAATCTGGGTCAGTTTAACATGGGAACAGTAGTCAGGACTGATTCACAAACCTTTCGCGGAGAAGGAGACAACCTTCGCTTAATCCAGCAATTGAGAGAGTAACAGGCACAGGGTGACCCAAGTTCAGTCCCTTCCTCTGAGAGATCTGGGCTCATGAGAGCAGAATCGTCCACCCTCCCTCTCCAGCAGCCCCATTCCTCCCTACAGGAGTCGATGCACTTTGTATACAAACAAGTCACTGCTAAAGAGGGAGAGAACACCCACCTTGGTGACTACAAGACATGCACAGGAGATGGGGCATTGAGGTTTCAGTCTTTGCTCCAGGAAATGTTTAACAGGCCGTTACAGGTAGGCAGCATCACCACAGCAGACTGCTCCTCCCCATACAGAATGGCAGGAGGTGCAAGTCCAAAGCCGTGCATGAGGAGGGGGTGTCTTCAGGTCCTTTTATATCCTGAACAAGTGTTCTAGTTACAGGCACATCAGGAAAATGTACTTTGTTTTCCTCTCTCACTTCTGTGGGTCTAGCCCATGCCTTTGGTTTTTTTTTGTAAATGCTTAAATTCAGTGAGTTGAACACAACAGCATACATATGATTAAATGATGACTAATAACATCTACAAATGACTAGTTCTGCTGGAACTAAGAGGCTCCAAGCAACCCCAGCAGTGGTGGTCTAGCACTTACAGACATTCCTGACCCTTAACAACTAAAAATTTGTCTTTGGCCATTTAAAAACTAACTTAGTTTCCTTAATTTCTCCTAACATATTTGAACTACTGTTCCAGGTCCGCCTTTTGTTGCGGCACCTGGCAGATGCAGACTCACCACGCACAGCTAACATGGACTACGTACATTGTATGGACATGGGAGACACGATCTCTTCATCCAAATCGTCCACGTCATCAGTCATGATGAAGTGCGAGGGGTTAGGCCGTGGGGTGCCCATCCAGCTGGGGTCAATGTTAAGGGCTGATGCCAGGGTGTGGATGCCCGGATTGTTGACGATCTGGAAGCCGCAGAGCAGCTCTATCTGCTGCCAGCGATGCAGGCGCTCCCGCAGCGCAGCCGTCACTTCGCTCAGCGCTTGCCTGGAAGGAAGGTTCAAGCAAGGAAAAATGTGGGGAATGAAGGAAAAACACACCATAAATTGTCTGAAACAGGGAGTCTAGTGGTTCAGCTTTGTATCCTAATACTTGCAACATCTTTCAATCCACTTTCAGGAGTACAGGAATTAAAAAAAAACCAGCAACAACTGAAATATCCAGGGATAATCGCTTAAGAATACTGCGATCTCCCAATCGCTCATTTTGACAGGACTTTTAATTGCTCTGGATAACTGTGATTTCTTGTTTCACACAGATAAAATTAAAAGGTTAGTGACTAAAAGAAGCAAGTCCAATCCCAGCTAACTAAAGTAAACAGAACAAAAGTTCAGTAAAATGAGACCAAGAGCACCTCTACAGGCTACGGTACGCTTGTGCCTGTAATACGAGAAGGGTGAAAAAGGCAGGCAGAAATAAGGGAAGATAATAAGTAGATACTCACTTTGCAGTTAAGATTTTATGATCAACATCATCTAGAGATGAGCTGTGAGCAACATGAAATGTTCCAAACAGGGTGTTTCGCTTCTTTTTGATTTTTTCAGCCTGGAACATCAACAGAAAAAGGTCACAGCAAGAAGACAACCTTATGTTTCCTCCAGGACAAGAACATCCTGGATGGGCTGAGACAGAAATAATCCCTGCAGCTGTCTGCACACACGTAAATAGCATGAATCGGGTTTTTACTGAAGGATGTTATTCTTCCTAGCATAGCGGGTGAGGAATTTGCCAGCAGTGAGTAAGAAGGTTGGGGGTTTCATGTTCCTCCTTGGCCCTTCTGATTTCCAAAGAGTCAGAGAACTGAACCAGCTACTTCATACAGCAAATGGTTCTGTCATAAAGCCTTGTTTTGTCTTTCCCATGAGTAAACTATCACAGAAACACTGTTAATGCCCTAGGTTTGCTGGTTTGGGGAGGTTTTTTGTTTTGGGGTTTGTTTTGTTGCCTTCCCGTTGTGGCACAGTGTATACTCCAAATTAAAGTTGCCACACACGGCTCTTTGGTTCACAGATCTGGTGGGAATAACTTGAGACTTACAAAAGACAAACCAAGGACGTGGACACAAGAACTGACACAGAAAAAGGAAAACCATTGAAATGTTAAAATGTTCAGAATAAAAAGATATTAAGGCAGACAAATTTTTCTATGCTGCCAGCTCTGACTGCTGTGTACGTCCACAGAGACAAATACATGTTACAACAGCTTCCCTGCAGCTCATCGCTTTTTGGTTGGCACAGAAAATCTGAAACAACTGGGAATACAGAAATGATTCATTGCTACAGATTGCATGCACGTTAGAAATTTTGTTGCCTGTGCATGTAAATCACCTAGAGCAGGGATTATACTTAATAGGTACAAAACCTTCTGCTCACTGACTACCCACAGCGCTGTCGCACAGGCAGCAATTCATACTCTGCACCTTCCCAGGGCTCCAGCCTACTGAAGACAGGCTAATGCAGCTGACAGGCATGCCCAGGTCAGGGCCTGCCGTGCCCTGAGAGGCGATCGCTTATTATCATTTTCAGCCTCTACTTACATCTCTATGAAGGTTTGTGCTGCACTTTAAAAAAAATGCAAATTTAAGGCATTAAAAGGCAAATAAAGGAGGTGCAGAGAAACCAGCTCTGCAGGTTTCATTCCCCAAACCTTTCCCCGTGGCTGCGAGGGGAAGACCTGGGACAAGATGCTGAAATTCTCACCCCTTCCTTGGCCACCAGCAGCTGCTTCTCCGCATTCTGTTTCTTGATGTTGTAGTACTGGACCTCCACCTCGTGGGTCAGCTGGAGCCACTTCTGCAGGGCCTCGGGCGCAGCCCAGCTGCAGTGGGACTCCAGCTCCTTCTCAGCGTTCTTGAGTGCCATCCGCACCTGGGGGAGAACCGGCCGGCGCACCGTTGCAGCAGCGGTGGGGAGAGCCTGCCCTCCAGCAAGGTCATCCCAACCGCTGGCCGCCAACCCGGTGCTTTTAAGGCACCAAAAAAAAGGAGAGGAAAAAAAAAAAAAAAAAAGAAGACTCCACGCAACTTAATCTTACTCATGACAGAAGCAAAAGTCATTAGAAGGAGAGGTGGCATCCTGGTACTGCGGGCAAGTGAGAAAGAAGAGCACAGCAAGAAAGCTATCCAACAGGGCAAGGCTGCTGCTCGGGTGACCAGAAAACCCTACAGTGCTTTCCTTTCATCCTAAAGGTGAGCTCCTTCCTCAAAAATTTCCAAACATTGTGATGCTGTCCTGCCTCAGCACCCCAGCTCTCAGGGAGGGTAAGTTCATCACTGACCTGGTCTCCACCCCTTCACGTCAGCTTTTCTGCCTCACAATGGCATAAACTGCAAGTAAACCCTCCAGAGCTGACAGCACGATGCACAAGTTAGTTAAAAAAGAATTAGACTTTAGGTAAGGATATTCAGGGTGCTTATCGTAGCCTCTAGAAATCTCTGCAAAGTTCGCTGCCTGCCTGCAGGTCTGCGAAACTCACAGATTATCCTCCTGAGGCAGAATCGCTGACAACGCTGCACAGGCAATCGCTTTTTCTCACTGCAGCTACTGAGCCAAACAGAGGGAGCTTGTCAAGAGACAACTTTCACACTGGAGCAAGATGATAAAAATATTTAGACACAAAACATGTGCTGCTTGGTCAGGAAAAGAAGTAACACGTCTGGAATCAGCAGTTTCTGTAGCTTTCTGGGGGACTCTCCTTCCACCCCAGCTCAGTCTCCTCCACACACCATCGGTCTGGTCTCCTCCACACACTTACTTATCTTGCTGGAGAAGGGAACGATTACAAAATTAGAAGAAAGTGGGTGACAAGCAAGTTGAAGACACCAAAACCTTACATAAAAGTATGTGGTGCTAGAGACCATCAAGAATTAACACTTCTCTTCCATTACACGTGATGTGGAGAGACTTTAATAAACCTGAAGTCTGACACAAGCCTTGCAAGAAGTTAACATGTCCCACACTGGAGAAACCAAAGGATGGCAACTGCACCTCAGAGCTGCTGCGATCCATTGACAGCACAGCAGTCGTGGACTGGACTACTCTCCAACCACAGCACCTCGAGCCTCAGGAGGGGTATATGTGGTTATACACTCTACAACAGACTTTCTTGCTGTTAAAATAAAAGCCAACCCTAGGCACCTTCAAGAGCTTTTACTGCCCCAAAAAGCCCTGGCCCACCAATGCAGACGTTCTCCTAACAGTTGGAACTGGGAGGAAAGGCCCAGCTACAGCGTGGCCAGCTGCGCAGTCAGGGCTGCACACGTGTCACTAGGATGATGCCTAGATGATGTCTGTCCCATTTCCTCTTTCTATTCTTTAGGGCTCAGGTCTAAGAAATGCAGAGGCAGTGGGAGTATCCAGCGACCTGCTCAGGCTCCGCACCAATGCCCAATGCACGCTTCCCAATGCCCAACACGCTCTTCCCACAACTGCGTTTACACCCACCCTTGCCTGGTACCAGTGCCTCTCTGTTTCCCACACAGCACAGCTGCAAGCGGACTGAATATAAGCATTTTTTTTTTAAAAATGGATCCAAGCTCAAACTTGGATCTTTTCCCTCAACGTGTTATTTAAATCAGTCACGTCTCACCAAGTCTGGCATAGGCGTAATTTCTAGTGAGCCAAAAGCAGCAGGTCACACACAGATACTTCGAAAATCCATTTTTTATCCAGGAGGACATTTGCACAGTCCATCTAGAAGTAGCCAGGAGGCACCGTACAGAAGAGGTCAACTACTTACATCACTTATGTGTGATTTAGTCTCATTGAGCATAATATTGCCTAAATCATTCAAAAAGTTACAAATCCAGAATCGCAGACCCCAGGAAGGTCTATTTTTTCCCCTCTGACACCAGCGGCACTGGGCACTCCTCCCACCACAAGCAGAACTCTGACCACGATCCGCAAGCATCTGGGATTTAGGAATGCGGAGAACAGGCGGGCAGGAAATCTGCCACTAGGTATTTGGGGTAGAGGAGTGCTCAAAACATTTATAGGAACAACACTTTTATGGAATGGTGGAAAAGGGAAGCAGTGCAGAACAACAGCCAAGGACCAGTGGTTGAGATGAGCCATCATACAGCAGTGTCCAAAACACAAACCCTCTTGGTTCTGCAGGGGCATCAATATCAATAGGAGTCACTTAGTGTGTCTACATTCTCCTGTGAAGATTTCTAAGACCCCATTTTGACCACAAAGAGCAACAATTTATAAAGTGAGGAATGCCCTCTGGGTCTGCAGCCACAGCTGGGTCCATGGTCTGGGGGAAGATGACCTAACGAGGAGAGAGGATCGGTATGAACAACCCAGTACGGGAGAGGCCCATCCCAGAAATATGCTGCTTCTCCATCTCGTAAGCCTGACTCCAGTAGGAGCTTCCAAACCCTCCAGTACCATTTTAGTGATAAGAAGCAACTGGTGCAAAAGGTCTTGTTTTAATATTCCCTGGGACCCAAGAATATCTTAAAATCAGATGAGTTTTATGGTCAGTGGGAGTGACTGGTTAATGTTGTCCGTGGTCTACAGCTCACTGGGACGGTGATCGTGTTATAATCACACAGTGTGGGTCAGGTGGGTAAAACCAATACTCACCCTGTCAATGCATCCCTCCCGAAGGCCTCTAAGAAACAACAGAGCGGTTAAGTCACCTCTGGCTTTCTGGGTTTCTTAACAAATGTAAAGTGGAAAGGGAAGTGGAATGGATGAGACCCTGCCTTCTCCAAAAGCCAGGAGCAGGTTGGGTACAAGGGCTCGGGGTTACAAGAGGAAGGCTACACATCCTTATTTAATGGCCCACAATACAAAATGACCGAATTTCCATGTGCGTGAGTACGGATGTCCCAATGCGTGTCCTGAAATGGAGCTCAGTAACTTTGTGGAGAGGCTGGATGACAAGTTAGGAAGAATGATGTTGGATCACGAGAGCAAAGCTGGTAACAGGTGCCTGCAGGTGTCTGGGCAGTAGGTATTCCAAGCAGGAAGGAAATTTGCTGTTTGCTGACTATTTGCACACGTAGGCTGCGCTGTCCCATGGTTCCCTGGTTACCTGTTGGCCCAGGACACTTGCTTCCCCCCTGTCAGAGGAAACCCTAGATTCTTGCCTCATTTTCTTCCACATCCTCCATGGTGGCATAAAAGCCTGCACATAGTCAGGTTGGGAGGATACGCTGATGGCTTCAGAATATCCACAGTACTCGCTTGGCTCATGCAATTCTGGCTTACACAATTTCAGTTTTAATTGGTAATATACCAAACATGTTTCTTTTTTGCCAGCAGCAGCATTATACACAATATTCTTTCCAGGCCTACATTGCAAGATATAACTTGGCGACATATTTTCCTGCTAGTCTGAATTTAAAACTAATCTTTTTGAGAACTGCATATGAACTCTCACTTTGCTGTACAGATTCTAATCTAGTGCTAAATTTCCTTGGAAGGAAATTTCTTTCGTACACCTCTCTGATCCACAAGAAAACATGGTAAGAACAACCAAACTCATTATAAATTCTCCTAAAACCATGAAAAGATACAAAAAAAAAAAGAAAGAGCTTATGGTTTGGAGTGGGAGTTAGAAGTCATAAGAGGGTGCAGCTACAGGTCAAGTTCAATACCCCTCCTTCTGCAGAGCAAGCTGGGATGATGTGTGTGGTGGCAGCACACGGCTCTTGAGACAGCACCTGCCCGGTCCCTGCTACCCATCGCACAAGCAGCACTGTTATATGTATGGGGGACATGTAACATGGAGTAGCAGAAGAAATACTTGGATCTTTTCCTCCACAAAGAGGAGTGGAAAAGCAAAGGTGGAAGAGCATTATAAGCAGAACATCACTGGATTTCTCAGAAGGATGAAGCAGAGTGAGGAACTGCCTACTGTTCTTGCTGGCATGTCTGATACATAAGTGCATCCATCTGGCTGAACCCTTACCTGCTCCAGTTCTTGCTCAGCGTATTTCTGCCTGCTCAGTTCATTCTCTGTGCCCTCCCGCAGTTCTCGGAGCCGGTGTGCCTCCTGCTTGGCAATGCTGATCTCATCTTGCAGTTTCTTCTCCAGGTGCACCTTCTCCACCTCCACAGAGCGATGCTCCTCCTGAGCTTTCTGCAGTCTGCAACACACAGAGACCGAGAGCCCAATGCTGTATGTGTCGGGCTATCTGTACACAGCTGAAGGAGTCCACAATGCAAGGGCTGGCCAGCCACAATCTAGACCAGCCCTGCTCTTATTTACTCTATGTTGATGTCAACAGAGATCTGTACCTGGAAAGTCAAGGAGAAAGTTCTAATTAAATTGTCAACTCCATAGTCTCAACTTCATTTCATTTTGAAATACTCAGTATGTATTTTCTTAATTTTCCATAGCACATCAAGATTTCCTTTAATAAGCCTCCAATTAATTTGAATTTTCAGTGTTTTTGCAAAAGTGAAGGCCTTCGCCTTCAAAAAAAAAAAAGAAGGGGAAGATCTGCCTAAGCAGGTATGACCACCCAGACAGGATGTCTCTGTGTTCCCCTTGCAAAAACCTTCAAATTTAGACAGGTCTTAGTCTTGCCTGGAAGTTATTCTTTTTCCGCACGACAGAATTAAATCAGTAGGAATTATATATGGCAAGAAAAAGTAATAACAGATTACCTGTACCCATTCAGGAAGGTTTGCCCATTCAGCCTGGGAAGCCTCAGCCCTCTGAAGGAGACACCATCACAGCCATAGCCAAATGTTTCAGGGTTTCTACGATGTTTGCATTTCAGGGGAGTTGCACTAGTGTAAACGCAATCCTCACACAAGTTCAGTGAAACTGAATTAGCATCAAGAATGAACCTGGCCCATGCAGGACTGAGCTGTCCTGAAAAGGAGTGGTAAAACCTCTAATGCCAGCAGTGCCTCTTTTAAATACAGTCCCAAACCCATGTGCTTCTAGAGACACAGTGATTCCCAAGTAAAAGGGGAAAAAAAAGATTTGGCAAATACTCAGTTGAAATGAAATAAAGAGGTTCACCTCATAATGAAGGTCCTGAAAAATCATGTTGAACAAGTACTACCAATGAAAGAAATAAGAGTATTAAAGGGCTTCTTGCAAGAACCAGCCTAATGATTCAAATGAAAAATACCTTTTGGGTTTTTTTTAAATGGTGGCAACAATTAAACCCTGGATCAAATTTCTGAGGAATGTGGTACATCCATCTTTGGAAAACTTCAAATCAAGATGTGATGAGTTTCCAGAACATGTACTTCAGCTACTGGATTGAGCACAATGAAGTGTTGTGGCTTACACTGTCAGAAACCAGGTGCATCAATCTAACAGTCCCACCTTTTAAACTTGAACTTCTCTTTCAAAAGTCTCAGTTATCGCAGTTTGAGATAAGTCAATAAAAGTTGGACAAACCCATATTGTATGAGCAGCAGAGGCAATGCTATTTTTAACCCAGACCAAACTGAGGAAAATCCTGTTTTCTGCCACAAGAAGCAAAGCTCTGTTCCCTCCCCACCCAAACCAGCTCCTTCTCCCTGCATGCACCTCCTGCCCTGCCCATGCAGCTTCTCCATGGATCGGTGGGATCTTGGATAAAGTGCTGATCTAAACTGAAGCTACCAACAATGTTTGTGAGGTTAGCAAGGCATCAGCTTAACCAGCAAAACCAGTAGTGGCTTACAGCAGATAGATTTTCAGTGACCAAGTAAAACTATCCATAAAATAGAAAGAAAAAAACCCACCCTAAAACCCCAAATAGAATCATCTTAGCCAGAAATAAGTATTTCAAGGTCATAAAATCTTTTCCCACTCAAGGTCATCAACAACCAAACTGGAGAGCAAATCAACGAAGCGATGTGCAGGAGAGACAGAGGAGATGGGACAGCAAGGTCTGGCTCCGGGTGTGCTGTACCTGGGCTGTAAATGACAAATAACACATCTCAGGAGGGCACTCCTGGGCTCCCCGAGCAGCTCCCACTCATCCCAGACCAGCTGGGGACTAACAGAAAGGGAAAAACTGATCCTCAGTCACTACGAACGGTGCTCCCTGCAGCACATGCAGAGGTGTCCATCTTCCAGCCTTGTATCGTACATAGGACAGCATTTGGTTGTGCTTTTGGTGACGGGGAATGGAGCACAACCTGCATGCAGGCTCGCGGCAGGGACCCATGGCCACCTTTCAAGTCAAGAGTGAAGCTGCTCGCTGTCCCAGCCAAGGACACTTCTTCCTCAGGCTTCTCCTTGGCATGCAGAGTGCCATTTAAAACAGATTGGACATGCTGGACTCTCATCAGCCATGATGTTGGCTCTCTTCTTGGAAAAGGCTAATTTTCAATTTACAGCTCTGTTGAGAAACTCAAGTGTTTTTCTTCCCAATTTAAAGAGACTCTTGCCAAGACATTCCAAGTTTTTAGATAAACCCACGCTCCCTGCCCTGTGCATCAGTGCTAAAGCTCTTCCATACTAGGGCTGTAAGAATCCCAATCCACCAAAATATCTCTGTCTAAAGGAGAAAAAAACCCATACTATGACGCAGAAGACAGAAGGAATTTTATCCTTAAGATAATTCTCAAATGCACTCTAATATTGTATTCTCCCTTACTACCATTTTTTTCCTGACAGCAGAGCCCGTATTTTCTTATGTTGGTTATAGACAAAACCACGTTTTGTCCGTGCATTCCTGTTCAAACCCAGCCAATTGAGCCACACTGGTTTCACGTGCACCAAGCTCCACAAGATGACAAAATGCCTTCAGAGCTGCACCTATAATGAGGGCAAGAAATCAAGGTCCATCTGGGGCTTCACGATTCAGGAGCAGATCTTCAATACAGATCTTCATACAATCTCCAATCATCAGTAGGATATGCTAAGACATGAACTTTTTTATCTTAATGGGTCATTTAATTAACTGGAAAGCGTCACTGTTGAAGGATGTTCATTTTAAAGATGAACAAAAAATGGCTTTTTGTATCAATCTTCCCTTCTCAACTCTTCAAGAGCTTATCAGAGTTGTTCATCAAATAACAGCGCTAGCAGGTGGTAGGCAACTGGAAAGGCATCATGTGCCTTCTGGAGGTCTGTTCAGCGCTGAATTTCAATGAGCAAGGACAGGACGTTACTTCAAGCTCTAGAAAAAGAAGTTTCTGAGCAGAACTTCAGAACAAGTCCACGGGAACTGTTGCTGTTGGTAGTTTTTGCCATTTCTACAGTGGCTGAGGACCGCAGCTGAACCTTGCTGGGGCTCAAGGATGAAGAAGCAAAGGCTTATTCCCCACTTCAGAGGAGAATTAGATCAATCCTCTGCCAAGAGGCCCCACATGGTCTAGGAATTCACCTCCCACTTCTTGAGCTCCCACTCAGTGCCCTCTGCAGAGGACAAGCCCTCCCAGCTGCACACCCTGCAGATACATCACAAGCTGCTCTGGGTTAAGACTCAAGCTATGCTTAGTATATGTGGTTTTGTGTTTCTTCCTATCTGGCTTTAGAGCATTAGTTGAACCTCCCAGGCACATCTACTTGTTTACATGGCTCTGCCCTCAGCAGCAGATCCCAAGGTCGTTCCCCACACAGCACATTCACAGCAGCCAGCATTTGGATCTCTGGTGTGACCTGCTCTTTGGTGACACCCAGCAGAGACCTCCCGCCCTAGACGCTCCGATGCTTTGGGGGATGGACATTGAGAAGGAATTCCCGTGTCCTTCTGGCTGTAGAAAAAAAATAATCTTTTTCTCTGGGGTATGTCCAATCTGTAATGTAAAATTACACAAAGCTTTGTGAAACCAGCTGTGGATTAGAGCCAGTTCCTTGTAGGCAGAGGAGAAATGTACTTAATTCTAACTCTATGCCAAAAAAAAGCAGGTCATGTATCCGCATCACTGCCAGGGGAACATGCCCAGTGTGGCACCATCACCTTGGTACTTTCTCAAGTGTTCGCCCTCCACATAGACACCAACTGATGTGATCGCACTCGAAGAAGAAAGCCTTTCGAGCAATGCTCATGTGTGGGACAATTCCCTGAAGGCTGTCATGAGCACGTAGGTAAGAAATCAGGCTGCAGCCTCATAGCTATGTCGTATGGTTTCCAAAGACTCGGCTGTTTGCAAAAGTCTCCACAGCAGACTGACATCCTTGGGATCCTGGTGTTTGCACAGGTTGCTTGCCACACCACCCATGAGTGACCAGCACACGTACCTGGGGCAGGGCTCCGCTTTCAGAGAACCCGCTGGGAACACAGCCGTCAGCTTATATGGCAGCCAAATTAAGGTTTGTCCTCCAAAATTACACTTAAAGCTAATGAAAAATAGTTACAGCCCAAGACTATCATGCTCTGTTGTTTGCTAAATCTGTCCTTAAAAAATATCTTACCGCCCAAAACCCCCCCTGGTTTGTCATTAACAGCCCTGAACGCTCTTTTCTGTTCTAGAAGACTCCCATGTCTGCAGAGGACCTCTTTTGCAGCATGTTCTCCGATAAGCAGTTTTACTGGAACCACTGCAGTAATTTCGGTGAGTAGAGGTCACATCCCTGAGGCTACAGTACTTTGCCAAAGTGCCTAGAGTTCTGATATTTGTATTTAATACTCCAAAATTTATTTTTCTCATTCTTCCCGGGCAACGCTCCTGGATTTAGGTATCACCATGCAGGCATGGAAGCAGGAGCTTTTAGATATAGCTCAAAAAATTCAAGAGGGAATGTATAATTCCTCTGATTGCTTCCACTGTTTCAGCATGTTTTTTCCCCATCAAAAGCCAGAGTGAAACAACCTGCTCAGCCTGGATGACAAATTCTAAGTGTGCTGGATTACTTTACACTCCTTTAAGAGGCTCTTCTTCCCCTCTAAGCAAAGATTTACACTGTAATTTTGGGGGGTGGGGATCCTGATGTACTTTCAGTATGAGTCAGACTGGAAGTAGAAACCACTGTACATTTCACGGCTCCTATATAATTAAATGTGGTAAATAAATAGTTTGCTCAGTTAGATGTTTTGGTCCTTAAAGCAGCAAACTTCTGAGCGTAGGGAGGAAAGCTCTCACATGCCAACAGCGGCAAAACTAAAGGGAGTCAAGTCTTCCCAGAAATTCAGAAACTATTTTTTTGAACCAGTAATGACTTTTAGAGCAGAACAGGAACTGAAGAGACAAAACACAACATAAATACAGGGCAGAGAGGAAACAAAACTGCGTGGGAGTACGTATGGCTGCGCTCGACTATGCGTCAGTGTGCACTGGAGCCCAGCTCAGAGCAGGAGATGCTGGTACCGGACGCTATCACTTTGCTCAAGGGGCTTCGTTACCACGTTTCAGGATTGTAGTAACACAAGGGAGTTTTTACCACCCAGGCCTTTGCGTGGCACACCACCAGTACAAATAACTAGCACGTCACCACCAAAGAGCAGGTCAAGTGAGCACATACACATCTTTATGTGTAGCCTGGTAACTGAATTCATTCACGAGCCAGGCACCCATTTGAGCTATTAAGACCAGCTGGCAGGTTTGCTACGGTCACTCAGGAAGGTGCTGACTCTGGTACACAGCAGCACAGCAGCTAAAAAGAAAATCCTTCCTGAAATCTAAACGAAGAATAACCTTGCAGGAAAGACTTGACAGTTGAATGCTCCAACTGGGTGGATGCATAAAACTTACCTTTCTTGAAGATCATGGAGAGACTGTTCAGCTCTGTGAAGTCCCTCAAGGTCTTTCATCATCTTCTTCATGTGCTCCTTTGAATAGCGATTCTGGATGTAGGCAAACCAGCAGCCACCCACTCCGATGACAATGGACACCACCAGCATGAAGTCCTTCAGGTGGTTGTGACGAGTTACTGGAAGAGACCAGAGATACTATTGAATTCAAAAGAACATGGCAATTAACACCGCAATGCTTCGCCTGCACCAGAACTGGACATGAGACCTTAACACAGTGTTAGAAGGAATTGTGGTTCAGGTTTCACAAAGGGAAAAGACGAGCTACCTTGACACTTAAGGGAGGAAAAAGACCCGTGACAACATTTATTCAATTTGAATGGGGAAGCAAAAAAAAAAAAAAAAGGAAGATGAAATTCAAAATCTTATAATTTTCCTGCAATACAGAAGAGCCTCTGCACTGGAACCTCCAGAACAGAGTGCTCTTTAAGGACAATACAGATAGCATTGAGTATGAAGATATAAGAGCTAAGAAGAAAATAACTTTGTTGAAAAAAAATACGACTGTGATCATAGAGATGGGGCAAATCGAACTGTCAAGTTACAAAACTTCCCATCAGAATTACAACTCAATGTGGAAACCCCCTTTTTCAACAGTTAGCAAAAACACAGTTACTTAAAAAAAAGCGTGGATGCATGTGAGAGAACGAAAGTAAATATGTAGGGGGTTTAAGTGCTAAACAAAAACCAAAAACATGTGTCAAGGAGAAGTTTTTACTGTTTACTATTTAGCAAGACCTCAAACAAGTATGTACTGAGAAAGCTAAAAATGAGAAATAACAGCTTATTCAAGCTAGCTGCCACTAAATGTTCATATTTACTGGGTTTCAACTAAAAGAAGGTAGATTCAGACTAGATGTAAGGAAGAAATGTTTTACACTGAGGGTGGTGAAACACTGGCCCAGGTTGCCCAGGGAGGTGGTCGATGCCCCATCCCTGGGAACATTCCAGGTCAGGTTGGACGGGGCTCTGAGCAACCTGATCTGGTTGAAGATGTCCCTGCCCATGGCAGGGGGGTTGGACTAGATGACCTTGAAAGGTCCCTTCCAACCCAAATCATTCTATGATTCTATGACCCTGCACATGGCAACCCGCCAAGTACAACCTTCCACTTGCACTTCACACAGTACTGATTTCTTTTTGCTACCAGTACTACAGGTTTTATCCTAGGCACACCGATTTCCTATCAAGGTCTATAGGCATCAGAAGGAAACATGCAATTCCCAGCAGCACAGGGCGTACTCGGCCACTCCATACAACATTGACACCACCAGTGACCCAACACCACTTCCCAGCACAGGCTCCCCTAAAACACACTGAAGTCCTGGAGGCTTTAACATTAGGTTTCACGTAAATGTATAAAGAGAAGTGTGAGCATGTGAGGGGGTGCTTATTCGCAAGCAAACGCTGTGCCAGCTCCAGCAGCCCCCAGCTGTTCCACTTGACCAGCTCCACACGATGGTACCCGGATAGACAAGACTGACGGGACAATTTAGGTTGGCAGCTACGGGGGAAGCGAAAGAGCCATTACCGGCACAAACAGAAAAAAATCTTTGCTTCCCTTGAAGCAGGAGCAGGGGTTTTTAAACGCAGAAATGCACATATGCAACCTGCCTGCTCCCCTTGCTGCCAACCCTGAGAGCACAGAGTGGCAGCCAGGTCATCTCAGGACTCAGAGGCAAGAGCAGCCAGAGAGCTGCCAGCAGGCTACAGCCACCAAAAGGCTCTTTCTTAGAGGAACTGCAAACTACGTGCTGTAATGCAATCTCACAGTTACTCTAAAAGGAGTCAGCAATGCTGTTTTCCCTAAATTGATCCAACATCCCTCCCTCTGCCCTGCACCTGGTTTGGAGGACACCTCAACTCAGCATGCATGAGATGGGCTGCACCCAAAGCAGCACCCATTTTCACAAGAAAAACACTTTAACAAGGCGAGTCCTCGCTGCTGGATCCTCACAGCAATACCTGCCTGCCCGTGGGGCAAACCGGTCATGGCGACCTGGCAAGAATGAGCAGCACTCCCCCAAATAAGCTTCTTGCACGTCAAGCTCATGACGAGTATGGCACAGAGGGGTGCCCTGGGACCGGGAAGTCACAGCAGTGAGGAGAGTTTAAAATGGACAGGACGTCACTTTCCAAAATGAGTGGATGTGGAAAAGCCAATGACCAGACATTTTAAAGATGACAAAAGAAGTTTACTGTGAATAGCCTTCTTTCATATAGGAATTTTAGAATACTTTAAGGAAATGCCATAACCCACCACAGGCAAATAAATATCGGATGTATTTTGTAGGGGAGAGAACTGAAGCACAGAAGCAAGTGATGCTGTGCAGGGTGAGGGTGCGCAGGGACTGGATCTCTCCCCTCCATCCACAGGCACCTGGCAGCTTTGGCGCAGGGCTGGAAGCAGCTTTCCTGCAGAAGAAGCTATTGCTGACACCAGAGGCAGCAGCCAGCATGGCCATGCTCTGCTTCCAGCTCTTTCACATCCTCCTTGACTCACATGTGTTTTGTGTTTGAAGGTGGCAAGACAAGAGCCCACGCCAGCTGGGCAGATGCCAGCTCCCACCACTGGGACCACAGGACGGAACCAGCCCGGGGTCTGGAGCGGCCACAGCACAGCTGAGTAAGTTCCCAGCTGGGAAAAGCTCAATTGCCATCTCTGCTTGGGTCCCTTACTTTCCGTGCACCGCAGATAAACTTACATAAATGGATTCAGCATAAAATCCCACCTGGGCTGCAAGTTTCCCAACACCTTTCGTTTCAGGGACTGTCAAGGGTTTTGTGAACATTTATGCAAGGCACTGCGATACCACACTTGCCGGTTGATCTCCATCATGTCCCTGAGAAACCAGCTCCTTTGTCTCACACAAAATCCTTCAGCTCTTTGTTTCCAGCTATGACTACATGCTGACTGCTTTCTCACAAACCGAGAAGCAACAAGATGACTGTGGTGCTCTCACTACAAGGAGTTTTCTCCAAAAAGCCTTTCCATCTTACTGGAAGTTTTAGAGACTTTAAAAACTTGATTACACCAAATTAGAAATGGATCTCTACCAACAAAATTTTTGACATAATTTTATTAATTTTAATAAGTACTTCCCTCACAGCATTATAATGTAGATAAAAGAGTCCCCCAGGGCCTTAAATTCATCTTTGCTACCTTAAAACACAGTTAAGAAACACGATTTGGGGGGGGGGGGGGGGGGGGGGGGGGGG
>JANXJC010000026.1:26523384-26549514 GCA_027564655.1 Leptodon cayanensis | reverse complement strand
GAAGCTGAAAAGTCCTTGATTTTAGACTGAACAGTACTTAGCAACAACTGAAAACATCAGTGTTATCAACATTCTTCACATACTGAACTCAAAACATAGTACTGTACCAGCTACTAGGAAGACAATTAACTCTATCCCAGCTGAAACCAGGACAGTGACAGACTCAGCCAGTTCCCTGCAGTAAGTAACTGGCTCCACTGCTCAACCTCCAAATACACTCGCTCACGCAGATCACTGAACCTGTCAGCAAGGAAAGAACCCTCTACCAAAGCGCTGTCTGCAAGGGGGTCTCCCTTGACACATCGGTTATTCTGGCAGCCTTAAGTTTGATAAAGCTCAAGGTTCTCCCTTGCTAGCCCAGTCATTTAAGTGGGCTGGGCCACTTGCACAAGTGCTAGCAGAAGCAGAAAAAAAAAAAACAAACCAAAACCCTCAAAACAACAGACACTGGACTCACAAGTATCTCTCTTCTTCCCCCAGTGTCCCCACGACCTCTTTGTGAATGCAGTCTCTTTTTCTCCCACTGGCAAAAATGACACTGCTTCTGTACCATGGGAAATATGGCAGACGGCTTCACCTTGCAGTTACCTCTTGACTGGTGAGGAGCAAGCAGCTGCAGACAGGGCTCAGCCCTAATCTTCTGGTGGAAAACAAGAGGGAGAAAAGTCCTATAAAAATTAATTTTATGTTAATCACCTTATTGGCTCTGGTTCAGTTACTAGTCTCACCCTCCAAGTTCGCACATTGCTGCCCGATCTCAGTGCAATCTCACATGGTCCTGTTTGCTCTGCCATCACACAGCTCAAGCCTTCTTTGTTGCCATTTCAAAGCCCAGAAATTATTTTATTTGTGCTATGAAGTGTGAGCCAAACAAGGGAAATCCAGACTTCAACACGGTGAAGCAGTAACACAGAGCTCTCCATGGACTCATGAGCTTTGCACCAGTGTTTGAGTTTGCCTTTTCCAAGATGCTGCATGGGACTCTCCTCAGAAAACACAGCACAAGGAATTTAGCCAAGTTTCTGGCAAGTGCCTGCTACCTCAGAAAGTGCCATTCCACATTAAACTGCCTGTAAAAAGACTTGAACACCAGAGCGTTCACAGATTCATTTCAAAATCTCTCTCAGTCCAACAGTTTTCTCATGGCCATTTGTGGGGACAAAACAAGGTTGCTTTAGGGAGAAGGAGAAAAGACAGCATCATAGCAACAGGCAAGGTACAAGAACACCTATACAAATATCTCTATCATCTCTCAAGTGCTCTGCAGGACCAGCTAGTACTGCTTAAAATCAACACAACCACCACCTTTGGCCATTTCTTCAGCTGTTGTCACTGACAAAACAAGACAGGACTCATTGCTACCACTGTCTGAAGCTTGTCAGTTTTCCTGTATGACCTGATTATTTGGTCAGCCTCAAATAGGAGAAGTTCCTGAGCAAGAAATGCCAAAGAAAGCCCATAAGGCCAGGGAAGACTTTGTTCTGCTGTTAACAGCTTCAACTACCAAGGCACTAATTGCAAGACACAGCAGAAAGAGGAGAGGTGATGTTCTCCACTGCTGATTCCAGCACTGCTTGGCTTTCCTTCTTTAGGTCAACAGCCTGGTATTGCTGTGGCTATCTCCCCCAAGGCTCTAATGGTGAAGATTCTTCAAACCTACTCTCCCCTTTTCCATGGGGAGCTCAAAGCCTTTCTAATTCTCCTAGTCCACCACTTGCAGTGCTATCTGGCTGGGAAAGCGATGTCTCCAGGCAAGCTACAGCAAAGGTCTGTAGATATTTCCTGCAGGAGAGAAGAAAGCAATGGGAGGGAGACACTGATCTCAAAGATGACAGCCAGCTCACATAGGCATCTCTGTCCATTCCATGCTTTAGGTATTCACCCGATATGAATTTGTCTTGCCTTACAGACAGCATTTTAGATAGAATAGAGGAGAAAGTTTTTCTTCTTACTACTTTGTGCTCAGAAGGCCAAAACCAACATATCCCTGAAAACAGACTGGGACAGGTACTAAACAGCTGAAGAATGTACTTTCCCCTAGGCTATACATGTCTAAATGACATTCAATTCTACTAATGGCAGGCTCATTAGTATTTAGAAGAGCAAGTGTGGAATGTGAGCTTATTTTGAACAGAATCAGCATTGTGGTAGCCAAAACTCATTAATTATGAATTTTATCAACTGCTCACTGTTCTGCTAGCACAGTGTAATTGCCTGCAAAAGTGATGCTATGGAATGAAGAAATACCATGCTACAAAATAACCCACATCCTTCCTTTTCCAGTAGATATCCTATGTTTGTTCCAGAACAACTACAGCACTACAAGAATCCTTAAGGTTCTTTAAGCATCTTATCAGAGTAATCATTGCAACAAGTAGTACTGAAGGGCATAATTTGGTGAAACATGCACGCAGAGAACTGGAATGAGCTTTCCTGGCTGCACAGTAGCTGCTGCACAGATGTACTGCACGCAGACACCGTGGAGAGCTGGGGTCCTGGCAGGCTGCTCGGCATGTCCCACTCAAACAGAGCACTCCACCAAGAAACTTGTTACTGAGCCTTCCCAGATTTTAAGCAGAAGGGTATTTTCTGGTATTCTGCCACAGCTGGGCTTTGCTATCAGGGCTATATGCAATACCACCCTATATTCCCCTGGGCTATAGACACTGAGCTAGCCACCACTCAAACATAGTGTTACACTTGCTCTTAAGGCTCCTGTTTAAGTGCTGAATTAACAGAAAACATCAACCAAAAACTCTGCAGGATACAGGCAGCATTTAACATTATTTATAGACACTGATTTTAATCAGCAAGTAAATCCTCTCTGCTTAATTTCACTTTACATGCACACAGAGGCATATATATACACACAAACCTACCTTTACAAAAGGAGATCAGCATTTTGCTAGCTATGAAAAGGATCATCCTCAACAGACAGCACCTTTACACAAGGTACTTTGTCAACACACAAGCACAGAGCTTACACACACACACGCTCTTTGGGTAGTTTTATTTGAACAAGTTACCAGCCAGTTTAACCAGCACCTAGAAATTCTGCACTAAAGCTGTTTTACTGAGAGCTTGCTCCCTACACAGAGGCTGCTAAGACTAGCTTTTCAGCCCAATTACTCCCCACCTTTTCTCTCCACCCCTTACCACTCTCTAGTATGTTTGCCCTTGTTTAAATACCATTTTCCCAGAGGTACCCCACCTGTGGCTGATGGACTGGGCTGTGCCCTGGGGTGGGTCCATTGGAGACAGCTGGGACCTTCACAGAGACCCCCCTGCAGTCCCCCCTGCCAGCTCCTGAGCACCAGCACACACCTGCACCCAGTAAAAATTGCTTATCACAAAGGGACTAATAAAGGATTCATCTGTATTCAAAGAGCATCTGTTGGGCTAAAAGAAACTACTTCCATCTCAGAAGTAATACAGGATATAAAATGTTATCCCAGCAGGTGCTAGTGAATTAAAACTAGCCTGAGTAACGATGCTGCGGGAGTCCTGGAGGAGCTGGCTGAAATCTTCATTGTCCACTTACAGTCTTAATATCAGGAAAGCTCTAAGTGGCCGGCTGATGGGATAGCACCATTCAAATTAAGCAACTGAGATGATGACCTTCACAGTTACATATTCCATTAGACAGAGACACTGAACATGTGCTGTGAGGTTTGACTTCCCTCCTTTGTTGCCCTGATGAAAGCAGTAACACAGCTGATTATTAGAGAGGCCTCAGTCAGGTATGTTAATGACTATGTAAAGAGTTTCTGTTAATCAGTTGTCAATGAACAATGATATTTCTAGGATCATTTCCAGATGCAAAGCTGTTAAAGAATGTTTTCATAGATGATCTGCATTACATTTCCTCCTAATCAAGTTCCCAGTGATATTTTGATTGGGATGAAAGGAGATACAGAAGTATTACTTAAGCTGAAAGAAATCTATTTTTCTCATTAAGTGGAGCCCCTTCAAATAAAAGACATTTAAATGGCATGAGATATGTGGCCATATCCTGCCCCAAAATGGGAAAGAAGTGCAGTGGGGAATCAAATTTGAGCTTCCAGTTCCATGTCACTGTAGAGGACAACTATAGCGGTCCTTGTCTGGAGAGAGCATGAGACATAAAATGTGCTAAAACAAGATAGATTCACAAAATACCACCAAGCTACAAATAATGGCAAGTTCATACTTGAAGGAAGCGACTACAGAATGGGCAGCCATCTGTGCTTGGCTTCAAATACCCAGCCTGCCAAAGACTGTGATTAACGCTGTCCGGACAGATCTTCTCCTGTCTGCTGTCAGCAGCGCTGTCTATTCCAGAGCCTGCCCGTGGCACTAACAACAGATGTCCCTAGCAGTTCAAAAGCTTGCACGAAGCTCTGAGTTTGCATTTCAATTTCTACGGTGCAAGCTGTATCACTGGAAGATATGGGAAAGGTGCATTGAAAACAAAAATATAAATCCTCTTCCTAGCATTTTAATAAATAAGCTAAAAATGTCCACTTTGCATCTTCTCTACGCTGGAGGAAACCTCAGCAGAGTTACCACCAGATGGGACACTGAAGAAAGCAGCACAGAAAGGCAGGCACGGCTAGAGCTGAGCTGTCAACTTGAAGCAAGGATCTGACATGCATTGGATCCTTCCTCACAGACAGCTCTCAGCAATGCTCCCTGCTGCTATTTTGGAAAGATTACAAAGGTGGTGCCTCTTGTTTTCAATCTAGGATTTCTTGCAGTTATTCCTATAAGGTACCCTACATCCCATTGGCATTGCTGTTAAAATATAGGAAAGATCCTGAAAAATCTCCCAGGATATATTTTTCTAATTACAGTGCTTTCAATTAGTCCTTTTCAATTTGTTGACACAGCACTGTATTTGTTGACACAGCTTCAAGCCTAGCCAGGTTAGATGACTTGTTCAAGCCCATATATCAAGCCAGTGATGAGAATTAAGATTCAGCTATGCTCTCCACTTGCAATTCTCCAGTGAGAATTTCACAACCCCCCAAATACATAAAAAAGAAAACAAAGAAAAAATCCACCACAAACCAGACAGTTGAGTAGGAAATAAATAGTCCAGAAGTACATCAATAGTTTATGCATATTTGAAATACCTGACAGCTGCAGGGTCTAAGCCGTGTGAACAGATCTTGGTAAGACCTTCGGGGAGCATCAGGTGTGCTGCACTGCCTTTGTTTCACATTTTAAAGCAGCAAGGTAAAAAGCAGTACAATAGTAAAAACTAACAGTAACCTCAGGTATCCTAAGCAAGAGAGTGCCACTATGAAAGATACAAATTCAATGCCTCAATTTTTAAACAAAAAGTTTCACAAAGTCTTACTTTGGGAATAGAACCAGGATGGATTATTAGAAAATCAGCAATTTTACAGCAACTTATAAAAGCATTGCTATAATGAGAGAAAAATCTACACGCTTGGCAAATTCTATACTGGTTATTTACATTCAAGTTGAAATATCAGAAAAAAACCACACATTAGAATTATTAATTTTTTAATTTCCCTATGTGAATTAATTGTATCAGTGACGCCTCCTTCCCTGTTCAGTAGCAGACATTTTCAGACACAAGACAGGGAAGAACCACCACCTCAAGGTACAACTGTGGGACAGGCACTGTTCCATAAAGTCAGCCTGGTGGCAGCTGCTGTAAGCATGACAGCAAAAAACAAAATACAAAAATGCCTCTGTTTTTAAAAAACCCAAATGAAGGTAACAGTTCAATAAATTCTCCTGATGGCACCTATAATTTTTCTCTCTGTCGATATCAAGCCCTAGTCCTTTCTTGAGTACTTAACACACTTTTTTGTTTGTTAGTGGACCCACAAGATAATTATGGAAAGAAACTTTTATAAATGTGCTGATTTTCACTGGCAATAGGACACCGTAAGACCAGCCAGATTTCTCTGTTGCCCTGTTCCCTGGCTTCTCAGGTTCAGAGCTATTGCTCCTTAAAGAGTACCCAAACTTAAAGCCCCAGCTTATTGACCAGGTGCTGCTGCCACACGGACTGAGAAAACTATACGATAACACTAACAGACCCTATGAAGTCTATTAATGGGACAGAGCTGCTTTTCTGTTTAGGTGCAGGTAATCTAAACACAATTCAGTTAACTGTAAATACTTAAAGTGGATGTTAAATCTCACAGCGATAAATTAATCTAGTATTTGGTTAAGAAATTCTATTGCATTAAACAAATAATGATTCAACGGATCTAGAAATACTTGTCAAATATGCTTTTAATTATTATAAAGGGAAACAAATCAGCTATATTGGAAGCTATACTGAAGGAAGCATGGCTTCATCCGCCCTGGAGAGTGGACACCAAGGAATAAATGCTTAATGAAAAGCAAAAAAAGTCAGTTCGTTCAGAAACCTCCAAGTGCCACCTCCTGTCTGGGAAACGTCTCCTTTTCCAGGCACCCAGTCCTTGCACTTCTGTTAATCCCCGCACGGACATTCAATAAAGAAAGGGTAACACTCGGAATGACAGCTAATGATGACCGCAAATGAGAAGGGCTGGGGGATCGGCAGAGACCCTGTCTCAGGACCCACGCAGACAGTTCAGTACGGTACGGGAGGCACCAGAGTGCACCAAAAACAGGGTGATGGGTGTCAGGGTGCCCAGCTGGTCCCCGGGGCTCTGAGGCCGAGGGGTGCAGCACTCTCCCGTGCCGGGCAAGCTCCCCCCAGCAGAGCCCAGGGCAGGTACTGGCCGGGCAGCAGCTTGGCAAACCACCGTGGCTTGTGCCTAGCCGTGAAACAAATTACATCTGGTGGACTTCTGTCCTGGGAAGTGGAGCTACGGGAACCTCTCCTGAAATCCCACAGCAACATACAGATCGCACTTCGTTGGCCTTTGGAGAGGTGACCAGGAGAAGTCACTGGGATGGATAACTCGGTGCACAGCATTTTGTCTGTCTTTTAACCCCAAATGGTACCACAGTTGTGCCTTGAAACATCTGTGAGACATATGTCTCAGTCTCCATCATTTGAGAGTTACAAAGAATAAAATTTTAAATGCACTTTTCACCAAAATTATCTATTGTTTTGAATTTTACTGCTTGTTTTCTTAAAATTCCCCTCTCCTGTTTCACCTGAAGTTGTGGTATTTTGTGCCAGATAAATTCCTGAACCACAGGACCAGGACACCAAAGGGACACAGACAGAGAAGAAGCAATCGCTTCATCTTGCATAGATTATAATTTTACCATACTCCTTTGCACTTGGATTAATTACAGACCTCCAACCTTTCAAGTGTGCAGACCTGTTTGAAGAAGGAAATGGCATGTCTGTAGTATGGCATAGGAAATCAGACCTCGTGGGATTACAGGAGTCTACTGATCAGCAAGGAAACTGGCCAGGTGCCCCACTCAACTACCCAATGCTTGCTGAAGCCTCTGCAATAAATTACAGGAGACTTCAAAGAACAAGCTCTCTAGCCCCAGGATGGAGAAAAGCTTCACCCAGCTTCATGTGGCAGTGAGGAACCATACCTTGGCGCGTGTGCTCTAATCCCCACCGACAATGAGATGTCTCTGGTTTTATTATGAGTCTGCAGGAAGCAGTCATGGGGCTCCAATATAGGCTGGTTTTATTTTAATGCTTTTATACCTGTGGTGAATAGAAAGTAGCTTCAAGAGAGAAGAAAAAGCCTTGTCAAGAGAGAAATCCTGCACCTGTGCACCACATTCCACTGCCAGCAGCTTCACTCTCTCAACAGTAAAGATCACAGGGGACCACCTCCACTGACCATCTGAAAAGAACCATAACAGGAATGTATCTGAAACCACTAACTCTGTCTCTGTGCAAATGCTGCTCCTGCAGCTTAGAAGGTCACCAAGTACTTCCCGACACTGTTGATTGCTAATGGCTGTTAAAAACTGCTGTTTCGCAATCCATTCCTTAAGGAATCAGTTTTAGATAAACTACTTCTCACCATACACTGCAGTATGAACTGGAGACAAATCCATTCACTTAACCAGCAAATAGCATGTATTACCTTCTAAAAAGTGTAAACTCTCCACTTCAGCTAAAAATTTAAAGCTTATTTCCTCTATTCACATACCCAATACATACGCAGACTGCAAAATCTGTAACAAACCCTTACTGATCTGAAATAACCTGATCAGGACGGTTCACTGCACGCTTTCATCTGCGTGACCAGAGGAGGTTCGTGCTCCAGTGCCACGACAGCCGCGTGGCAAAATGGACTACCTCAAACACGGAGAATGGCCATTAATCTCAAACCATTACAAGTAATTTACTTTGCCATTTACAGAGCATCCAAGAACCGCCTGAAGAATTCCCGCCTCCAAGCACAGGAGTTACTGGGCTCAAGCCTTTGTCGGGAGAGCAGGCACTCGCCCAATGTCTCTGCCACCCCTGTGCAATGCCACTGACTGACCGAAAAGCTTCACCTTGTAACAGAAGCCAAGTATAAATAAAAAAAACAAACTATGCCTGAATGAACGTATGCTTTTTAGTAATTGGAAGCAAAGATGGCTGACTGTATAACCTAGGCTTCTAATTCATTTAGCGTGTATCTCTGCCAAGCCTCATAAATTTCACTCGGTTTAGTCTGCACAGCCAGTTTTCCCAGGATTTGCCTCACTTCACCTTTTCTCAGGAACTTGGACATAGACTGAAAACAAGAAAAGACTGCACTAATAGTTTGACTTTTAAAAAAAAATATTGAAGAAATAATGGAAGCGCCTTATCACTTCCCCCTGGCCAAGTGCTGGACAGCCCAGAGGGTGAAAGCTGGAAAAAGGCCAAAAACCTGAACTTCTCCATTGGATTGTTAGCGTGTCCCGCAGAGTGAAGGTACATCCTACCTGCCATTCCAGCAGTGGACAGTAGCAGATGCTTAAAAAAAAAAACCCACGTAAAGAACAGAGGAAGCACAAACTAGTATTTTCGATGGTGTAAACCTCTGGCTGTCAGCAATCAAAGCTGGGGGAGTTCCTGGGCCAGAATTTGTGCCCAGACTATTGCATTTGCGCTATGGTAAGAAAGCATCCCCTTGCATTCATTTTAAACCTCCTGCACAGGGGACACATGACTACTAAAAGGGAAGGAGGAGTACTGCGTCAGAGGGCTGAAATTGTGTACCAGCAACACAGTCTGCCATAAAAATCCATCTTGTCTGCACGATGCCAAGCAGAAACAGGCCCTGATCAAGCAAGGTTTCTGTTCACCTCACAAAAGCACCTAAAGCTCACGAGAAAGACATGAGTAAGAGGGAGAGAGAGAGACGAAAGTACCTTTAATAGACAGTAGACATGAGCCAGATGGAACACATGCAAAAGGAGCACCCCAGGCAGTGCCAAGATAAGCATCAGAGGGCTTCAAGATCGCGCCAACAGACGCCTATAATCAGCATCAAAGGAACCCAGTCCCTCATTCTCATCCATCCTAAATGCCTTCTCATCTAGCCTATTGATATTCCCCTCATCCAGAAGCAGGTAATTTGCAGCCTGAGTCACCAACTGAGCCCCAGGTCCCCGGCAGCAGCTTCCCTCCAACAGATCCCCTTCGGGGCAGCTGCAAACCTCACCACACCGTCAGCACCATAACGAGCAGGAAGGACAGGAAGGTTTTACCCTACAGACACGGGAGATCCCAGCAGGACAATGGGTCCGCAGCCCTGCGAGCAGAGATGGAAACGCAAGCCCAACAGGCAGGATGCCTCCGGGCTACAGAGCTGCTCTGATAAATCCAGAGGCAGCCTGTTCCTGTTTCAGGGGAATTCGCCAGGCATGATTTGCCTAGGTGAGCCTGTGTAGGGCTGAGTTTGGTTCACGCAGATCTATCTTTGCTGTTCAGTACTGAGCAGACACAGATCTTCTCGATGAACAGCCAAAGGACTTTGAATTTTCGTACTTACAGAGAGGAGGCCCAAAAAGCACCGTGTCCAGAGCTTTCAGCTGCAGCTTCTGCCTGTGGCTTCGATCTGTCATTTTCAGAACACTTCCCATCATGGTAGCGTTGTTCACTGCTAGCCTGTAAAAAAAAAAAGAAAAAATTCATTAAAAAAAAAAAAAGTAGGTGTGGTCATATCCATCTGGATTAATAACTGACAAAAAATTAGTAACATGGAGACTACAGGAAGAGAAATGCAATGAGCAGGACCTGAAAGTTCTCTGCTTAGGCTATCAGGACAAAAGAAATCCCTCAAATATTGTCATCTCTGATATAGGATATCTCTATGAAAGAGTTAAGCAGCAGTGTCTTTGGCTTTACTCAGAGAGAGAAGGACAAACCAAGGCCACACCTATTTCATTAATCCTGACAACCTAAATTACTGATTTCCTATCAAAACTGATCTTTTGGTGTCCTGCCAATCACTAATATGTTTTTTTTCATCAAACCGGTATTGCTAGCCTTTGATATCTTATTTCACAGACCGTAAGACCATACTTCTCACTTGGAAGAAATGTAGGCACACCATGCACTGCCTCGAAAACCTTATTTTATTCCCAGCTCATCCCTCTTTCCCAGTCAGTTTACAAGCCCCTTTTCAGCACCAAAAACCTTTACCCAAAAAGCTGCAATGAGTTTTTTCAAACCTGTTACAAGTTTAGGCCAACTCACAGCCAGTGTTTCTCCTGAAGAACGCAAGGATTAGAAAAGTCTCCTTTGCTGGAGCATCAAGTGGCACGAATTAACACCAGCACATACATACCAGTGCTGAGTGGTGCAGAGATACATAACTAGTAGTCCTTGAACTGGGAACTTAAATGCTACTTAGATGCAACCCGGAAAGCGGAGATGCTCCTTTGCTGAGGACGATGAACAATGACAGAGAAGCTCCATGACTGGGCTGGGGTTACGAAGGAAGCCTGTGGCAGTGCCAGGACGTAGCCTAGGTCTGATCTGTTCCAGGTCAGGGTTTTAGCTCTAAATATGTAGCTTCATGCATAGGCGGGTGAAGTCTAGCATACAAACCAGCAAGGACAGTATTCACAACTACACAATTTGGACTGCAGCCTCTCCTTTCACCCACAGCAGATACATGCTTGCTTATGGCTAAATGACTCCCTGCCGAGAGGACTACAGCAAAGCCAAAGCCTCTAAACTTCACCAAAGCAGAACAGGAATTAGACTTGGCTCTGTACATGCCGAGGAATTGCACATGATGTTATGAGCTGCCTCAGATCTGTTTTTCTCCCTGGCACACATCCCAGAGGAACACAAGACAATGCAGTGAGCACTGACCTGGGCATGGCATGTCCGCTCAGCTGTAACTTTCTGAAGGTCTCTTCGTACTGTGGCAGCTCTACGTAGGTAATAAGCCACTGAACCACCTCGTCAACTGTCCAATTATACACTGTAGGAGAGGTAGAAAACAAGCAAGCAGCTTAATATTTTTACTAAACAACTAAAATCATCAAGCCAGCAACAACAGCATAATTTCACCAGACATACCTCATCCTATCACCTTCCACAAAGGAAAATTATCTGCAGAGTTTAAACACATTCCTATTAAGTATGCAGTGAGCTGGAGTGGGGACATTAAATCCTGTGGACTATTAGACAAGGAATAATCCCCCTGGGATACTCCAGGCAATCCTGCAGGTCCTCAGTCTCTACCTGGTTGCTTGTGTGATTATTTTTGCTAGTCTGTTCTACACACGATGGGCTGCTACAGATTCAGCATAGACATGATGGGCTGCTACACGTTTAGCCTTAACAGACACCACCACACCATGCATAAGGACTGGTGCTTCCCCAGCAGCAGCCTCTGACAACAAACATTTAATGGTGGTTGATTTTACAGTGTGGTTCCAGCTCATGAAAGAAAAACATGCAATGAGGCCATCAGATAAAGGAGCAGCCTCAGACAGTGCTGGCGCAGGTGAGGCTTCACTGGCAGCCTTTTGCAATGCCACCAGAAGGGCCCGAGGCTGAGATCCTCGGAGAGGCAACACCCAAAGCGCTGGCAGATGACAAGTGAAATCACTTAGTTTTCTATGATCCAAGTGATATTGCTGTCTCCAAATTCCCAACAAAGCACGGTCATCCCCACCACATGCCCAAACTGCTGAAATACTGAATTCAGCTAAAGTATCTGGCAACACACTCTGAAAGCCTCACCCTCTCCTCTGGATCCATGGACCATGTGAGCATCAATTAAAAAAAAGTGAGTATGGAGAAATGCTCTAAGAAAATGGTTGTAAACAGCTTGAGAAAATGATTTGCAGGAGGAGGTGGAGGGGGTGCAGCAGCCCAAGTGAACCAGTGGAACTCTCCTCCTTAACTGCCTCACCTGCGGATTTGTGGATTATTTCTGGAGCTGACACAGAGCTCCAAAGCCACAGGTAAGGAAAACTTTGGAAACGAAGCTTCTGCCTTTGCCACTTAGTTTTGTTGTACTTATAGCAATGGTATGAAGGCAAAGAAAATCATGCAACAGATTTTTTTTCATAGGACAGAGCGGGGTTTGCTATGCTTTAATTTATCAATTTCTGTCTTTGCTCAGCATGTGCTGAGCTCTTGTGGCATTTACCCAGCCTCCAGCAACCCAGAGCGCTGTGCTGGACATCACCCACTGCTGATGGTCACCACCTCGCACGCTTCTGGCCCAACATCCGTCAGTCCTTCTCTCACGTGCCCCTTCCAACGGCCAAGTGGAGAAAAGGCCCATTTACTGCTGGATCCGAGGGCTGCATTGCTGCTGAGTTCAGAGCTGCGCGGCCGCTTCTTAAATGTCAACAATGAGTTGTCCCGCAAATATGAGAAACATCTTCCAGCTCTCTCCAGTGAGCTGAACGCCTTCGACAGAAAGATGACAGAGCGGGCAGAGCGAGAGCCAAGCGGTGAGCAAAGGAGGGCAAGACTTGCAAAGAAGGTGTCATCTCCACGTACGCTTGCATGATGACTCACAGATGCAGGCTGGCAAACGCAAAGCCAGCAAACTGCCCTCGCTTCAGGGAACTCCCTACAGTTAATGCTCGCTGGCCCACAAACCGTGGGAAACCGATTTCTGTGGCCACAAGCAAGATGTTAATTAAAGCTGAAGCAGGCAGGGGAAGCCCGACTCCCTGGGTGGTGGCACCGCCAGCGCCCCGGCGCAGCGGCACAGCAGTGCCGCAGGGCACGAGGCCGGACCACAGCCTCGTCACAGACCACCGCGTACCCACCGGCTGGGGGGGGTGAACGGTGCCCACGGCGGGGCAGGAGTCAACGTAAGCTTTGAAGAGCCCAGCATGAAGTGATGGGGGGTGGCTAGCTGGCCCCTGGAGGGCCCCCACGGCAGTACGGGGCTGCCTGCCTGCGCAGGAGGAGTGGTGGGCACCACTGCCTCCCACCGCCCACAGCTCCCCCCAGGCCTGGCAGGGCCCCCCCCCCCGCTCCCCAATGCCAGCAACGCAGGGCTTGTCCTCCGCATCCCCACACCATGCCAAGAGCGGTGCCCCCACGCCAACAGCCGCCTCTCAGCCTCGCACAGCAGCCCCCGCGCAGCCCGGCCCTGCCAGCCCCTGGGTTCCTCTGAAACCCCTGGCTTCTCTCTTTTTTTTTTTTGGCCTTACATATCCAGAGTTCTTTATTTTGGGAAGAGAAACTGAGGAACAAGCTGGCAGCGTCAGACAGCATGCTGCAGTGCAACAGTGAGCAGCTCCGTGCCCTGCATCCTTGCCACGATGATCTGATCTGCTACTTCAGTGGCTTTGGTAGAGCCATGCTTACCGAGGGCTTTATCTATCAAATCCAACACCTTGTAAGAGCATCACAGCCCTTATATTTTTGGATAATTAGGGGGCAGAAACAACTTTTTAGTTTACACATGTGACCAGGAACAACAGCAACAGCAGATAGGAAAAGCACTCCGCTTGAAAACAGATGAAACGGGCATAGCTGGTCCAGGCACCCATCAGAAAGGGGCATAGCTGCTCCGGGCACCCATCCCTGTCAGACCTCGGTGCCCTTTCAGAGCTGCTTTTCACGCTCACATGAAGGAGCAGACCTTTTCTGCAAACCTGATGCTACGACTCGAGTTCAAATGCCAAGATTAGGCTCCATATGAGACCATCCTTTAGAAACCAATAATTTATTTTATCAGCTAGATATACAGAATGATGAGAAGGGAAAACAAGAGTGGTAACTAAATCCAACACAAGGAAAACTGTTATGCCCCAGCAGCTCTACCCAGAGACATGGCAGGTCCCGTGCATGTCAGAAGCAGGGAGAGAGCAAAAGCAGCTCAGCAATTAAGGGACCCAGGGAGTATCATGGGATGTTCTCCTCCATCCCTTAATGATTTCTACCCTTTCCCTGCTGACATTAAAATATACTGCAGGCAAAGTCATCTGTAAACAGCCATACAATAGAATAAATTTCTTACACAAGGCTCTCCTTGAACACAGGAGACAAAGCGACTTGTTAGCATCATCCCGACTTGTAAGTGGTTTGGACAAGAATTATCAACACGTGGCTGCCCATCTCCATGGGACGGACAGTCTGGTCCTGGATAAACAACTCAAGGATCATGCACAGAACCACCATGTTTTCAAATTGCCTTTCAAATGCTGTTCCTAAGTATTCATTTAGTCCTCCTGGGATTGTGAGGGACTATAACATTACTTACAGCTGTATCTACACAGCACTTTGGAAACACTAAGCACATCCTACCCCCAAGTAATTTAAAGGCTAAGACGGAAAAATCAAATACAAGTAGAACAGGACACGAATGAGAAATTGAAATCTTTACAGTTGATGAATTGATCAGAAGACTAAAAGCCAATTTTTCAAGTGATGGGGCTGATAAGATTACCTGATCTTGGAGGACAGAGGGAAGGGAAAAGACTATAAGTGAAGAGCAGCAATTAAAAGTATTGGAAAAAAAGATGTTCCAGGTCTTGAGAGCAACATGACGACTAGTGTACTGAGAGAAAAGGAAAAGCACAAGAGGAAGAGTAAAGGACAGACATCAGCAGAAATGGTCCATGCCACGGATCACAAAAAGACCCTATATACCGATGTGATCTGCATCAACACACCACTCACAATGCAATAAATAAATCAAAATGCATCGTACAGTCAACACTACACCTATGTTTTGTGAAAGTGCAATCTTCCTACTTCTATACCATTCCCCACATTTTCACTTTCAAGGCACTGAAGATTTTTCTTATTAGTACTACTGGTCCTAAGATAAAACACCATTCTGTAATGAAGCCCAAAATTTGAGAATTAAAAAGTTATCTTAACTAGAAAGAAAGAAAAATCAGTTTTAAGATCTCTCAAAGAAGAAATTCCAGAACTCTGGTTGGGGAAAAAATAGCAGTAAAATCATGCCTTTTCCTGACCACCGCCGACACTCTCCCGATGTCTGGAAACAGCCAGCACTGTGCAAGCCCAGGGCATGGGGAAGCCCACATGCAGCAGCCAGGGAAGCATTAGCCAGCTTTAAAGTTTCTTCCAAGATTCAGAAGTTTCAGGAAGTTTCCCACCAGTGACTGAACTTCCACCACCTCCCTGGGTTAACTTGCTGTGACAAATAATACCATTTCGTAACAGCTTGCAGCTAATTTCTACATCAAATGTATTTATGTACACTTCCAGTTTTAGGACTTTATTCTACCTTCTTTTCACCAGATTAAGGAGCTTTTCAGCTTCAGCAAATTTCTTCTAAAGAAAACACGACCTGTAGGAAAACTCCCACGCAGCTCTACTGAATATTTAGGATGCTATTACCCCATAAAAATACTATTTCAAACTGGGTATTTGAAGGAGAACCTGGAATAGGACAGTATTTGGCTCTATTTTAATACACATTTATAGGGGCAGAGAAACAAAACAACACTTCATACTTTTATGGCCATACTCAGATGTCAGCACTAACAGTTGGGAAGTACCAAGACCAACAAAATCCTGAAAGGCACCCCCCACACCCCCAACAAAGGAAGCTGGAAGAGTACTTGTACAAAGCAGCAAAAGAAGCAGCAGCATATTTTTCCTGGGAGGTACACACACTGCTGCCAAGGTTATATGAAATCCAAAGTGTTCATCACTTTTATGGCAAGAGAGGTGGAGCAGGCTGTTTCAATTTGCTTGTTTGTCTTTTTTACCTTCAGATGTCTTCCAGGCCTTCCAGAGATCTTCCACGCTAATGAGCTTGTCTTCTCCATGGAAGGTGCTGTGCTTGACTGTTGGGTCATGATAATTCAAGTCCTCCCTCAAGAACTAGGAGAAGAATAAACAGCGGGATTATTCTTTGATTCATCTTTTAGAGAGATGAGGAGCATCAAAAAAAAAAAACCAAACCCACGAAACAACACTTTCACCTGTTTTCCTTATTACTACATCCACAAGTTGTCACATTATCATTTCTATGGCAAAGACCTAGTAAGTCTGAAATGCAGCACCTCTGGTCTTTTAATCTCTGATCAAAACTACATCATCTCCCTAGTTCATAGAATCACAGAATGGTTTGTGTTGGAAGGGACCTTCAAAGATCATCTAGTCCAACCCCCCTGCCACAGGCAGGGACATCTTCCACAAGATCAGTTGGCTCAAAGACCCATCCAACCTGGCCTTGAACACTGCCAGTGATGGGGCAACCACAACTTATCTGGGCAACCATTTCCAGTACCTCAGCTCCCTTGTCGTAAGAAATTCCTTCCTTACGTCCAATGTTTAAGCTTTCTCATACACCCCCTTTATATATTGAATAAAGTTTCCCTAGAGCCTTTTCTTCTCTAGGCTGAACAACCCCAACGCTCTCAGCCTGTCTTCACAGCAGAGGCATTCCGTCCCTCGGATCATTTTTGTGGCCTCCTCCGGACCTGCTCCAACAGGTCCATGTCTGTCTTGTGCTGGGGACCCCCGAGTTGGATGCAGTGCTGTGGCGGGGGGTGTCTCAGGAGAGCAGTTGAGCTGCTCTAATACATAACACCATCTATTACAGACCTGCACTTCTAGCTGAATGCATTTTTCTCTACTTCCAGTTTCAGGATTTTATTCTGCTGCCTTTTTGCAAAGTAGCCTTCTGCCAGCAGATTTCTGCCTGGGGCTATGCTGACAATAAGCAAGTCAGCTTAGGAGCTTCAGCCTCTCCTCATTAAGAAAAGCAATCTTTCCAAACACAAAACCATTCTGCTGCTTCTTTTCCAACCAGCTGCTTTCCAAGTCCTGTACTGACACATCAGCGTAAGAAGAGGTCACAGCGTTTCCACAAGGCACACACATACCTATGGCAGCAATAATCCTTCTCTCCTGCTACTCCCTCTCTTGGCACAGAAATCAAAATCTTCTTACAGCGCCTGTGCCCTCCCCCTGGAGAGACCCCATAACCCCAAGAGCATCTATCGAAGGAACGAGGCAGTATTTCTGAAATTGAGCACTCCATTAGGAATCTCCCCATCTCGGATATCATCTGATAGTTGTGGAATAACACAAGCTGTAAACCTGGAAATAAGAGGATATAGCTCCTCTTACGGGAAACAGTAAATGTTCAAAAGTTTACCACAAGACTGTGACAGATGATGCCTGCAGGCAGGGTAGGGTAAATACCGGCAGATGTGCAACAGAAGCATTAACCCAATAATGCTGGAAAGACAGAGAAGAAAAGCCAAATGATGGGGTCCTTGCTATTCCAGTGCTCTGGGTCGAGATGGGGCACGACTAAGCAACCACAGGAAACACGGAAAAAAGGTTTTTCTAAGGAGGAATCAAGCAAGACAGATGATGCAAAGCAGCAAAGTCTTGGTATTTACAGAGGGGTCTTCAGCAAGGGAGGGGAGCTAGGCTGGCACAGACAGAACAGCAACTGCCTTCAGCACAGGAATCTTAACCTGGAGTCCTGGAATCACCCGGTAATAATTAAAGATGAAATACAAAACCTACTTCAGATTCTCAGAAAATAAGGGAGGATATAAACTGTTATGTATAATCACAGTAACACTTTTTAAAATTATTATTATTATTATTTTAGCTTTTTGTAACTTTGTTCCATTATTGCAAACATATGCTTTCAGATAGGTGTTATCATTTAACTTTTTTCATTACAAAGCCGACACTGCATGATCAGATAAACAACACAAGCTACTCCATGCTCAGAGACCAGGCAAAGCTTAAAATCAGGTTTTCCGGGTTTCAGCAAATCCTCAACTTCCAGACTATCCAGGAAGCAGGGGAGGCTTGCCAGCTGAAAGGCACTTTTTTTGGTTCTATAAGACCTTTCGATTGCATCAAAATGTAGGTCATCAAAATCACCCAACACTGCCAAATAACAGCCTCTGTTATTTTGTAGGAGTTTATGTGTCAACGAGAATTCTACCAGGGATTACTTTATATAATTCACACGCCATGGTCAGTAGTGGAAGTTCGTCTTCTGTAACATCTAGAATCAACACGCTACGCTCTTTTGGCAATCCAGTAGATATCTGAGCAAATGCACTTTACGGGACTGAGAATAACAATATATATAACTATATATATATAGTTATATATTAGAAGATATATATAAAAGAATATGTGCTTTTATTTTATATTTATTTATATACAAAATTAATGCATATCTAATATAAAATTATTGTATCTATAATGATATATATATTTTATATATCTATAATAAAATTATTAGTTAAGTATTTTTAGTTGCTGCACAAAACTGACAGATCAAACTGAGTGTGAACATTCTCTCCAGTACATCTGTAGATTTCTGTTCCTGGTAAGACAAGCCAGGAAATATTCAGTAAGTATATATGTTAAATTAATTTTAATACAGATAGACAGAGTATAATAAATTAATATAACCTAGGCTTTTGGGATTCCAGACTTTCCTTTGAATTATAGTATCACCAAAAAATTCAACTAAGTGGCACAATGGAACCAACTTCATGTCACTGGAGTAAGAATCCAAGAAATTATTATTATATTTGACCTGCACCTTCAAATCAAAGCTGAAACAAATGCCATCTACAGTAGGTGAGGCATCTTCACTGTAGGCTGAGGCTCTAACAAAAAATATATATATTGTCAGTATGGTCTGCAAATATATCGCAATTCACTCAGGGAACACATCTGTCATTGTGCTCTGGTGTGTTCCCACCTCCCTCCCATCTGAGGAGAAGACAGGGCAGAAACAGAAAACACCAAAGAAAAGTGAAGAAAACTGTGTAAGAAAAAAAATAAATTAAGGGAGAGTGCAAGAAAGACTAACAACATTCGAGACTACCCTGTATGCAGGAGGGATTCATGAGATGTGAGGTAAGCAAAGTATGTGGAAATCAAACAGAAGAAAGAGTATCACTCATATTCCAGTACCTAACATATATAACAAAATTAAAAGATAATTTCACATTTACATCCCTGCATGCATCATCCAGTGCATGATTACCATGCAGCCTTCTTTATTACAGCTCTTTTAAGCGTGTAACAGAACAACAACAACAAAAGTAATCTCTAGATAAGGAGACATCAGACAGGGCATGAAAAATATCTGTGAAAGTTTTAACTTCCTAGGCTCTTTACAAATCCATTGTGGATGCTACCGAGGCCACCGACAGGTACCAGGTACCCGCAGCTTGAGCCTGGTGCCTCTCTGCTCTCCTGCTTTCTGGACCGCGAAGGCTTCGGCTGCTCTTCCCGTCTTGCAGACAAACATGGAAAATGGGAAAATTTGGGCAGTTTCAGCAGGGCAGCCCGCTGCCGTTTGGGTCTCCTGCCCGCTGCGCCCTGCCGAAGGCAGCAGCGAGAGGCGAAGTCGTCAGCCTCCCACCTCATTCACTCGTGACTGAGAGGGAACGCCGCAATGTCACCCGGTGCTGTGCACCGCGCGGCTGCCAACTCCCACCGGGACCGGAGGGATCAGCTGCTGCTCTGTATATTTAGCTCGGGAAGCACAGAAAGGAAAAGTGATCTCTTGCAGCTTTCCTTCGGCACACGATCACCAGAACAAACCCTCAAGGACTCTCCGGAGGGGACAGTACTGGCTGCGGCGAGAACATCTCTAAAACAAGCGGGGAGAAGGATGTGGGATGGGGCTGTCACCTCCTCTGACGAGCTGTTCATGCACGGTGCAGCCTGAGAGGCTGGAGGAGCTGGGCTGCATGCCCCAAAGCCCAGGGTAACCTTAAAAGCAGATTTTCCCTTAGTATCGTCTGGGGAAAAGACAAAAAAGAAGAACAGTGCAAACAGAATAAGTAAGCCAAACTCTCCTTAGCACGGTCTTCAGAGGTGAAGGCTACTGCTGGGCTGCTGGTGCCGTGCAGGCGTCTCAGCTCTGCTCCTCTGACACAAGCTAGAAAATAGAGATGTTTTCAGCTGACTGCTGACCCGCTAGCTCCATATCTGCTACCGTCAGACACATACTACTGCTAAACACACTTTCTCCAACCTCCGCGTGCTGCCAACCAGCACAAATTGATGGGAATTCCTGTTGCACAGACTGCAACGCACCCACATCCCCAGCGCCAGCAGCACTCAGGGTGCATTTGAGAGCCTGCATTTGCACATCTACTGCACACACACAATTTTCAAGGTGCATAGCTCTCAGTTTTTCCCCATCGGAGGGGCTCCCCACAGATTTCATATACACAGGTAACTGTACTGAGCATGCACACTATGTGTATGCTAATATGCATATATATAAAGCAGCCACAGGACTCCCAGATGTTCAAAAACACCAGGCACAAGAATCACTGCACAATAATATTGACCTACTTGCAAACCATTAAAAAGCAGCACCTTGAAGTGTTGAAGACCTTGCTGATCCCATGACTGGAGATACCCAAAACTCACAAGTCCTGGGCAGCCGGCTCTGGGTGACCCTGCGTGGGCAGGGCTCGGACCAGATCATCTCCAGAGGGCCCACCGGGACCAGCTCCAGCCTCAGCCAGTCTGCGAATCCGCCACAAGAACAGAAGGAAATGTGGTCAACCAAGAGTCTCACCACCCAGTTCAGAGAAAGACAAACCGTGATCACACCATCCAAAAGCAACAGGAACACGACTACCGTTACAAGCAACAACCAAGATGAGCTGAGATCGCTGCAGGAAGACTCAGCCTGTGAACGCTGCTCGATGGCAAGATTTCTTTTACAATTTAACAGGTTTCTGTATATAATGAGAAGGAGCAGAATCCGAGGCACATAAAAACCAGGTACTGCACAGTCTTCTGAAATGCCCACCCGTGGGGGAGCACCTCTGCAAGAGCAGCAGGGCAGCGAGGAATGGATCCCTGCACAGACACGCAGGGGAACTGCAATACTTTGGGGAGGGAATACATCCAATCCCTGCTGAAGCCAACCACAGTTCTGACCTCCACAACAGCCTGTGGCAGAAAATTACCTCTGTTTTAGGATGAAAATACTTCTTCTTAGCGCCCTCTGCTCACGGCTGCTCTGGGCCCAGGTTTCTGGCAAGCGCTGGAGGCACTGGCAGAGACCTGCATGCTCTGAAGCAGAGGCATGCACCCCCTCCAGAAAAAAAAATTACAGAACCATTTCGGGATTATATAACCTCATTGAACACAGGGACCTACATTTTAATTCTCCACCTGCCAAATCCTGTGACCAGAATGCTCTTCTCCACTGTAAAAGGGGTGAGGAGTTTGAGTCACATGGGTTTCTTGGTTAAGATAAACTTGTCTCAGTTGCTGAAAGCATGCTCAAAAATGAACAGTTCTATGAAGTGTGACTTTCCGGAGTTTTTTTCCTCATGTTTTGTAACCTGCAGAAACTCCAACTACTCACACGATTTTTGCATTCCCCACCCCGAGCCTTTACATCGCTCCCACATCCCTGGATCTCTGCTCATCATCCCTCCTGAGCACCAACTACCACCTGGGCAAGAGGTGCACACATGCACCGACTCACTGCTGTGCAGGTGCTACAGGGCCAGAACCGACCAAGTGACTACAGAGCTCACCGTGCATCGCTCCCCTCAGTGAGCTCACCACTTTTAACATCTCTTCCGAGCTACCGATTTTCATTAAAGTTGCCGAAAACTTTTGTCTTTGAGCCCTCTTTCCTCCTAACATGCCTGACCCCAGGCAGTGGGATCAGAGGTTGAGAGGAGCCAGGGACTGATCGAGCAACACCATAAACCTTGTTTCTTTAGGAAACCAGGCTAACAGCATCTGAGAGACTCATCAGCGTGAAACTACATCAGAGTTGCCCCTAAACAGCTGGAGCTGCCTTTGGAGTGAGTGCAAAGAGCAGAAATAGATCACTAATTAGAAGATTTCCCCATGAGAGACAGTTCTTTCATTTTAATCGAGGTCACTGATGTCATCTTAAACTTCATTGAAAATTCACTTCCAGAAAGGAAAAACGCAATGATGATTTAAGGACAGGATAAAGTTGCTGGCCAAAATTTCACCTTAATTAGAATATTTTACAAATACCGTTATCTGTCTGTCTCTCCCTTTCTGCCCAGTCAGACCTTTTAACCCAAACAAAACTTACCCATAACTTACCCCCAAAGAGATAGAGCCAAAATAGTAAATGCAAATACAAAGTTCTCAACCAACAACGGTAATACTGCTATGGGAGGGAAAAGCTTGCTTTGCTCTCCCGCAGCCGAGCACCCCCTGCTCCAGGCACAGAGACCACACGCCTCCACGATGTCTGCGGGACCTGCAGTCGCTGCTGAAGCTTGCAAATGCTTCTGGAGAACAGGTGATTAAACCCAAGCTTCAAAATTACCTCAGCCTTATCCTCAACAGAGGAAGGTTTGGTTGTTTTTTTTTTTAATTAAAGGAATTAATATAAGATGAAACAGAAAGGCAAACGGCAGAGAACTGTGGTTTTCAGGCAACTCATCCGACTCAGCTCAATCTCTGTGCAAGGCTGACCAGTCATCAACATGTTCTGTTCTGAAACTACATTAAGATGTTAATCAGCTCACTTTGTTCTGTCACAAACTACCTAAAAAAATAAAATCAATCCCAAGTATATAAACCTATGCTAAAGGGAGACTACTCAGAGCAACTGTTTGCAGCATGGCATTGCAAGAGCTTCCACCCCTACATCAGTACCCTCCAAATGGAAGCCTCCCGAGGTCCTGTCCCACCCGAACTACCCTGTGACCCCAAAGAGGCTCCCCAGCCTCCCCCAGAGCCCACTCTTGCCCCAGTGCAGGGCTGCCGGGGGGTCCCAGTGGGTCCCCAGGCAGGGAGGTGCTCGCAGCCTCTCCGGCCATAAGCACCTTGCCGTAACACACTCCTTCCTGGGTCATTGCCTGCATCGTTTTCTAAAAAGTTTATGGAAATCGAGCATGCCATGCCATCCTCCATGTCCCCTCCCGAGGTGGTAGCTTTGCACGCTGAAAGAAGGGTGTACGAAGATTAAACGTAAAAGCCGTAAAAGGTTTAAATTTGAGCCTCCTGCATTCTTTCATATAATGTCTCCAGCAGCTGTCCCACCACCAAAGACAGGGAGTTAAAACACGATTACAGGGTACGCATGGGGGTTAGAGCTGATAACCTTGAAAGCAGAGAAACCGAGCACTCGGGCAGCAAGTAGCTGGCTCACCAAGGAAAATTCTTGAAATATCTTTTTCAGTGGCTTCAAAGCCTTTATTGAAAGTTTAATTTAATGTAACTTTAATATAAGTTTCAAGCTTAACAGAGGTAAAGCTTGCAACTGTATTTATCAAATCATAGAATCATTTAGATTGAAAAAGACCTTTTAAGATCATTGAGTCCAACTGTAAATCTAACACTGCCAAGTCCACCAGATATAACTTGGGGTCACTACAATACTTCATTTTGTCAATAGGTAAACAGATATAAACACTAATTCACTGCCAGCCACAGAGACCTACATGTGCACACAAATATTTTCCATGGAGAGCAACACTTGCCCATAAAATGCACAGCATGCTCGCTGAGTATAAAAGGAAAACCAAGGAAAAATCATCTTCAATTCTCAGAAAAGATGCATATTTAAAATATTGACTATTTGACTAGGTTACGCTGCAAACTGTGGCTTATAATTCATTTTGATTATTTTCTTCCCTCTTGAACTCAAAGACAGTTGTCACAGGTCACTTGCGAAAAGCAGCGGGCTAGCAGGAGGAAAAGAGCCATCACAACAACCATGGGGACGTTTTTGTTTTCATTTACACATCACCCGTGCACCACCTCGCTGTGATGAGCGCTTCCCAGCAAGCCCCCATGAGCAGCAGCAGCTCCACTCCTGTGGCAGGCAGAGCCAAGCTCCTGTCCCGGGCCAGCAGCAGCCGCGGGGTGCCCGTGTGCCGTCAGGCCATCCTGGCTGTCACCGGCTGCACCTGGCCGATCACTCACCAGGGTCTCCACTCCTCGGGGTTTTGGCATCTGCCAAGCTCGTTTTAACGGCCGGCTGCCTTTGCCAGCCTCCGGGTTTCTTCCTCCTGCCAGCAAAATCCCACACCACAGCACATACTGACAGTCAGAATGCACTTCTCATGGCAGAGCCCGGCGCTAGGCTGCACTTGGGGTTGGAGGGAGAAGGATGGGTTTGTCATATCCTTACAGCAGCATTTTCATGCACAGGTAAATTATAGGAAGGAAGCCAATTAATACAGGCTGTCTCAATTAGCCAAAACAAACTTTTACAAAGAAAACCAGACTTTCTTATATGAAAAATTCCACATTTACCTACTTCTTCAAACTACCCCTTATCCACCCATTAACACCAGAAGTAACAGAAAAAAGCTTTTTCCATTAAACAACAGAAATACCATCATCTCCTTCCTTCCTAAGGAGAACCACCACCTTTTGCTGGGAAGCTTGTGACAACTGCAAACTTCCCCAAAATACTATTCAGACACAATTCCTGTCCCAAAGAGCTCGGAAGATAACACCAAAGGTGACAGAAGCGGTGAAGGGCTCAGCAGTGACTGCGGGAACCCCAGGGCAGCGCTCAGGCACCGGCGAGGGCTAACCCGTAACACGACAGCACGGTGCTGCACTTTGCTTCCCCATGGGCAGCAAATGAAGTGGATATCAGGAAGGGATCTGGGGACCGACACTACGACAAATCCCGTTTGGATGAGCAGGAGAGATAACTTGCGCAGGTAAGAGCAATGGGGGAATTGGTGTCCCCTGGAAGCAGATGGTAAAGAGCAATTGCAGGTAGCAACTGGTACAGGCAGGGGGAAAACTAATGGAAGACTCTGCTGGGAGCACCTGGGAGAGGGGGAACACTGCAAAAACTCCCAGCAGGGACATGCAACGGTCTGATCCCCAAGTTCAGCAACGCTGTCCTGGCAGCTCTGCTTCTAATGAGCAGGAAGGGATAATGCACGCACCAGAAACCGGAGGAGAGCTGCTGGGACCAAGAGAAGCGATGCAAGGGGCTCAGGCATCGGTCTGATCCAACAACGATGGGTTTGAATACAGACTAGTAATTGCAGCAAGGCAGTGATTCTGAAGCCTTTTAGAAAAATAAATTTTATTACTCATACAGTGGCAATATCTATACTGTAAAATGAACTGATGGTACAAAGGCTTTGAACAGATAATACTGTTAGTGCTTGTACAATAAGCTCTCAACTAGTCCACTGAGACAGAGGGCAAGATTTGCTCAGAGAGACATAAAAATTGCTAGTTAATGCCCAACCCTAACAACATGAGGCTTATTCTCAATTTAATAAAGGCGAGTAGGATGCACCAAGTGAATTGATTTGCTTGAGGCCATCCCAGGAGTCAGTGGGAGAGATAAATCATTGCTCCAAAGCAATGCTGAGCAGAGAACTGCCTCCAGGGAAAACACCAAATTTTAGGAAATGCAACTGAAAGCTTTTAATTTGTTTTAATTGCTCTGTGAAGTGGGATTTAGGCAAAGGGAACAGCACTGCAACCTGGGAACAGCCAGCCATCACAGCTGGCTCCTCATAAACAGGGTGCTCAGTGCCAGGCTGCTCTGCCACGTTCCTGGAAACTGTCACCTCCCAGGAGACTGAAGAGCCCTTGTGATGGCTGGATTTGCCCAATAAACTGAACTGCTGTGTTAGTTTGGGTGGGAGATTTAATCCCCCTGGACTGCGGTTTCTTTATCTGAGAAGTGGGAATAAAGCATCTGGGAGAAGGGCTCGTGAAGGACTGGCTGTTGTGCAGGCTGTCATATGCCTTCAGTTTGCCATCTGCATCAGAACAGGAGGGGGAAAAAAAAGAAAAAA
>JANXJC010000026.1:26488271-26523284 GCA_027564655.1 Leptodon cayanensis | reverse complement strand
GGGGGGTGGGGTGGAGAAAAAGAGATGCCTTTTGGTCCAGAAGCAGCAGGTCACAATTTTGTAAATTCCCAAACCTACAGAGATTTTATCAGGTTCTCCCACAAGCCATACAAAACACATACCGACATTTCATCAGGCAAAGGCCCGAGGTGCGGAGGGCGCGTTCAGCGGAGTCCTGCAGCACAGCACAGGTGGCTGCCAGCCCCACCATCCACCTCCCGGCCAGGCGCACGCTGGGTACCGGCTCACCAACAGCAGCGATCTTGGCAGCTCCTGGCTCTCCTCCTTCCAGGGCCAAGAATTCAGACCATTCAACAGCCCTTGCTCCCAGCACAGCCCAGCCTCAGTCCCAGGACGTGGACTTGGCACGAGACCTATGCCTCCACCCTTCACTCCTGTAGCTTTAGAGCCATGCATTGTCTCCCTGAGCCCGGCGGCAAGACCAGGACAGGCAGCACATCCCTATCCAGGCAGCAGTTCTGCTGTGGATCGAGGGATCAGGAGAACTGGGATCCTGTGACTGGCAGCAGATCCCTTCACGAGTATGCTTTCTTTTAGTTTCCGACACTTCAACTTTGTTATTTAGATGCCAGTCTCCTTATATGACAGAATTCCTCACCTTGAACAGAGCCTTGTAAATGAGCCTGCACTGCAACTGAGGCAACATTATAAACAAACAGTTTTCCCTTTTCTAGTAGTCGCTTATTTCTGTTGGTGCTCATGTAAAAAAACAACAATTTTATTTCTCTTCAATAAAGTTATCAGCTATAATCTCCAAGGCCAAGACAACAAAAATATTGTTCGTTTTTTTCAGCAGTATGCACACATGTACTGTAACATTTTCAGCTGGGTTGGTGGAAGAACGCAGTAAACACTGTAATGTGAAGGAGACAGCAGCCCAGTGTATCTGCTCAACAGTGACAGAGACGCTCGATGAGAATTCAGAGGCGTTTCCCAACCCCGCAATTAAAAAAGGAATGAAATAATAACAACAATCATGTAAATCAATCTTGTTGTCTTTCAGTGTTGGAATAAATTGATAATACCTTGCGTGTAGAAAAAGGTTAAGTGGGTAGAAACTCCCAGAACAGAGGAAAAGCCATAGACACTTAAGATTAAAGTGGACTGTTTGGATCAGAAACTTGGCTCAAGATGGCACATTGCTTGCTCTGCTGGATGAAGAGATAGGCAGCCAACAGCCTAAGAGCTTGCACACCTCAATTTCAGGGACACCGCCACATTAGCATTACCCAAACAGAACAGCCCTCTACAAGAGCAGAATGCTGCATGGAAGGACAGCAAAGTAGCCAAGCACTAACCTCGTCACTCTCCTCTACGTCCACGTTGCCATTGGCATCATCGTCCATCTGCTTGTGGATGTTACGGACAGCTTCGAAGCTGAGCTGCTCGTCTTCATCGTGGCACAAGGGCTTGTCAATGCGGCAGAATTCTGCTGAGGAAGAAGAAAATACCAACGTTAGGCAACCTGTACCAAAAACACCACCATCGTGTTTTCTCACTAAGCTTCTTGTGTTTGAAAAGTGCTTGCTGAGCACTTGAGAAAGCATCCCGGTGCTGTCATTCACAGCAGAGGTATGTGCGACAGCCAGAGTCCTACGAAATCCCTAACAGCAAAGGGCAGGTCATGGCCTCAGCGAGGCTGCTCTTCTCCAGATCAGCTTCTTCAGCCTTTCCACTGCCCCAGCCTCCCAGCGCTCCAAGGGCAGGTCTCACAGCTGGGGCTTTCTCCTGCATGCACGGCGTCCACCGATGCCCCGCTGTCAGAGGAAAGGGAGGACTACGGCTATATTTTACCTCCTATTTCACAAGCTTCATTTCTCACTTGGAGATTGTTAGTGTTGGCACAGCATCTAGTAGGACATTTTGAGAGTAAGAGTTGTACGTTTATATAACACGTCAATTAAAAAAAGTTAGCCTTCTTCCTGATTATGAAATGGACTTTTCTGGCTTGCTTTCACATCTTTTTCTACATTTCAAGACTAACACTCTAAATTTTGCTGCATGCCTGAGTCCATGTAAGCACCAACTGTGGCTGATGCATCCCTTCTATGGCATTGCCGCGTGGCGATGCGTGACTCACCACGACAGCCGCAGACCAACGCTGCAGCGCCGAGACAAAAGCGTAGATGCCAGGCACTGAAAACATCCCCCAAAGGTGAGCTCTTTGCATGACACGCATTAAAAAAAATGCTTTTGTTTCACAGAGGCTATATCAGATTCACTGTAAGCAGATAATGATTAAGAATTATCCAGGGGTGACTGCTCCGAGATCGCTGTGAAACTAGTTTAATAGCTCCTGGCCCAGTTCCCATTAGAAAGGTTTCATGTTCGAAAAATCAAAGATAGTTCAGACTGAAATCCTAGGAATTTAAAAAGGAAAGTCTAAATTACATATGAACTCAAACTAAACTCTAAGATGACCCTCTCAAGATAAGACGAACTTATTTTTAAGAAAAGTAGATGGATTTTCTCCTGCTGCTGCTACACACACTGCATCTGCTGCGAATAACTGGGCACGCACTCACCTTGCTATCCAAAGATGATCACCTGGACTATCACTTGGACTTGGACTATTACTTGGACAGAGATGTATCTCTGTCATATTTCCACACGACTAGCAAGTACTTGGATTCACTATCAATACAAAAGACTTTTGAACATTAAATCCACACAAGTTTGAAAAATTATTTTAATTATTCTAGCACATACTATGTGATCCCTATGGAAAAAAAAAAATCCTAGAGAAAGTCCAAAAGCCTCTTAAGCACAGGTTCAGACAAAATATATGTTACCTACCACATTTAAAAACCCACTCGGTCAATTTGCTTGTGAAATTGAGGACTTGCACTACCAGACTTGCCTGCCAATAGCCCTGCTTTGGTCCTGCCCTTGGGGAGGAACAAGCCCAGGCACTAGCACAGGCTGGGGCTGGCCAGCTGGGAAGCAGCTTGGCAGAGAAGGTCCTGGTAGGCACCAAGCTGACCACAAGCAAAAGTGGCCAAGGGTGTCCTGGGCTGCATCGGGAGAGGCATGCCCAGCGGGTCAAGGGAGGGGATCCTTCCCCTCTGCTCAGCACTGGGGAGACCATACCTGGAGTGCTGGGCCCAATGGACATACTGGAGAAAGTCCAGTGAAGGGTCGCTGAAATGATTCAGGGGCTGGAGTGTCTCTGCTATAAGGAAAAGCCCGAGAGCTGGGGCTCTTCAGCCTGGAGAAGAGACGGCGCAGGGGGATCTCCTCCATGTACACCAATACCTGCAGGGAGGGTGCCAAGACGATGGAGCTGGGCTCTTCCCAGTGCTGCCCAGTGCCAGGACCAGAGGCCATGGGCACACACTGGAATGCAGGAGGGTCCCTCTGAACATCAGGAAACACCTTCCACTGTGAGGATGCCCCAGCCCTGACAGAGGTTGCCCAGGGAGGTGGTGGAGTCTCCGTCCTTGAAGACTTGTCCATCTGGATATGGTCCTGTGGCTCTGGGTGAGCTGGGAGTTGGACCAGATGGACCCCAGAGGTCCCTTCCAACCTCAGCCTGTCTGGGATTCTGTAATAGCACCGATGTCCAGACATAAGCACACAGCCTCTCACATGGAGGAAACCAGACTGACACCTGCTGATGTTGTCATGTGTATTTCCAGACTTCACCATGGAAACTCATCCCTTAGCCCTTCTGGACTGGGTAAAAAAACCCCAAACCCGAAACACCACCGCAAACCTCAGCTCAGCGAATCACACAAACGCACATGCAGCCACGCTGCATACAGCTGTTCCAGGCACAGGTTTTGCTCATGTGCAAATGCACGTGATATCAGCTACCAAAGTTTCTGAACTCAGTGCAGCTTCAGCCATAAGCCTACTTATTCTTAAATATCTGTAAGAACTCAGTAAAAAAAAACAAACAAAAAAACAAACAACAAACTAGAATGCCATGTAAACGTATCACCTACCTTTAACTGTTGCTTTTCCTCATCTTATGTTCCCACTCTAAATACATGGCTTGCAACCAGCCTCATTATGTATGTATCCCTAATCAGGAGACTGAATAAAATGCTGTGGGTTTAATTTTGAGGAACATAAGCCAAGAATCAGGAATTTAATTTTAACTTTAATTTATTCTGCTGCAGATAAGTATGTTCTTCAAAGACATATTCTGCTTAAAACAAAGTCACTCAAAAAAACTACTTCGACGGATGTCAGACCATTATTCAAATCAGACGAAGCTCTTACATTATGCTTGTAACCATTATTTCTGGTGTCTTTATAAATACATCTATAGACAAATATATTCAAGATCTTAGCTACAGATTTTGCATTAGCATGTTTCAAATACTGACCTAATTTCATATGCCAATTCATAATATCATACACTATGAACTGAAAGGGGTTTGTGTGGGGTTGGTTGTTTGTTTTTTACATAAGGCACCCTGCTCAGATTACCAGGCTTCAGGAGATCCTAACAGCCGATCACCCTTCAGCGCTCTGCAGAAAAGTGATATCCTCGAGGTGCTTGATGATCTCAAGAAAATATATCTGTACCTTAGGTAAACAACTGCACCCTATGCATGCATGCTAAAATTTGCCATCATTAAATATCCAAATCCATTTACACTTTGCTAATAACAACGATTAAGTATGGATAACTATCATTGTCACACACACCCCAACCCATGCCCCACCACCCCTCGAGGCTGGGAGTCTAGAGCCCTCATCACCACTCCGGGAAAGAGCAAAAGCCCTTGAAACTACAAACCAAAAAAATCTTAAAAACTAGAAGTGCCCTAAAACTCCATGTTTGGTCTGGTTTTGGACAAGCCATGAACGCTCTCCCTTCTCTGGCACGGCAGGGCTGTCCTCTCACCCCGTGCTGCTCATGGCCAGCTGCCGTAGGAAGCTGGTGGAGATAAGGGACACCCGGGTTCACAGAGCCTGGGTTGGACCTGGGAAAAATGCCTGGTCCAGCAACATGCAGCAAACAAAGCAGGAGCCTGGGACAACACCATGGCAGGCAGGGTGTGAGAAACGGTGGCAGTTCAGGAGGCGAAGTCAGCATTTCCCTGCTCGGGTGTGCCAGGAAGCCTCCATTCTTCCATTACACACCTTTGGGGGCAGCAGGAGGTGGAAGAGTGACTAACGGCACTGCACAGCGCTGCCACAATATTGTCCAAGTACTTCACAGCAACCAGGGTGAAGCAGGTTTTTTTGTCTGTGTAGTTTTTGTTGAATTTAATTGGCAAGGGAGAAGAACGTGGCAGAATTATTTTAAATATTACCGGATGCCCTAACATTGATTTGCCCAGGTTTAGTTTTCTTCTCCTACCCTGCAAGAGTTTTCTTCATTGTTATTGCAAAATTAGCTCAGAACTTTGGGCTGGGCCTTTTCTGCAATGATTTGTCATGCTGATCTCAATGACAGAGAACAAGAACACAGGATGGTCATTGTATTTGTAATGCCTTTGGACTTGACTTCAGAAGGAAAAGTTAAATCAGGTTAAAAGATACCTCCCAAAATATTATGTGATCATCTTGTTCTGAGTCTGTGCTTATTATTATAGCAATGAATGTAGCAACACTCTGGTAAAGTTCAAATTATAGGAAGGAAAGGTCATGTTATTATAAAACAAGAGTAGTTTTATTCATATTAACACACTCATAACCACATAACTCTTGAGCCCCAAAGCTTGTCTCTATCCAAGTGGTCCAGCCAGCATTCAGGCAACAAGACACATGTATGGAACCAATCTTGCCCAGATTTCTTGCAACCACAAGGACAACCCATGGGTATTTGCAACACAAATGCGAAGAATGAAGCACCACTGTGAAAGTAGCAGAAAGAGCAATAAAGCGTGGTTGCAAGAATTGGCATGTGTTAATAACACAATCACCGGCAATCAAGCTAGTAAATAGCGATGAATTTGTTGTTGGCATGAAGGCCAGAAAAAGCCTGAATAAAGGAACAAGTGATTTAATCAGCAGAAGACCCTCTCCACTGATAACAGAATGGTCATGAAGTTTCACCAGAGGGCATGGGCCATTCGCCTCCCTGTTACCTCAACAGGAAGACAGGCTGCAGCTGTAAAAATACCCCAAATGAAGAAACAAAGACCAGGGCTAGCAACCTTGCCTAAGATTTATGGAAAATTAAGCAAAAAGATCATACCATAATAACCCTTGTCTCCTAAAGGGAGACAAAAAAGACCTATCCAAAAGCCAGGTCATCTCTTGGCTTCCTCTTGACAGGTTGATAATGCAATGAGGCTTTAATAGCCAACATGCCTTGCCCTCCATGTCACACACAATGACACTCCACATCAGGTCACTCCAACACAACGTGTGGCACCTTCAGTGACTGAAAGCCTTGATATGAGTGTGAAATTGGTTTTAAGTAACATCTTCCTCTTCCAGAAGGCCTAGCACTGATTTTTGCTACAGCAGTTTCTACAAATTGACATTTGCTGTCTGGTCCTCATCACTTGGGACAAGTGGCAGACCACACCAGGATTTAGGGGTGTGATTCCTGGACCCCTTAGGAGCTCACACTATCATCTTTACCCAACCCTCCCACCCAAGCTCTCTGAGTCATCAGGAGTCTTTTGTCTCTTCATCCTGCTGTTTTGTGCCTCCGGTCCTGTTCTTTATCTCCCCACTATCATTCTTAACAGGTACCACCTGTCCTTCCTTTCAGAAAAAAAAGTCCCTTTCCCTTCCCTTGGGGTGTCCTGATAGACTGGGATGATGTCCTGCTAACCTGGGCACTATCAACACATACCATCATCCCTTCTCCTGCCACTGTTCTGCGCTCACACCCACTCACTGTCACCCCTCGGGGCTTGCTCTCCCCCACTAACGGTATTTTGCAATCTCCTACAAGCAGACTGCTCAGGGGCCCTGAGCATCAACAGACACTTAGGTCTAAGTGCTGGAGTAAACTAGGCAGAGCTGGAGTGACATCTACCATGGAAAGCAGTTTGGGTTGGGTTTATGAACAGATTAGAAAGACACGTCTTACGAAACATCTTAGGAGAAATGATGCTTTCCAGTCCTACCCCTTCTGCTGTAATTGCCTCACAAATCGGAATACAGGAAATCTGGCTTAAACATCAGAAAAGACATTTTCACTCTAAGGGTGGTCAAGACTGGCACAGGTTGCCCAGAGAGGTTGTGGAGTCTCCATCCACGGAGACACAGCCCTGGACAACCAGCTCTGGGTGACTCTTGCTTGAGCAGAGCTGGAAAGGACGATCTCCAGCGGTCCCTGCCAGTCCCAGTGACTCTGTAACAAAGTATTTTATTACAGATCTTTCCTTTCTCCCGGGATATTCTCCCTAATGAGAATTCTGTTTGTTTAATTTCAGGTTCTCTCAATTTTCTTCTACGAGGTCCCATTACTTTAATAATGCTGAAACACTGTGTTAATGCCATTGCAGCCGATTGCCCCCAGTAGCACTGAGCTTTATAGCAAGGACAGCCATCGGGGTAGGATTAGATAGCAGTTTAATTGTAAGAATTGTCATTTACATAACTTGCTTTTATAAACACTGGAATAGCAGCCAAAAAAAAAACACAGTCTTACATTTGGGGTAAAAGAATTGTTTACATATTTTACTAATGTAAACAAGGACTCAGTTTAACTTCCTTGCTCAGGCTTCCTCGCCTAAAACTCTGGCTTTCAATTAAAAAAAAAAAATCCCAAGGATAACTTCATAAATTTTAACAAAGGCATGAAACGTTTTTGTAAGGAATGTACACAGAAATTACCATTCACCCTGGAGGGGTAAGGAAAATGAAAAGGAACCTAAATATCTTGCAAGGCTACAGAGCAGCAGCATGGTGAGCAAGGCAAAAAAGGGCAATCATAGGTTTCCAGCTCTAATTACCAAACAATACAGCCTGACAAAGTTATGAGAGAATAGAACCTTTTCCACTGTCATAAAAGTACTCAAAGTATTTTTATACTTGAAGTTTACATTGCACAGCTGGATATTATTTACTATACAGAGAACTGGCAGCCACTACTCCATGTTTAATGTGTAATATTCATCCACAAATGCATGTGAAAATTCACACATAAAACCTTTTTTTTTTTTTTTTTTTTTTTAAGGTGAATTTGTCAAACAGAATTGGGATTTTAACACATGCCCGTTTCCCTATTCTGTTTGAATTAGTTCCTTCGGCAGTAAAATTCCTTCCCTGGGAGGAGCAGAGGCAGGACACAAAGGCTTGCTCCGGAAGGCAGCAACATGCGACTCTTCTCACATCAAGGAGTCACACACAACTCACTGGCATTGCCAACACGGACCTCATCCATCTTCCCCCCTTAGAGCCTAGGAACTCCAACCGATTACTTTCATAGCGGTTTTTGTAGGTAGAAGATTCCAGCTGAAAAGAGTTTCATCAGGAGCGACAAAGGAGAGAATTCAAGCAAGCCTCTCGCTCAACACTAAATTATTCACATCCTCTTGCTGCTGTGTTAAACTATCATCACCTCTGAAACTGTGGAGGCTGTAGCAGACAGTTAAATAGAAATTCACTGAAGTCATCCCATTCTCCACTTCACTTTAAAAGCAGCGCTGCAAACCGCTACTGCAGCACAGATCCCTGGTTCTTCACCCGAGCACAAGTAACCCAATCCATGAGTCTTACTTGAAAACCTTCAACTATTAAGTACGTATTAGCAGGAGTGCAAAGATAGATTTTTAACTTTAATGAAACAGCTTGCACGATGCAAAAAAGCCCCTGTAGCTAACCCACATTAAACAGTCTAGAAAAAAATGTAAATACAACCAGTGATTAGACCATTTGATCTCTGATAGACTTTTAAAGAAAAGTAACAATGCCTTTGGGTGCCTCTGCTGGAAGGTCCAACTAAAGATGTTCACAAACGATCTAATAACAGCATCCAGACAAAAAGGCCATGCAGAATTCATGGGGCCAAATCCATCTCCCTTATTCTGATGGCAGCTATCCATTCCTGGAAAATCCCTTGATCTCCCAGGATCAACATGACAAAGCTGTGCAAGGTGAAACAGATGCTGGAGAAAGCCCTCAGTGATCCATCAAGACTCCTGGCACTAGAGACACTCTCTTTTTCAGGTCACCACCATCAGCTTAAGACAGGTATAGGAAGGAATTAAGCAGCAAAATGACACTGTTGTACAGCCGCTAGCTCTTATTCAATTAAAAAAAAAAAATTTCTTCCACAAATGGGTTTCTCTCCTTGGCAGAAGCTCAGCATTTATTTACTAAAATTAATTCCCTCATCACTGATTGCAATTAGCCTTCTCCATGCAACAATTTACTTGATTTAGTACCAGCAAAGCTTCATCCTATTTCTTTCAAACATCCTCACTCTTCCCTGCAACCAGCAGCAAAGCCCTTTTTAACCCCTGCTTCCACCCAATCCCCTCCACCGCAAACCTTTGTTGTCCCACTCTTCCTCTTCAAATGCTTTGCCCTTTCCAGCCCATTAAAAAACACCACCACCCCCCAACAAAACAAATTTATTTCCTGCCGTTGGGGTAGGGAGAACCCACCACCAACCCCATCCTACACCCTGAGCCTCTATCTGCCTGTCCTAACAGTGCCCACACCTTTTTCTGCCTGTGCTGCCTCAACACACAGCCTACTCTATTTATGAGAAATCATCCCATCCCCTGCCCTCACCACCAACAGAGTATTTGGGTATGATTCTGCCCTCCCCATTACTCTCAAACCTCTCCAGGGCCAGACCTCAGCATCCTTGCTTGGGTGCTCTGGCCTCAAAGTGCCAATTTGATGTATTTCCTTCCTGAGATATTTGTTTGCTTTCTTCAGGCCCAAGGACTGCGTAATATTTCTGTTGGGCTGTCTAAATAAGATAGCAAAAGTTGTTTTAGTACCACCCTGTAAGGCAAAGCAGTTTTGCCTAGAGTCAACTAGAAAATACCATGTCAAGTCCTTCTGCAAGATGAGCAGCAAAAGCTAAAATATCCCACAGGCAGGAAAAAGTTCTAATGAGCTTAAATAACTAGTGATTGGGTTACTTCATAACAATAAACTAAGTAATCGAACTGCTTACATATTCCTTCTCTTTTGTACTGAACAAAATTGAATAATTAAAACTGTACCAAACAGTGAAGACCACCCAGAAATGACTTTAAGGACATCCTTCACTCAATACGACTGTCCCTTCACAGCTCATGTTCTTCAGAAGCAACTTCACTGGAGACAGGTAAAGTTTCACTAATTAATTTAAAACTGTTAATATTGTGGGTAATTTGAAAACTGCAACAATTCAGCTAACTGTTGATAGACAGATCTGATACCTACTGGCATTGCAAATACCAACACTAGAAAACACTACTCACTGGCTAAATAAAAACCTCTCCTTCCTCCACCCTTGTCTATATGCATCTGCAGTTCATCCAAGTAAGAACAGCAGCCATTCTTCTTATGCTCCAATGATGTGACAGTTTCCGCAAGCAACCTCTATCCATATTCCTCAAGAGATACAAAGCGCAAACAATTATTCGCCCAAGAATGAATCCTCCGAGGAAGGAAAGCTCGCCTGGCTCCCCAGACTCGCTGTGGGCACTTCACCGAGACGAGAGCAAGGGGCCGTGCCAGCAAAGGGCACCGGCTGCACGAGAGGTCTGTGCTGCAGGGCGATGCTCACGGAGAGGCACTGCCTGAGCCTGCTCCGAGTCGGGAACTGGGAATCTCAGGCACAAGCCCTCACTGGGAAGCATCACTTCCCATGTATTCACTGGGACTGTCCATCTGAAAGCTCTCCCCTACCCGCACCCCTTGCGCAACCCAAACTCTCTCAGTCCAGCCCCCTGCCAAGTGAGTAATAAACCTCTCCGCTGGGAAGGATCTCAAATGCTCGCACATGGACGAGCCAGCTCTTAACTTTCCATCCCGTTCATCACCTCGGTTGGACAAGCTTGCTCCCAGCTCCTGTGGTCCTGCTCCACGTGCTTCACCCTCTGGCCTTGCAGAAATGGCTTCTGGGGTCAGCACCCGTGCAGAGAGCAGGGATTCCCAATCACGGCAGGGAAAGCGGATTTAGTCGAGGAACCGATCGGATGTTTTCTCCGAGAATTGCAAATTACGAAAGAAAGAAATATTACCAGACACAGTTCGGGGGTTTTGTCTAGCTTCTGCTTTATGGCATGAATATATGATGGTTTTTCAGTCTTGCAAGCATTTTTCTCACTATTGGTTACATTCTCCCCATGTCTTTGAACACAATTTCTGATTTACAGTGCTTGGTAACTTCCACGTCTCCAAAGCCAATGCAAGAACAAAACCCAAGACATCACTGCACATATTTGTCTTTTACAGATCCAGCTCAAGATATGCATTCCAGTACACACACAGACAAAAAATTACTCCTAAAATATTTTTAGAATTATAGGTATATTTGCAAATGTAATTCATAGAACGTGTAAGAGATTTATCACTCCTTTACTTTTTTTGCACTGCAGTATTTCTCCATTTCCCTACTACAGAGCTGTATAAGGCACATGAAGGCAGGAGCAATTTCCTTGGATTTCTCAAGAGCAATTCTCCACTAGTGCTCTGAAATGGCCACTTTTCTCAAGTCATTCTCTAGACCACAGTGACGGCCACACACCCAGACACCAAAGTGAGCTTTTCCCTTGCCCATCGTGCCCCCACCCCCTTCCCCAGACCAGGAAGCTCCAGCCCGTTTCCATGCCAGATCCAACCACCTCCCCATCTCCGGCAGCGCAGATGAAGCCACACCAGGACCTGGGACCACAACCCACCACGCTGGATGCTCTCAGCTGCTGAGCACCAGGCACTGCCAGAACAACAGCTCTCCTCTCCGAAATCACAGTGGGAAAGGAACGATGGGGGAAGAAGCCCATGGCCATCTGCTGATGCATCCCGAGCTTGACAAGTAACGCCTGTCCCTGGCTTCCTTGGAACTGGCCCGTGACTGCACTGGCTGGAACACAAACCCAGTGGGGAGCAGCAGGAAGGACACTGACATCCCACCGGCTGTGGAGGTGCTGGGTTGACAGGGTGCTGGACCGGCACTCGCACCCTAGGCTGGGCAGGGGAGCGGCTGCGCACCACTCAACCACCACCCCTCCTCCGGAACCCACCCTCAGCACCCACTGGGACCCACGGCACCCCTGAGCTGCACAGATCCCAAGCACTCTATCACAACCAGGAATTATTTCAGAAATACAGCCTGAAAGTCTAGAAAACTTTTTTTATTCCCAAAAAAACCCTCCAGTGGAGCAGTGCTGTGCTGGCATCGAGTGGGAGGTCACCGGCCTCCCTGTGGCTCCCAGAAGCATATCCCTGAGCCAGGCAGTGCTCCACACCCGCACACAACCTTGCTGTACCCGGTACTGTTTAAAGTACATAAAATATTTTAGTGGTAAATATTCCTTCTAGGATACATATCTCTCAAATGCCTTATCGTACGTACGCCGTGAACAACAGTGCTTTCAGAGGTTAAGGAAACTTGCTTTGCAATGCCGGGAGGCATCAGTGCCCGGTGGGGTCAGAGGCAGCCACAAAACACTCCACACCTTCACAAGCAAAGCCAGGAATCGGAGCTGGGTTCTGCAAGCTGGAAAACCACGACCAGCTGCAGCAGAATCCAGGGGTAAACCCTTGACATGCACCTCGTTTTGCGGCACCTTCCATTCATGTAAGATGATGTTCTGGGGAACGATACGCAGAAACCTACTGTGCCTATCATTAAAATGCAGTGCCTAGGTGCAGTGCGGTGCAGCTGGAGAGCTGTGCAGGAGGACTGCGGTCCCTGCACCAGAGGGAATCGAGAGGGCTGGCTAACCCTGCAGCACCTGCTCCTGTTTTCCAGGACCCAGGATCAACACTCTTGCTCTGGAAAGAGACAGGAGTATCATTACATGGCCAAAACCAGCCTTACAGATATTTTGGAAGACAGAAACTCAGTGAGGGGTGGGCAGAAATCAACGTCAATCTGAAAACCTGTAACAGACATGAGTCAGCCACTCCAGTCAGCCACAGCCCACGGTACGCGGCTTTGAATGCCGGCTGCTGTGCACGGTGATGCAAAACTAATAATTATTATTTTTTAAGTGAAAGAAAAATTTCTAAAAGTCAGGAAACCACATAATGGATGAGTGAGTCATTCCTGCCTGAAAGGTTTGAGACGCCAAAGAATGCTAAGAAGAAATCAAAGAAAAACTCACAGTCTTTCTACCATTCCGTCTCATCGTCTTTGACCCAAGCGAGCCATTACTGCAGCAGTGCTTGCCCAAAGCCAAGGATTTCCAGTCCCCAGCTCTTGGCACTCTGGTACATGATACACACTGCAAAAAGAAGAGCTCAGGATACATAATTTCACATTGCAAACAGAAGCAAAAATTTTGCTAGCTTTCAGAAGGTGGCAGGGAAATATATAACTCCCCTCTTGCTCTCAGAAAGTATTTATTGATAAATGCCTAACACCCAATACAAACATATTTCTAACTTTATTATTCAGGCAAGACCAGAACATAACAGTATTTAACTCAAGGCTAGTGAAAGCTACCCCCAAAGCAATGCATTATACAATAAAGATGTCAATTAAAATTACAGAATCATAGAATCATAAAATCACGATCATAGAATAACATCGGTCAGAAGAGACCTCTGGAGCTCATCCAGGTTCAACTGCCTGAAGCAGCTCTAAATCAGATCAGATTGGTCAGGATGGAGACCCCACAACCTCTCTGGGCCCCCTCCAGTATTTGACCACCCTTACAGTAATTTTTTTTCCCCTACATCTGGTCGGGGTTCGCTGTGTTGCAGCCTGTGTGTGCTGCTCTCCTACCAGTGCCGAGCACCTCTGGGAAGGGTCTGGCTCTGTCTCTGGGCACTGCGATGGGGTGGCTGCAGACAGCAGTGAGGGCTCCCTGTGCCCTCCTCTGCCCCAGGCTGAACCACCACGGCCCCCCAGCCACCGTGGTGGCTCTGCTAGACTCACACTAGCATGTCCACACCTCTTCTGTACTGGGGAGCCCCAAAGTGGACACAGTACTCCAGGTGCAGCACCACAACGGCCTGATAAAGGGGAGGACCTCCTCCTTGGACTGATGGACCCCCTCCTGCCTCCCTCAACCAAGCGCACTCTGTCCAGGGGCAACTTCTTCACCAGGATCCCCAGATCCTCTTCTGCAAAGCTGCTTCCCAGAGAGTCAGCCTCCAGCCCCTATCGTTGAGCAGGGTTGTTCTACCCCAGATGCAAGACTTTACACTTGCTTTTGTTAAACTTCAGGTTTAACAGAAGTTCTTGCCAGCCCACTTTTCCTGCCTGTCCAGGTCCCTCCAAGGGACACCTCTGCCCTCCAACACTCCCTGTGATTTGAAGTGATCCTCACAGACTACAGCATTTGCATTCGGCTGTTTCCCGGGTTGAACCGTGCTGCTGCCCAAAGGCACAGAGTAATGCCAGAGGCATGGGGGGAACACGGGGGACAGCACTGTCCACCCGTGAGCCTCAGAAAGCTGAGAACTACTCTGGCTCCATCCACCCTGATCGCAGCTTTCTTCAGGAGGTCAACCCTAGGATCAAAGGAGATCCAACACTTCAAAGAACCTAAGAAATTAAGGTGAGTTTAAGTCTAAAGTATTCTGCAGGCTACAAAGGAACACATCAACGCTGTGGTTGTGTCTCCAAAAGCAGAGAACATGATTTGGAGACCAGCTCGAAGCTGAGCCATTGGGCTTCTGCGCAGCATGGAGGTGGGACTCTTATGCTCAGCTGAAATGAGCTTCCACCACCAGTAACCACCTAAACACAAGTCAGCACTACTCCAGCTACCTCCAAAAAGTCAAATAAAAGCATGACAGAAGAACTTGCAGAATTATAGTGACCAAACAGGCCCTAGGTAAGGAAGCAGCATGTGTACCTGGAGAGGGTCTCCGGCAGGTGTTACCCAGCCCTTGCTGCCACCACAACACAGACCAGCCCATGCAACCACCCCACAGACACACTCAGACAGCACGAGGGGGTCAGCAGCTGGCTCCGCTCCCTGGCAAGACCCCCACCAGGTTCGCAGCTTCCCAAGGAGCCCCACAACTCACCGGCAACTTTGGAGGCACAGGAGGGAGCTGGCACGGGGCAGGCTGGCTGCAGCAGCTGCGACACCACTCCCAAGGGCTGCGTCAGGCACCCTTGCTTATGCATTTTTTCAAAAAATACCAACTACAAACCAAGCACTAAGTGATTCAGGTCCCGTGGGACATTCAGTAAAGAGCATCGGACGGGCACTGCGAGGCAGGGGCTGGGACAAGCGGTAGCTCACATCACAGAGGACCACGCACTCTCCTGCAGCCAGCCTGCTCCAAACAGATTTCTTCCAAAGTAAACATTTTCCCCTATCACTCACGCTCCTAACTCAATTTTCTTCTCCTCCAAACAGACTATTTCAGAGCTGATCGTTGTCTCCTGAATTATGTCACCCCCATGATGACGCAGCCTGACTGATTACATCAGCTGACTCTGAAGTACAAAAATATACACATAAGTAAATCAGGTCAAAAATGCATCTTACCCCATGATTTTTGGCTTTAGTTAGAATAGTGGTGTTTTGGCTTTTTTTTTTTTTTTAATGTGATCCTTATTCCTAGTATTAAGACTACTTCAAAAAGTTATCTGTAAAATTTGGAGACTTTTTATTCATTTTAATTGGGTTCACAGAAGAAAGTGTTTGCTTCCTTGTAGACGTACATCAGTCTAACCAGGAAAAGCAGCCGCAAGCAGCAGCAAGCTTAGGCACAAAAAGCTGCTTTTGCATTGCAGCTACTTGTATTTCTAATACTTGGATAATTTTACTATTTGAATATTGAAGGGTGTCTAACTCCCTTGTATCTTCATGCATACAACTCCTACTGCTCTTGTCCTTTATACACAATTAAGAGGCATCAAGAGACACTGAGACAGGATGGGGCATCTTTATTTGGTGCAGGGCAACCTGCTGCAGGTGACCCTGCGTGAGCAGGGTTTGGAGAGCATGGCCTCCAGAGGTGCTGCCAAACCACAACACTGATTTGAAAGCAGCTTCTTGCTCCTGTGCTCTCTTTGGCTTCTCAGATGATCCAGACAAGCATTTCCAATGGTCACCCTGACACTGCAACTAATGAAACATATCAGTAAGCAAGGGTAGGATATGGGCATAACCAGATGAGCAGTAATTACACCATGCAAAAAACTGCTCTATTTATAGCAATTACATATGTCACGTGAACGACAGTAACTTCACCAGAAGGGGCCTCTGGAGTTTATCTGCTTCAACCTCCCCAGCAAAGCAGGGCCAACTTAGATGAGCTTGCTCATGGCCCCATCCAGTTGAGTTCTGGTATCTCCAAGGCCGGAGGTTCCACAACCTCTTTCAGTTCCAGTTTCAATGTCTGACTACCTTTGTTATGAAGATGCATCCCTAATATCTAATCAGAAACTCCCCTGCTGTGATTTGTGTTTGCTGCCTCTCACCCTATCCTTGCAAACCTGAGAAGAGTCTCACCCTATCTTCTCTCTGTCCTCCCATTGCATAAATTAGGGACCTGCTTTTATGATTTAAAGTATTTAATCCTAACTTGTCAAAATTAAAATCACTTCTAACAGGAAAAAGATCATCCTTTTTAGCAAGAGCTTTCTGTAAAGGACTTGCACTTCAAGGCTGAACTGGTTTCTTGCATACTAGTATTTCATTCAGCTTGTGCAGTTAGCGGGACCAGGCATCTCCCAGTCTAGCAGAGAGGAGTTGTTAAGTCATGTTCATAATGCTGGAAGGAAGTAGTTAAATCGCCCACTCCATAGAAACTATCTTTCTATTCTTCCTCTCTTATCTCTTGCTTATTTTTTAACAGGATGTGAAAAGAGATAAGAGAAACAGCATCTTGGGTTTATGCACCTGCAAGTGGATGCCCATTTTCCCAGCTACCCTGAGCAGCCTGTAAAGCAGAGGAGTTTTCCTGCAAAGCTGGATGCACATAAGCCATAAAGACAACAACTTCAGGAAGAGAAAATAGCCATGAATTGCTCCTAAAAGCCAAGTGTGCCTGCCCATGCAGATACCACAAACTAGAGGTGCTGAGGAAGATGTAAAGCAACTTTAAGTAAAATGCATTTGCTTCAGAGATGAACTAACCCCTTGCTGAATTCAACCTTAACACACACACAGCACACAGTGGGTGCACACACACCATACCGCTGACAGACTGCTTCCAGTCCAAAGCACTGCTGCCTCACATGCCCTGCTGCAGAGAAAGGAAAGGGTAGGAAAAGGTGAGCCTACTTACTGTAATTGGAGGACTAAACCCTTTAATCTAGGTTCTCCTTGGTTAGGCTAGCAAGCAGATCTGCAGGCAGCAGCTCTAATGCTCCAACCAAGCCTTTCTTTCAAGGCTTGATTTTTGCCAAGATCTGACATTTCGATGGCAAAGCACCTCAGACCCAAACAGCTCCTCTGGCCAGAGGTGGTTCACACTAATATATTCCCATTACGTTTTATTGAATTTTCTATTCATTACTTTGAGGAGTTTCCATAGGAATTTAAAGAGATTTCCAGTAAGAGTAGTGTGGGAGTGGAGGGTTTCTGAAACTGCCTTCATACATTTACAAGATGGATAGCACAGAACTGACCCAAAGGCCAGGCTTACATCCCAAGTGTCTCGATCAGCTACATCTCACCAATACTCAACACCTGGCCCAAAGCAAAGTTTCTAGAACCGTTGCTTTATAGGGGCTTTTTCAGTGGTGTCCTTTTCTTCTGCTCTTCCTTCCAGAACCCCCCGCCCCTGAACCAAAATCCCATCTATCTTGTCTTCACAGACTCAGAGGACAGCTGAAGGAGCAAACTGCCCCAGGAGCAAAAGCTTCACGAGCGGACAAGCCAGAAGGACCTCTTGCATGCACTGCCTGTCCTCCTCCTCTCGCAATAGCCCAGGAATCGAGGACTCCCTATAGTCCCTTCACAGACAAGCTTCTGCATAATTAATTCAAGCAAAGCAGCACCATTCCCATGCTGCCATACAAGGACAGCTTCTCCCAATTTTAACCTTATTTATCCCTTGTGTGTCTCACCAAGAACTGATGATTTAAATTTTAACAGAAACTCTAGAGAGCAGAAAACACAGTGACAACAGCCTTTGCTCACAGTGCCCTTTCAGAGACAGCATACCCTCCCCTCTATGTGCCTTTTCTATAGCAAGAAGGAATCAGCTGCTGCTTGCAAATAAACCACCATGTGGGATAACTGCACTGTTGCATCCGGCAAGCTCATTGGAAACACATTCCTGTAGTTTAAAACATTTTCTCATTTACAAGACTTCTTTTTTTTTTCTCCTGAAAGCAGCAAAGTCTTTCTCTCCCATTTAAGAATACAACTCTTCAACAGAGCAAGGCCATGCTATCTCGAGATGCTGCCTGCCATCACAGTGCCCACAGGCAGACCTAGCAAGAAAATGCCATTCTGCAAAAACACGCATTAATTATTAGACCTCAAGAATAGTATGCAACTGTTAGCTTGACTTCTTCAGGAAAAAAACCCTTCCCGGTCATCCTGTTATCCTCCTACTTCCCCAAACTCAACCAAAGAAACGTCTCGTATGTAGTTCTCTAACACTATCCGTGAGGATCAGGACACCAGTGAAGGGGGGACCTGAGGCCGGCAGGCACCCACGGGCTACCCACAGTCCCAGCAGATGGTAGAGGAGAAAGCTGATGGCATGGGGTAGGAAGGGGAAGAGGGTGGGGAGAGGAAAGCAGGAGGAGGAGGAGGAAGCAGCTCATGAACAAAGAACACAAATCTGCAGAAAACCCAAGTTTCGTTACTCTTGGTGCTCACAGACCCATTTGATTTTACAGACTTGATGTTAACAGTCGGGAACCCCGGTACAAGAATAAGATGCTAGATGCATCAGGCAGTATCTAGGAAGTGCTCTTAGCAATGCAATTCTACCAGATTTCACATTTAACGTGTTAAAACAGCAACAAAAGGAGCAAGGGATAAACATAAATGGAGAAGAAAGCAACACCACTCTGCATGAAAAGCTGCAGGAGAGCATTCACAAAGCTCCGCTCCTGCGAGAGGAGGATCCCAACCTCCCCATGGCAGACCTGCAGGGTAGGGGAAAGGCTCTTCTAGGACAACCCAGCGCATTTTTTTCCACTGATTGTAACTATAAAGGATCCATCTAACCCCTGCGTACTTCACTTCCCCTGTGACTAGTTACTGCCAGGTGACAATGCTCAGTATGCGGCATAGCAGAACATAAAAAGCAGCAATTAGGAGGAGCAACAGTGGCAAAAATTAAAATAAATCTCTTTATTAGTAGGTAAAGATTATTCACATCTGGGAAACAATTTTTTTGCCCTCCTCTCCTCATCAGCCAAACGTGTTACTCGAGCAAAGAAAGAGCACTTTGGGTTACGTCAGCTCCGAGGCCGGTTTCCCCATAAACTCGAACAGCGCTCACCCAGAGGAAGCAACGCAGGGAGGGAGGAAGCCGACTGCCAGCCTGGCCTCCGACCGACAGCGATCCACTGCTGGAAAACACTGCACTGGTGACTGGCAGGAAAAACAGACAGCTTGGGAGGAGGCAGTGCCATGCTTCCCTGTCCCTGGGTGTACCCTCCCTCCTTAAAAACCCAGCCATGGATTATGAAAATACACACAGTGATGATGACAAGCAAGTAGCCCCGATGCAGCATGCTGCAAGTAGATCCAGGAGAAAAGCATTTTTCAGATGTGACCTGCAAACAGCAACAATCCTAAGCATGCCATTACGAGGCAGGCATTCCTAAATTATAATTCTTCTGCCTCAAAGTAAGAGCTGCCATCTCTGAATACAAAGGCAAAATAAAAAAATTAAACCCCCACTTTGAGCAGTACTGCTGCATAGGTGCAGTAAGGCATGTGTTGGCACAATGCTGCTGAGCGTGGCCACCATGCTGTCAGTAAATCTGGCCTGCCTGGCTGGAAGCTGAGCTGATGTCACCTCACTAATAAAGGTTGTTACTGAAGGAAAAAAAAAAAAAAAAAAGGAGCCATCCCAATTCAAGCCAAAAAAAAAGTCTTAAAATGACTCATTGTGGAACATGGGTTAAATTGGATATTTTATGCCCTGTTTTGCTACGTTGGAAAATGGAAATGCTTCGAAGGACAGAGTGGGGAGATTCACACCTGCAAAGCACTTTGACAAATAATACATTTAATAAAGTGACTTTTTTCTGTAGGTGACCAGCAAAAGAAGAACTTTATAGAATAGGATGCTGACTAAGAAGAGTGCCGAAACTATGAGGCTCCTCATTCCAGAGGGGTCCCAGCAGTGCTGACTGCACTCTGCCCGGGGGAGCAGAAGGCGACACACAACCCACAAGATGCCTGTGCTGCTGCCGCTGCCGCCCCACCTCTAAGTTATAAAACCAGAGGACTGCGAGGCTGGCTGGCTGGCTGGCTTCCCTGATCGAGCATCCACACCAAGCACAGAGACCTCAGCCAGCTGTTCTGAGCAAACCTCATCAGCGTTACACCAGCAGCCGGCTCACAGACCACCACCATCATGCCAAGACCTCCCCTGGACCCAGGGCCATGCAAGACCAACTGCTTCTGCAGAGCACCAAACTGACAGGGGTGCGGGAGCAGGAGCTGCCAAAACCAGGAGGGAAGGAGGAAATGCTTTTCAGCAGCAACAAGCTGTTATTCAGTCAGCTCAGCATCTTTTGAAACCTCGCCCTTAGCTTGAAAAAATGCTACTGAAACTCCAAGGGGCGAGCTCCCAAGCCTGGCTTGCCTGCAGATCAGAGGACAGCATGGCCATTAGCACTTTCCAGAACAGCAGCATGATCACAAACCACTTCTGCTCCTTCCCCCAAGACGGTCTTTCAAAAATCTTCAAGGCTATCCGCAGTAATAAAATGGCTTTAAAAGGCAAGCTGACAACTCATTGGACAATGTGGTCCTCATCTACACACAGGGAAGAGTTTCAGCATGATGCAATCCATGTTAATGTTCAGCATTTTAAAGAAACATTGTTGTGTAAGTAAAAAACACAAGGAAGAGACCAGAAAATGCTGAATTGTTCCTTAGCACAGCTCTGTTACTAACACAGCTGTTGTTCCACTGACTTTGTTAAATAACATTGTTTAATCCTCCCTGAGACTACCCAAAGCCTACCCTGCACGGATGTTTTCAGTGCAACCTGGCAGTGTAGAAGCTGCTGAAAATATGACCCATCCTTGTACATTTGACCAGATACTAGGGTTCACCCACAGTACGGCAGCTCACCTTTTTCCCCATCGTGTTTAAGCCATGATTTAGCTGCTGTCTGCACTGCTGCTTCCCACTAAGCAGACTGGAGAGGCAATGTCACAAGTTTTACAACACGCTGTTGTCCAAAGCGCAGCCACGCTCCCGCAGAGATGTGTGGATAGGATGCAGTTTTAAGTTAAATTAAAGCGGAAGAGAGAGGCTATTTTCCAAATAACAGTCAGTTGGGGCATCAGACTGCAACAGCCCAACAACCACAGGGCAGCACATTAACGCAGTGCTCCGGGGCTTTTAATCCAGACCAAGGCTCCATTCGGCTTACTATGCGCAGCACAGCCCAAAAGCCATTACTGCTGCATTTGCCCAGAGAGCACCGGCAGTAATTTGGAGAAGCAGCATGAATTAAGGAAATGCCAGAGGAGGCAAGATATGCCTTAGTCAAAGACTGTAGCCATGGCATTTCATGAAGTTGGCTTGAATCCCCCCAGGACAGAGAGCGTCCCACCACCACCTCAGACTCAGACCATCTCCAACTTCCAGGAGTTCAGCGACTCAAACCACACAACCCCACGCAGCAATCATTATTTATCTTTACCTTTTGTTTTCTCCACAAGTCTTACAGTTCACAGGTAACATAGACCATCAGAGCAAATGCTGCATATTGTGGAGAAATCCTCTTTTCACCTTCCCAAAAGGTTGAGCGTTACTAATACATTTTACCCCTGTTATAGCTTCGCAGTACATGCACGTATACATTTTACCGCACCTTGGCAAACTGAACACTTACTACACACGTGGGGTACAACAGGTGTTAGATGTGCTATTTAAACCTGCACAATGGTTAATTTACTTACTAGCTCCTGAACTCCCAGCTAGCTTTCAGAACAGAAACTATGCGATCAATCTCTCTTCATTACTTTTAAGTGCCAAGGATGGAAAGCGCCATTCAAAGCCCCCCCAGGCACAAAGCCAGAAGACTGGACTTGAGTTTGACCCCATTCGTCATTATTTCAGCTGAACAAACAGTATCTTTTCCATAACTATTTATTCGGTAAGAAACATGCCCCACAGAGTTTCAATGAAAAGGATAAATCACGTATGATTTGGGAAGGGAACAGGAGAGTCTGATGTGAGAAATGCCTGAGCTTTGGTCCCTGAAGCAAGCGGCTCGGGCGTGCTTCCACAGCACAGCGGGTGCTTGGGTGTGCAGAGCAGCACAAGGAGGGCAAAAAAATAAATTAAGTGGAGTTGTTCTTCGGCACTCCATAAATCATCCACGCAGAAGGGTTTACAATTCAGGTACAAAGGTACGAGACCCTTGCATTGCTAAGCACTCAACAGACTCTGGTTAAGGAATGATTCCCAGCAGAACTTTATATTTGGTTTGGGATTACAGAAATTATTTTCCCTCCCCCTCACATACCTTCCCACACGTGTGGGTGCCTGCAGTGCAGCTTACAGCGGGCAGGCCACTGAATCAGAAATTAGAAATGGAAGAGACATATGCGGTCATCGAGGCCAGCTCGCTGCCATGGCAAGATGCTCTTGGCAGGGTGACCCTGCTCCTCACCAGCACCCTTGTTCTGCGTCCTCCCGGCCATGCCAGCAGCAGCCGCAACATGTACCAGGGGCTGGCTACGCTTTAATGGGAGTATCATTTATTAGAACAGTCTCATTAGAATAACAATATTCTTATCAAGGAGATTGCTTTGAACTTTAAAGCCCCTACAGCAAAGCACTTCAAGTGTTGAAAAGACAGACATCAGAATATAAATTTCAAGTTAAATCAAACAGCAGCTTATAATAGTTTATGACCAACATGAGTAATCACCTTCAGTGTCCATTAACTGCATTCAAAAACAGAACACTTAATTTATATTTAAGTTAATTATAGACTACTACAGCTTCCAATGATAGAAGAGGCTATTTAAGCTATGTACTTCTAAATTAGAAAAAACAGTCGTGACTTACTTTAAAAAATTATTATTCCAAAACACATACAGGAGGGACCATGACTTTCTGCATGACATAAACCACCAAACTCAAAAATGACAGTAGCTTTCAGTATCCAAATTAAAAATAAAAACATTGTGATTACTGCACAAACATGAAGAGACTAAAATAATATTATTGTCAAAGACAGCTTGAAAATAGTTAAATCTTAACAGAAACATGCATCTGGTCTCTTCTTGAAAGAGACACAAAGAAGGTAATTACAATAACATGGCCAACAGTGCAAGTGACTGCCCTGCTCTCATCCATAAAGAATGAAGATTTTATGGATATGGGGCTGGACTATTCAGTGGAAAACATACCCACTCTGTTTAGAGAGTTACGGGGGAGCTGCAGCAAAACTGGCTTCTGGTCCTATTAAAACAAAGATTTCAGCCTCATCAGCGTCCGTGCTCCAGGCAGCATTTAAAAAGAAAGAAATGCATGAAATCCCAACCCCAACTTTGACAATGCCAGGCTGTGGGGCCCCTGCTACAGCAGCTGGCTTTGCTCAGCACAGCCACGGTTCCGAAAAACCTCTAAGCAAACTTCTTCAGTTTTGCCACGGCTCAAGTGGTCGGCAAACCCCCCCAGACACACTGATGGTGGGTGCCCGCCAAGGGGAGGCTCATGGCCCTCGTTTGCCTTCCAAAGTTTGCCACAAGAGATTAATAACAGAGGCGGGCACCCGAGCAGACACCCATTTGCCTCTCCTTTGGGGAAAACTGCCGCTCATGAGCCAGTATTTCTGTTTGAATGAGAGCAGAGTCCCTCCAACCCATCCCAGCCATTCCCACTGACCAGGCTGGTGCTGTAATGGGGAAGCTCAATTTGGTAAATTTTTGGCAACTTCACTGGGGGGGAAAAAAACATTTGTGCTGAAAAAGTTTGCCTTATTTTTTCAGGCTACATCAGGTGATCTGTAAAGAAAAAAGAAAAAAAAAAAAAGGATGTATTGTGTTTCTACCTATAAACTCTGCCCTGCCAAAGCCTTTTGACCGGTACAAGCACAGGACCACTGCCACTGGACGTGCTGGCGATATTTATTTCCCAAGATCAGAACTGTCACCTCTACAGCATTTTCACACACCCTGAGCCAGGAAACAAGTGACTAAGTTTAGCAATCATTAGGTTACTGATAAATCTCTTCTAAGTCCCTTTCATCTTCTAGAGCCATACCTCGAAGGCATTGCCTCGATCATTAAGCATCTGAGAAGCACCAGCACCAGCAAAGCCAAACTATCACAGTTTTAGCAGCTTTTACTCTCTGGGCTTTTTACCAGCTATTATGACATCCACAGAAGCGGAAAAGAGTTGTAGTGCTCATCTTCAGGCCACTGCATTGCACACACAACCCATTTGCCTCGTTACACAGGAACACGTTGAGGGAAAAGAAGCGTCTTCGGCTTGGCTGCGGTCCCTCTGTGCAGCCTCCAGCCTGAAACAGTCTTTGATGGGGTGACGTCCTGCTCTCAGCCCGCCAAGGCTGCTGTTCCCTTTGGCTGTCTGATGAAAATACAGTTTCTTTTTTTTTTTTTATTAAGCGGTTGTATTTGGTGATAGGAGCTCTGGAAAAAGACTGCTCACTTTACAATGACCTACAAAGAACTATACATTTACCCCATATCTGATTTTTTTAAAGTTATCATCAGTGAGTGGTAATTCCTTGCAGCTCTCCCGGGCAGACATGTCTCTGCGGGGACCAGAGGAGCAGCAGCACCAGGATCTGAGCAGTAACAGGGGTACGTTAGACTGAAAAAAAAAAAAAAATCTATCAGTGCTTAAAATTCTGGGTTATTTTTGTTCTGCTGTACTGGATCAGGGTTACGTTGATTCATTATTCAGCATCAGCTACGTTCAAGTTAAAGAATTCTGTTTTCAAAAGGCGTAACTTTGGCTACCAGTAAAATTCTCTGCCAAATCCTAACACAAATACATAGGTGTTTCAGGAATACAAGTCCAGACTCCTCTGAATCTTTTTTAGTACTAGGAGAGGAGATGCTCTAGCCTCTTAACTCTTCAGGCAGAAAATATTACCTCCAGCATCAGCATAAAGGGGAAAAGGTACCATGAGCTTTCCTCCTCTGCTTCAAACTGGGCAACTTTTCTGCAGTTTCCCGATCCCATATCAACAGCCCCCTCCACTAAAAAGTCTCCTTTTTCACGTTCTGCACTGAAGCCTTCACGTGCCCTTTTACCAATACTTACATGAAGACTCTATTGAACAATAAAACCTTTTGCTTCCTTCTTTCCTATGAAAATTTTATCTTTTTATTACGACATTGTATTCTGGTGCAATGTCCAAGAAACCATATAATTGTATTTGCAGTATATACCTGGTTTGCCACAAGTAAGCAAACCTTCATTAGGAGCTTGGTAATTTCAGAAGAATTTAGGCAGTATCAAAAAAAGGAGACCTCACATCAACCGCACACACTGTTCCCATGCAAACACTACGTGGAGACAAGCATGAAGACAAGGCAGCTGTAAAATGGGTTTATAATGGCAGTAACTATTGTTCATTTACGTTTTGAATAAATAATGCCAAGCTACTGGAAGACGACTGCAATTAAAAGTAATGCAATTGAAGGGAATGCACTCTCTAGCATTAATTACAATTCTTTGGATTTTTTTTTTTTTTTTAAATCTTTATTGGGAGTGGTATTAGCACCAGCCAGCTCTCAAGCCTAATTGCAGTAGAGGTCTAGAGTAGTGAGAAGTAAGGACCTTCTCTGGACATGTGCCAGCTGCAGGAATCTCCCAGTCCACCCGATCGACAGCCCACATACGTTCAGAGGTGGGCACCTGCATGCCGTGAGCAAGGAGCATCCCCACTGCCGTACTGGAGGGAGGGTGGCCTCGGCAGCAGGTATCAACAAAGGCCCGTTGGCTTTTCCTGCAGTTCTCATCCACAGACACACCAGCTAAAGCTATTATGGATGAGAACTTAGATAAAAAAAATTATATCTGAAACACTGGATTTTCCTCCTTGGACACAGCAGCAGAGCTGTACCTCCACGGGAGGCCACACACCAGTCTCATCGAACACCCTGACTGTCAGATGCACGTTTAAAGGGCTGCCCAGCTCTGCAAAGCTCAAACCCGCGACACAAACTGTTTTCTGCAAACCCTCTTCGTATGAAGGAGCAAGAAAACAGGTACGAAAATGTCATCAAAACAAAGGGAAAACGCTCCTCAGAAATCCGCATCCTGAAAGGACACACAGCTGCCTAGCTGTGGACAAGAAGCCTACTTTTGGCTATTAAGGTTCAAATACTGGATTTCTATTCTGTTTCTAGATTAGCATAAATATAGCGGGTCTGAGATACCCAATGCCACTAGTGACAGCTTCCAGAAAGAGACGCAGCGTGTTGCCTGGCCCCACTGTGAAATTCGAATGCAGGGTAATGAGCAAGGCACAGCGTGTCACTTCCCCCCATGAGCACAGCCTGGGGAAAGCATTTATTCACAACCACTTGCTGCTTCTCCATCTGGATACATTTCTGAAGGTGTGGGAGAGATTCTGTGAAGGTAGCTGACCCAGCAGACAAACAGATTCACATCAAGGTGCTAAATTTACTTCACAAGCCAACCCAGATTTCCATGAACTCCCCCATTACGAATCACGTCGTAGCCGTGCCCAGGAAATGATGGATGTCCCACAGGCTGGGCCACCAAGCTGACATTTGTGAGAGGGTTCAAGTCCTTGTTCTGCCAGATGACTTCCTGCATGACAATGATAACTCTGCACTTTAATCCTTCAATTGAAATAGGAAGACTAGCGCTTCCACATCCTACAGTATTATGAGGTTAAATATACTAGAGACCACGAGGAACTCTGAGGAGTTTGAAGTGACATTCCCAGTGCAGTCGTTTGGCAGACAGAGAAACCACCTTTGCTCACAGGTCCTCTCTGGACTTTAGCCAAGGAGCAAGAGTTGGGCTCGTTTTATAAATTAATCCTACCTGAGTGAATGGCAGTCTGAGAGCTTTTCGCAACCCCAAAGGAATCACAAGTACAATTGCAAGTGAACAAATTACACATTTATGATTGGAATAAGGAAGAGGTGGGGTGAAACATCCCCCTCCTCTCACATCTCAGGCAACCTCCACCCCGGTACAGATGCTCTCGGCACGAACCAAGAGCAGTACAGCCCACACCCCCACAGTTACAGCGAGGCTGCACCACTCACTGGCTTTCCCGCTGCTTCTCCTACACAGAGCCCACCGAAGCCGGTTCTAGGCAAGGTGCCGGATCCTTCCCACACTCCCGGCCTCAGCTTCTCAGGAGGGCGACAGGGCAACCGTAATGCCGGGATTTAGGGCTCTCTGTGCTCAGGGTATCTGTGCAGAGACTCACTGTTTTTCTAACAAAAGACCTAACTGGTGCAAACAGACCAGACCAGAAAATAGCCAAAGGCTACTGAAAAGAGGAAAGGCTGGGGTGAGCCCCACCCCACTGGGGAGCCTGCTGGGGCAAGCGGTACACCTCCTTATAGCACAGTCACAGGGAACAGAGAAGCATCTCAGACATTTCACCTTGTTAGGCTGAGTGGCTGAAAATAGCCACAAGATGAAAAACAAACCAGTTGGACAACTTACCCAAACCGTAATGCTAAAGCAAACACTGAGCAGCAAGCTGGAGGCAGGGTGGAGGACAAAAACTGAGCTGTCTTCTGACTTGAGCTCTCGGTGTGTGGAGCTCCAGAGTAGTGTCAGAAGACAATGCCACTTGTCACTGCAAAAGGGACATCTCACCTAGTGCCGGCTGCTTAAGCTCCCTCCATAGCCCATGAAAAGGAACAGGTACCTCTGGAGAGCCATCCCTCCATCTAACACAGGTAGATGAAACAACCATTTGAAGATACCCATCTCTGCAGTGATAGCACAGGAATACTAGACATTTAGATTAAGATACAGCTTCTAAATGACAAACTCAAAGGGTTGAACCTCACCCTTACTAAGTCACATAAGCATGAAACTTATTCTCCTTTCCCAGGGCAGGGGACAGGTGGGAGAAAAAAGTAACAAGAGAACCCACCTCCCACTTTTCATACCAGCAGCTGTAAGCAAAACTTTCGTAGAATTCCTCCTGCTGTCTGCAGCGTCGGAGAGGTGCACTGAGTGCCCCCAAATAGCCCTTTCCACCTCTTTTCTTTTTTAATGATACAACAAATTAAAACAAATGAGAAACAGGAAAACCTGTTTATCTACGAAACACAGAGTGCAAATCTTCAGGAAACGGCATGGCCCACGAGAAACCACCAAGAGCAGCACCATCCTGGGCGTGCCATGCCACGGGATGCTCGGCAGCCGTGGTACTGCCTGCATCCGACACAGCCCTGCATCTCCTCCGGCTGCACAAAGAGACCACGGAGCCTGCCGCTCCAGCCCAGGCAGCGTGTTGCACAACTGCAGAAGCCCCACTGCCCTCTCAGCAGCTGCCAAGAGCTTTTTGGATGGCTGAATGATTTCCAAAGGTTTGCATTATGATAACAAATGAATCGGTCTGCTCCAGCACGGAGACAAACCTCCGGGAGCAGTTTCAGCAAGCGCTGAAAGAAATCACAAGCAGGACAGTGTTCCCACGGTTCTTGGATGCACTGAGGCTCCGCGGGACTGGAAGTACTCCTCTGGTTTCCAGCGATCACAGCCATGGCCAGGTGACCCTGGCTCCTCTGTGCTCTGCCAGGGCTAGGAAGACAGCACCCGATGGGGGGCAAGGAGAGCACCCATCACTGCCCCACTGAGAGGTCCCTCTGCCTGCAGGGCTGCCAAGCGTGTTGCCTGTTGTCACCATTCCCACAAATGCGTCAGCATCTTCAAAGTTAGTTTTCACACTCCCCAGTTTCACACCTCCTTGGAGCATCTCCTTTATTCAGATGGCCTCCAGGACACAACTTAATTAAACGACTCTTCCTAAAGCAAGCCAAGCTGCAGGAGTGCCATTTCAAGCCACCACTCCTGTTGGAGGCTGAGGAACCTCTTCATCTTCCCAGCATGGTGGCAGAGGGTTACAACTCACACCTCTTAGGACACGCACAGCCAAAGCCAGCCTGGGGGCTCCCCACCACATGGCCCAGCTGGCAGAAACCCCAGAAAGGGTTTCCAACACCTTTTGCCTTGAGGTTTGCGATGGCTACCGGTGGCATCACAGGTCACCTCCGGCGCGGGGGGGGAGCTGGGAACCTAAAAAGCCACACTCGCCCTCTGAGACCCTGGGCATCTGCTACAAAGCAGAGATGGGGGCTGCTCTGGCAAAGCCCAGCACGATCCTACACCAGCAAATCCCTGCCAAGTTTCACCAAGCTGCAATCTTTTTGTGCCTCGGTCCTGGTTTAAGGTGCTGGGGCTTGCTGTGGGGAGGAACTGGCCCATGCCCTCCTGTGCAGAGGGGCATATCTAGATGTGCAAGTGTTCACAAATCACGCAGCTAAAAGCATGGGCATAGACAAGTTGTTTTTTCCTGATCTTTTCCACGGTTTTAAAAGAAAAAACATTTCCACTCCTCATTTTGTAGTTTAAAGAACAGATACACTGTGAAATAACAAGGAATACTGAATTGCTATCTCCTTTCCAAAACTCTCAGAGATGATCTTTAATCAACCATTTTCACATAAACACTTTATTCCTGATTTATTTTTACTTCCTACAAGCTTAATGCCACTGATGAAGGGTCAGACTCTGATCCAGCTGTAGAAATATCAAAAAGAGGAGAAAGCTTAAAGGCTCCATGAGGACCTGCACAGCCTGTTAACACCATCGCTTTTTTCCTTCAGCAATAACCTGTAACAACCGCCCCTAGTCCTCAGTGCTGGCTGACATCCTCAGCAGGTAGGGAGAGCCATTGCATGCAAGATTAAGAAGGAATAATACTTCAACAGGCTGACTGTTCTGGAGGTTATCCCTCACCATACTTGAAACCCTGGAGCTTTTCAATAATAAGCACAAGTCCTCCAGGCCAGCACAAGATGACATACTTTGATTTTTGCCTTAAAATTGCAAAGCAGCTAGAACGAAAAACACTCAGGCAGCATTAATAATAGCAGCTACTTGGAAAATAATATTTTCAGAAATTATTTCTCCCTCCCCAAAAAACAGGGTTTTATCCTGCATCTGTCTGTCTATATCAAGGAAAAAAACAACCTTTTTTCTTTGCCTTACTCACACATTAATTATGTACTGGCACTCTTACAAATCTAAACATACGCATTGCTTAGCAGCTCTAATCCTGAATTATTTCTCCCTTTCCTGCAATACAAAGCTTAACTTGACTAGCAAAGGGGCAGACCATTCAAACAAGCAAGCTGTTCATTTGTAATTCAGACGAGGAACATTCTTAAAGTTCTCGTGTTTATTATGTTTCTATCCTCTGAGAATCACAAAATTTCAGGCACCAGAGCTCAAAACCTGAAGGAATGAATTAAACTGACCTTAAGCCTCTGCCCTTCAGGGAAAAAAATGTAAGAAATACTTAGGTACAAAAATAGCGTCTTTTCTTGCAAAACATGCGGCACGAGCATGTGTTTGTTAACAAACATCACTGTTTCCCATCTAATTGCTACTCCTTCTGCTTTCTGAAGGCTGGCTGGGATCGGTAAAGCTGCCTGTGATTTCCAAGCCCTGGAAGAGGTGAAAGGACAGTGCAATTAAGACAACGTAGTAGAGCTCCTTGGTAGGTAGGATAAAGTGCACTTACAAAGAAGCGCTGCATTTGCCTGGATCCTGCAGATATCTCTTATAGCAAAGGTTAGCAACATATATATACTTGCCAGACAAAGAGGCAACAGCTCACACTGGTGAGAGAGCAGCTTCAAGGAACACTTGGTGGTTCCCAGACTCAGCCTGCACAGATGTCTGTGATACACAGCAAGCTAATGCATTTTCCAAAGTGGAAAAAATAGGTTACTTAAAAATAGGTCCATAATCCAAACAAGCATCCTGATACTATTTCATAAAGATAAAACAAACAAGCATAGACAATTCACGTACAAAAACATGCGCAGTTATCTTAATAACTTCCTTATGTTCCTCTGACGATTTTCATATCGATTGTAGAGGTGGGTACTTCATCCTCTCACTGCCAGTAAAAACAAATATTTCAACTGGGCACAGTCGTGCCATCGTGCCGGTTATCACCTGGCTCCCCAGCCCCACAGCAGGGATGGCATAGAAAAGCTCACCTCAATACACAGCTGCACCGACCCCACTCTAGCAGCTAAGAGGTTGATATTTATTTAGTTTTAGTAAGTTAAAAGAATAATTCACTGAAAGCACTTCTACCTCGGTGCCCAACACTCAGCTCCCAGGTGAGCCGCGCTGGCACAATGCTGGTTTTTAACACACAGGCTCACAGTTTGAGGCAGAAGCTTCTCAAGGCTCACATGTGCTGCAGGAGTAACAGAGCAATGGCTTTATTAAAGAGTCCATCGTCTACGGCTGCTTGAGGACCATCATCAACCGCTAAAATATGAACCAGAGTTATGAAGGTGCCAGAAAATTAATCATGCAGAACTGCAGGGGCTGATTAAAATGAAGGGAAAGGAAAAATTAAAGTCTGCCAGAGGGACCCACTTGGATCAGATCACACAAGCAAAGGCAGACAGGTCAGCAAGGCAGCCAATGCCTACACGTGCATAACACAATCTCTCAAACTCCAGAAGCAAACTGAAGTCCTCAGGGTGGGAGATAGGGAAACAGAAGGTCACGAAGGCTGTACTCTGTAACAGGGAGAGAGCATAAAAGAGGCCAAAAAGCCACGTTATTAATAGCACCTGACCACAATATAATGAAGGGTGATCTAATCTCTTTCTCCAGCCACGGACCGGAGGGACTCCCAGCTCACGCTGCAGACCTTCACCCAAACAGCAGTTAAATTCCTGTCTCCTGTTTCAAGCATATAGTCCTGCCTTAGCAGGTATCTGCAGTGCGGTTCAATGCAGCCAGACCACCCAGGGAAAACGTGCCCCACCAGGTAACAAGGGGGCTCATTCCAGCAGGAATCCTAGAGCTGCCCCAGTAAGAACTACAACAGCCCAGTCTCTGGCTTGCTCTGCCTGCTTAGGAGTTTATTTTTCCCTATCTAGCTTTCTTTTTAAAGCAAAGGTAATTAATGAAGTAAACCATTTTTTCAACACTAATAGGTTGTGCCATTAGGACTTCCAAAAACAAAATGCAAGGCTGGTTACGTTCAAGCAGCTGAAGGCAGCAAAAGGGTAACCAAGCTCGGCACTGAATCTGGGCTTGGAGAACTACAAGTGGACAAGTGTCACCACCAGTACCTTTTTTTAATCAGCGAAGCCTCCACGTTGAATAAGCAGAAGGAGAATTTTTAGAAGCAGAGGGACAACCACATGGAAAACTTTTGCTTTTCGATCAGCTGCTCATGCACCCTCCTTTGAACAAACAAATCCACATGGAATTACACCAGGATGCCCTTCTACTTCCATTCCCTCGCCAAAAACCAGGCAGATCTTGAAACAAAACTCAGGGCACGCTAACGCAGTTCCCCCTGCAGTACCAGTCTAAAGCACAGCACGCACCTGACAGACATCTGTGCCCTGCCTGGAGGAAGGGGAGGTGAGAGCACTTAGCAAGAAGAGAATTAATGATGTACTAATATACACCAAGTAAGTAGCCCAGGAGCCAAACACAAACCAAGCAGGCAACAGAAAAGCATATTTTTTTTTCATTCTTACTCCCTTTCAGGTGAGGCATACTTTGTTTCACCACGACCCCTGAAGTATCACAGACCCTGCCAGCCACACCATAAATGTCAGAAGGCTTCATCACACATTTGTTTCATTCCCTTCTGAGAGGAAAGGAGGGACAGGAGGATTGCTGCTTTGGACTGCCCGCGTGTGAGCATGTGTATATGTGTATCCCTGCCTCGCCTTAGGAAAGGCCAAACCAAAAGGCACAGTTGTAAGGTGCGGTCCTGAGAAAAGAGGATTGGTTGGGCAATGAAGACACCAAAAAGCCTCAAAAACCCCATTCGGCCTCTGTTTCCAGTCACATGCAAGGTCTGTTTTCTCCCTCAGGCATCCCCGGGCCGCTGCGGTCGGGCACAATGCGAGTTACCCAGATCCCTGCTCTAATGCTCAGGTCTGTGCTCTGACAGCTCAGCCTCCCCAACCTGTGCTTTCCAGGCAGTCAAAGTTAAAGTCATGTTTTTCTCTCCCACGGGGATGTGGTGAGTGCAAAGGCCGTAAGTAGCTTGGAAAGTCTGAACACAAGCTTTATATGTGCTTGCACCAGCACAACTCCCGAGAAAACAAATACCCCAGAGAGCTCACCTCTGCCACTTCTTTGCTCCAGCCTCACAACAGCAGAGAGCATCCCGGCAGCAGCATTGTGAGCTCCACCAGCAATGCTGCCCATTTGAAAATAGTACCTGGGAGGCACATCAGGCATGAAGAAAATTGCTTTTCAAAGTAATAAATAAATAAATTTCAGAAAAAGAAAAAAAATCCACACTCTAATCCAGCTGAGAATCTCTCCAAGTTTCTGGGCCAACACAGGGAACAGAATCAGCAGGCAGGAACCAGGAGCTTCCCAGCAGCACTACCAGCCCGAATGCATGCCCATCCAGCCCCACTCCTCTTCTATACAAGGCTGCACTTTTGATGCCAAAAGACGGTAATTTCTCCAGCTCTCAGAATGGTGATTCCTTGAGATGAGTTTCATTCCTAAACGACGTAAAGGCTGTGCAATCCACTGAGGTTTCCAATCAAACTGGTAAAGAATATTGACTATTTCCTGGCACAGTTTTCCAAGTATTTCCCAGAACTACTTCTCCCTTGCCCAGACTGAAACTGCCACTCACATGTGCAACTTCTACTCAGTGAAAGTGCATACCTAGAAAGACTTAACTGCAGCTAAAGCAAAAGGCACAGTAGCAAAATCCTTCTAGTCCTGGAGACAAAGACTCCTTTAAAAAGCATTTCACCATAAAGCAAGAAAAGCATAGCAGATCATTGTATTTCACAAACTCCTCCAGGTCTGTGGGAAAGATGGGGTTGTAAGAGTTACTGCAGGGAAGGTACGTTCTGACAAGCCGGGTCGTGTACCTCCTTGAGACTGCAGTCCAGGGTAGGGTACAGGAGGATTCGGAAGCTTCCAGCACACTAATACGTGGGATGAAATCCTGCAGTGGTTCTGTTTACACAGCACCGAGAGGTTAACAAACATCAGAGAGCAGCCAGATCAATGGTATCTCAATTAGCTGCTTGTATCTTACCACCACTGATTTTATGCTGATCTCCTGACTTCAAAAGATAAGACTTTTTCTAAAGGCAACTCATAAAAGCAACTTACTTGCTGCAGTGGATGAAATCAGAGGCTCTGGCAAAGGAATAGAGGACAAACGTAGAGTTTGGCATCACGGTGGGTGATGTAAACTTCAGCACCATGAAATAAATGCACTAACATAATGTTTCATTAACTAAGCAACTAGAGATGATAACATTTAAACTGGTAGATAAAGAAGTAACCATCCATTTGTGTTCCCACCTTGCAAGATTACTGCATCAAGCTTTCAAAAGACACCAAGTCCACATTCTCTTCATATGTCAAAAGATTTCACTGCAGGTTCAAAGTCCAAAACCGATCACTTTCCTAGCTAGAGATTTTTTAGCAAAGGATTAGCTTTCAATAAAACCCGGCATCTTCAAACGACAAGTATAGGAGCTCTCAACTGCAGTGCTCCAACACAGCATACTCACCCAGAAATTCCCCCCCC
>JANXJC010000026.1:26469023-26480350 GCA_027564655.1 Leptodon cayanensis | reverse complement strand
TACCGGGTCCGGGTCGGGGTGCGGGTCGGGGCGGCGGGAGGAGCCGCCCGCCGGGGCCAGGGCGGGGGCTGACGGGGGGTAACGGGGGGTAACGGGGGTCCGGGGTGCCGGGGCTGCTGGCCCCCGCCGCGCGGCGGAGCCCGGGAGCGGCCCCCGGCGGGGAGCGGGGCCGGCAGCTGCCGGGACAGAGCGGGGACAGAACCGGCCCGGGCCGACCCCCTCCGCGGGGCCGCTGCACCGGCACGGCCCCCACTGCCACGGCCCCCACTGCCACTGCCCGCACCGGCAGGGCCCCCGCTGCACCCACCACCACTGCACCCACCGCACGGACCCCGCACACGCCGCACCGCTCACGGCATGAACGGAAAGGCACTGCACGGCGTGCCCGGTGCTGCACGGGCTGCACTGCACGCCAGAGGGCACTGCACTGCCCGCTGCACTGCATCCTGCGCCCGCTGCACTGCACCCTGTGTCCGCTGCGCTGCCCGCTGCGCTGCCTGCTGCACTGCACCCTGTGTCCGCTGCACTGCACCCTGTGTCCGCTGCACTGCCCGCTGCGCTGCACCCTGTGTCCGCTGCGCTGCACCCTGTGTCCGCTGCACTGCCCGCTGTGCTGCACCCTGTGTCCGCTGCGCTGCACCCTGTGTCCGCTGCACTGCCCGCTGCACTGCACCCTGTGTCTGCTGCACTGCCTGCTGCACTGCACCCTGTGTCCGCTGCGCTGCACCCTGTGTCCACTGCACTGCCCGCTGCACTGCCCGCTGCACTGCACCCTCTGCCCACTACACCCTGCGCCCGCTGCGCTGCCCACTGGGCCTGCTGCACACCAGGCACCCCACTGCAACACCCAGTGCACGTCCTGCAGGGTTCTGCACCGCACCCACCGAAAGGTACAACCCAGCACACTGCGGGACACTGCACACGCGCTGCGCCGCACATCGTTGCACGCACCCGCTGCGCCCACTGCAACACTTGCCCGCGGCCCCGCGCTGCACACACCTTGCAACACGCCCGTTACAACACACGCTGCGCGTCCCGTGCGCGCTGCAACGCTCGTTGCAACACTGCACGCACTGCAACACGCACGTCACTCGCGCACGCTATCGCGTCACGTGTTCAGCAGACACCACGCAGACGCCGCGGTGCACGCTGCAGCCCCGGCACTGCCATGCCCATCGCACACCGCGGTGCACACTGCGGTGCTCACACGGCCGTGCGCTCGCACACGGCAGCGTGCTGGGAGGCGCAGGGGTGGCACGGTGCGGCAGGGGAGCGCCGTCAGTTCTGCGGTGTGGCAGGGCTGGCCCCGGGGCGGGTGTCTGGCTGTGGTGGGCATTTGTTGCTGGGCCACCCCAGGCCCCCCCGGCCGGGCAGACGGTGAGTGTGCCAAAGCCCCGTGACTCTCCTTTTGTGAAACCCACCTGGGCTTGGGGTCGCCTCTGGTGAGGCTTCAGGGAGCTCTGCCCTCCCCTCTCCTCCCCTCCTGGTGGGGGGATGTGCTGGGGGGCAGTGGTGGGATGCGTTGTGCCGTTGGTCAAAGACCAGGTCCCGATTTGGCTTGCGCCACCTCTCGACGCCGTCCCGCTGCCGGCTTGCTGCAGAGCGGGGGCACCCGTGGGTCCCCGAGTGCCTGGGGGAGACATCCCCCCCCCAGGAGGGGCACGGTGTGACCGTGGCTCTGTGGGTGGGTGCATGGGCTGGGGTCCCACTGGGCTCACTCGTCTTTTCTCGGTGGAAGGAGAAGCCGCCGAAGCGCCGGCAGTGGCACGTGGGGACGTCGTCCAGCCCCCGCCGTGGGGCTGAGCTGTGGTGGGTGTTTTGGCTGGGGTGGGCAGCGGGGCTGGTGCTGGGACCGTGGGGTGCCGGTAGCTGGGAGCATCCGTGGGTGCAGCGGTGTCTCTGGTGATGCTAAGAGGCACCCGAGGCCGGCACACCTCATGGCAGCAGTGGTGCCGGCCAGCGGGTGTAGGTGTGGTGTGTGCCCTGCGTGGCTGGGAGCAGGGGTCGGGCATCCTGCACCCGGGGCTTTGGTTTGGCCGTAGAGTCGAGAGGGGGCGAACTGGTCCGGTGCTGGTGTGCTGGGCACCGTGCCTCCACAGTGTGAGCTGTTTTCTCACCCTGAGGCCAGGGAGCATGGCCTCGCCTGGCTGGCTCCATCCATCCACCCATCCATCCACCCACTCATCCATCCCGCCGTCCATCCTGGGATCTCCCCGATGCAGGCGGCCGTGTCTGACCGGGAGCAGCCCCGGCCGATGTTGGCCCTGTCCCACCGCTGGGTTGGGGCAGGGGTTTGCTGGCCGGTGCTGGCCCCGGCTCAGGGGCCACTCGTGCCGGCTTTGGCAGCACCTCGAGCGGGAGGCCGAGGGTAGGGAGCAGCTGTGGCCATGCCGAGGGGCAGAGTGGGACGACCGACCTGGGAGGGAAATAAAATGAGGAAATTAGTCACGACGAGCCTGCAGCTGGAAAATGAGGAAAAACCAAAATCCTTTGACTCAGCATGGAAGTTATTTTAGCCGTGACAGCAGGGCCCCGGGGCAGAGCGGGGGGTGCTGGTGACAGCACCCCTCAGGACATGTCCCACAGAGCGGGGATCCCGTCTCGGCCACGCCAGCACCGGGTCCCCGCCGTAGTCGTGGCAGAAACCGCCCCCACCCCGCTCCCACGCTGGTGCCGCTGCCGGGCCGGCACACTTGGCCCCACGGGGTCCCTGCTCGGTATTTATAGATTTTATTGGTTTCCTCTTTCTGCCTGCTGAGCCGGTGGCAGTGCCGGCGGAGGGGGGCCGCACTGTGCTGCTCTCCCCGCAGAGCAGGAGCGACCCTGGAGATCGTGGCTGCTGACCCCCAGCCCTGGATCGGCCTGGGCTTGTCCGTCTGTCCGGGAGCGGGACAGACACGCCACCCGGCCCGTGAGCGTGGGCAGCGACGTGCTGGCCGCAGCCTCTGCTCCCTGCCGGCACGGCGCAGGGCGCCCGCGGTGGGGTGCCTGTGGTGGGGAGTGGGCTGCACGGCGCCTCGTGGACGGCATGGGGGGCGGCGTGGGCCGCGCGGGGTGTGATGTGGGGGCTGTCACGCGCGGCACACCATGCCGTGCCCTGTGTGGTTTGTGGTGCAGAGCGCAGGGTGCGCCCACGCGTGGTGCATGTGGCGTGGGGTGCAGGGCGCACAGCCCGCGTGGCGTGCTTTGGTTCGCTTTGGTTCGCTTTGGTCAGGTTTAGGTGCCGCGGGGCTGGGGACGGCCAGGCCGGCAGTGGGAGGGGAGCCCGCAGGGGTGGCTGTTCCGCTCCCCCAGCGGAAAAACCCAGCAGGGGGATGCCCTGGCTGTGAGAGATGGCGAGTGGGTTTTGCTTCCCTTTTCTGCTGAAGAAGAGATGAGTCGCTTTTCCCATCCAGGGGGGTGGCAATGGGCTGGGGGGGGGCAGAGGTTGCGGTGCATCACCCCCAGCCCCGCTCGGGGGTGGGCTCGCCCACCCATGCCCTCTCCCTGGCACCCCAAATCCCAGCTGAGCAGTGCAGAGGGTGGCCAGGGTCCCGCTGGAGTGAGGGGTGCCGACCAGCACAGACCCCTCAGTGCTCCGACCCTTCCTCTTCCTCCTCCGGTTCCCCTCCTGTGGGGCCAGGCCGTCGGGCTGGGAGGGGGCAGGTGCCTCCAGTGCCCCACGCGGGCTGTGCCCCTCGGCCCCACGAGGCTGCCTGCGCCCTGGCATCTCGGGGGGGGGCACACCAGGGGCTGCATTCGCCCGGTGTTCCCAGACACCACAGGGCAGTGGCCAGGCTGTCGGGGGGCCGTGGGCTGCAGGACCCTCGGGTGCCACGGCTCTGGGATGCTGTAGGGACCACGGGCGACCTCCGGCCCCTGCCCGGCACTGCAGGGATGCCACCGTGCAACCCCCAGCCGTGTCCCGGCCCCCGTTCGGCACGGTTCCCACCTCCCCTCCTGTCACCTTGCAGCGGGGGGCAGGGAGGGCCAGGGGGATCAGAGCCCATGTGGCTGTGGGTCAGGGACACGGGTGGCCCCGGAACACCCCTCATCCTCCCCGGGCAGCCGAGGGAGGGTTGGGGCTTTGGCTGCTGCAGGGGCTCTTATCCGCACCAAGCCCCCTCCTCGGCGAACAGTTTGCCCTGTGCACGCAGGTAGCATGGCCATGCCTGTGGGTCCCCTGGTCGTGCCACCATCCGCGGCACCGCAGCCGGAGTCGGTGGTGCCCGTGGTGCCAGCGACGGCGAGAGCAAAAACGGTGCTGCGCGAGCACCCGCATCCTGCCACGGCCCCGCCACGGGCAGCGTGTACGCCCACGTTTGCTGCTTGCCGGTGACAAGCCTCGGGCCACGCTGGGGTTTCACAGCCCCAGGGGCCCTGGGTCATGGAGAAGTGGCCCACTGCCCACTCCCTGCTCCTCCTCTCCTCCGTTTCCCCATAGCAGTGATGCTCTCATGGGCACGAGCATTTCCACTTGCACCCGTTCCCCTTCCTTAGCAACCCCGCTGACTCAGCCTGGGCCTTTCCCGACATGGGGATGGGTGCCCGCTGGGTGCCAGCTCACCCCGGGGTGCCCGCAGCCCCACGGCCGGTTTTGAGGTGCAGGGTTTGAGCTCGGCATGACCAGTGCATGCCGTGTCCCACTGCAGGACTCTCCCGGGGCCGTGGCTGGTACTCAGGGGCCGCCCCGCTCCCCGAGGGATGGGGAGCTGCAGGCAGGGGGACACCGCTCTGTCCCCGTGCCCTGGGACAGCCGCCCCTCGCACCCCACTTCTGGCCACGGCGGCTTCCCCGTGTCCCCCGCCGGGGCCGGCTCCTGCCCATCTGTTCTGCTGCCGACATTGTCCTTGGGTTCCGGTGGCTCTTCCCACCCCTCCGGGTATTTATAGACAGCGACGGGCTCTGGCTGCATCTCCTCCGGCTGCTCTGCCGACCGGGTGTCCCCAGGACCCCGTACTCCCTGGGGTGCCCCTGGCAGCTTCTCAGGGCAGTAAACTGCCCCCATGCCCCCCTGATCTGGGGTCCAGGGCTCCTGAGGGACCCCTCTCACTCCCACCTCAGCTGGGTGACCCTTGCTGGGACCCGCTGCCCCGGCCCCAGCCCGGGGGGGGATGCCACAGTGTCACACCATTAGCCAGTTGGTCCTGGCAGTCAGGGGACCCCAGCCTGGGGGACAGCGGGGACCCTCCACCGAGCCCCACCATGTGCTGCAGGATGGCTGCCCAGCATGCAAATAGCTATGGGGATCTTGGGGTGCCCATGGGGACATCGGTGACATTGGGGTGCCTGTGGGCCATGGGGACAGCGGGACCCTGGGGGTGCCAGGGGCTGTGTGCCTCGTTAGGGGCTCATGGGGCACCCTCGGGTGCCGCGATGCCTCAAGGTGGCTCCTGCTCTGGGATGCTGTCCCCTGCCCTCCCCATCTATCACATCCCACGCCCCTTTGCACCCCCAGCTGGGTCCCCCCCGGTGAGATCCCTGCAGCGGGAATGATGCACCCACCTGTTGCAGCTCCCACACCCCTGGGTTTGGGTGGTTTTAAACCCGCCGCACACTCCCCCTGCCCAGCTGAGCCCAGTGCTGCTCAGTGCACCTCCCACCCTGCCCCGTGGGGTCCACAGGGACGTGGCCGCTCCCTGAGGCCCCGTGGGGGGATGGTTTTGCAAAGAAAACCAAAGGCTGGGATTTAGAAATAACCTGTTGGATTTTTTTTTTTTCACAAAACAAAACCCAGTTTGGGTTTATTTCGGCTGTGCAGTGGCTGGCTCCAGCTCCTGGCAACCCAGCGCCTGCTGGCCTTCTGCTTGGGAAGAGAAGAGAATTTAAATCTAAAATGTGAACCAAAATGGCTTTCCAGGAAAATTCTTGGGTTTGCCATCTCTTCTTCAACCCGATCTCACCAGAAAAGGAAAAAAAATTTGCTGCAGCGCTGCCAGCTGCCCCGGAGGGGGCAAGGGGGAGCGGGACGAGCGGGGTGCCCGTGCCCTCCAAGCCTCATGGACAATGGGGAGAAACAGGTTGAAACCAGGTCAGATAGGTCCAAACTGGGTCAGGTAGGTCCCAACCAGCTCAGCCAGGTCCCTGCCACGGTGTGATGGGGGCAGCTTCATCCCGCTTTGGGGGCTGTGCTGGGGTACCCCCCCCAATGCTGGGAGACGTGGGCAAAGATCCAGGGTGGCTGCGGGACAGAGGGGGCATGGGTGCCACGTACATCCCAGTGGCCCCACTGTGGCCCCAGTCCCACCAGTCCCTGGCAGCTGGGGGCGAGCAGGGCAGCCAGGGCTGGGCACTGGTGCAGGGGTGTTTTGGGCACGATGCAGCCGGGCAGGGACCGGGGGTACTGGGGGGGATGGCGGGCGAGGAGCTGGCGGCAGCACCTGATGAGAAATGAGGGTGCGTTGGGCATCACGGGCAGTTAGTGCTTCGCCTGAGTGGGGCACCCCCCCACGGGGAGGCAGGACCCCCAGGGGTTCCCTCCCCAGCGCTGCCTGCTCCCCCGTGGCCCCTCCCCGGCGCTGTACAGCGACGGCACGGGACAGCGGGGTGGCAGATACAGCCTCCGTGGAGGTTGCCCGTCCCTGGAGATGGCCCAGCGCGGCCGTGGAGGGAGCTCGGTCTCCCATCACCCTCCTCCTGCTCCCATCACCCTGATCCAGTTCCTTCTCCTGCTGTCCTGCTCCCACCCACCCAGCTCCTGCTCCCCCTGCTCCTGTCCCCGTCTCCCTGCTCCTGTCCATATCATCGCCCTGCTCCTGTCCCCATCTCCCTCCTCCTGTCTCCGTCTCCCTGCTCCTGTCCATATCATCGCCCTGCTCCCGTCCCCGTCTCCCTGCTCCTGTCCATATCATCGCCCTGCTCCCGTCCCCATCTCCCTGCTCCCGTCCCCATCTCCCTGCTCCTGTCTCCGTCTCCCTCCTCCTGTCCCCGTCTCCCTCCTCCTGTCCCCGTCTCCCTCTTCCTGTCCCCGTCTCCCTCCTCCTGTCTCCGTCTCCCTGCTCCTGTCCATATCATCGCCCTGCTCCTGTCCCCGTCTCCCTGCTCCTGTCCCCGTCTCCCTCCTCCTGCCCCTATCATCTCCCTCCTCCTGTCCCTATCACCGCCCTGCTCCTGCTCCCTCTGCTCCTGCACCCATTGCCCTGATCCTGCTCCCACCCCTCTGCCTGCTGCTGCCTGCCTGCCTGCACCATCGCTGAGCCCCCCCCCACCCCGCCCAGGCCCTGGGGGACCCCGGCCGGTGTGGCCTGGCGTGAGGAAACCCTCCGGGCTGCATTTGCAACCAAAGCGGGGAGAAAAATCGAGGCCAAAGGGGCCGGGTATTTATTTGTGACCCGCCCGGGATCCCACGCTGCACGAGCAGCCCCGCTGCGGCTGGCCGGCTTCCTGCTGCCGGCAGGCGCTGCCTGCGGCGGGGGGGGTGGGATAGAGGGGGGCTGCCTGCGATGGCCCCGGTGCTGCAGCCCCCCCGTTCACAAGCTGAAGACCCAGGGATTCCCCCCCCGGACCCTCTGCCGTGGAAGCACTTTTGCAGTGGGGAAACTGAGGCAGTGGCTTCAGCAGCATTCCGGCCGCCCCCCCACCCTCGGCTTGTCCTGCCTGCACCCGGGGGTGCAGCGGTGCAGGCGGGGAGCCAGGCAGGGCGGGGGTCATGTCGCACCAGGCCCCGCTGCAGGCAGGAAGCCGGGTGTCAGGGCGGGAAGAGGAAGAGCGACTTCCCCATCCGAGGGGGAAGGGTCCGGCCCGCTGGGGGCTCGGGGTGGGGGGGCACGGCCCCTTCGCCCTTCCCCACAGCCCCGCTGCCCTGGCCCCACAGGCCCGGGGGGCTCTGGGGAAGAGGGTCGTGTCCGTCCGTACCCCCCGCCAGCCTGGGGCTCTGGGCCGATGCGGCATCGCCGGCTCCTCCGCCCCGGCACCTCCGCTGCCGCCCCATCGCTGCGGCGTGTGAGCCGTGTGAGCCGCTGCCCCGGCCGAGGTAACCCTCCCGAAGGCATAAATCCCGGATCCCGGCGGGGAAGGGGGATGCCGGCCCCAGCCCGGCCCCACGGGTGGGCAACCTCTCGCCCCCGCACCGTGCGGTGCCCCCGCGCCTCGGCTGGGCTGGGCTCGGCAGCGCCCGGCTCCAGCCTGCCGCAGGAAGGGGAGCAGGATGCGGCCCCTAATGGCAATCGCAGAGGGAACCTGAGGAAGGCAAACAGGGAAACGCGCTGGGCTCGGGGATAAACACAGCTGCCGGAGCGGACGTCAGCCCCCCAGGGCCGCGCCAGCAGCCGCTCTCCGGCCTGGCCGTGGCACCGGTCCGGCCTCTGCCGCGCCGGGGCCGGCACCAGCCCCGCTTGGCGTGTGTGGCACCGGGCGCCGGGGCTGGGGCACACGGCAGCGGCCCGCACGCTCCCACAGCCCAAATCTGCCCCTGGCTGCGTGCCCTGCTGCCCCCCATCTCGTACCGGGATGGAGGCACGGCACAGCATGGCATGACACGGCACAGCGTGGCACGGGGCGCTGCAGCCGCCTGGCTGTCCTGGCAGCACCGTCCTGGGGATGATGCTGTCCCTGTGCATGCCAGCCGCGGTGGCACACACGTTTGTCCTGGATCAGGGGATGCGGTTCCCCATCGGGGGGGTCTCTGGGCTGCTGCGCACCGCGGGGACTACCGGGGGGGGGATGCGCCTGGCCGGGAAGCTCACCCGGATTGGGGGATGGAGGGTGAACCGAGTGTGACCTGCCCCTCTGCACCCTCCGGCCTCGGGGTGTCCGAGCAGGGGGACCACGGTGATCCCAGCCCCAGCATGTCCCCTTCCCCTGACCCTCTCCCCTCCCCACAGGCTGCTGAAGGGGGACGTGAAGGACGCCGAGCCGCGGGGATGCAGAGCATCAAGTGCGTGGTGGTGGGCGACGGGGCGGTGGGCAAGACCTGCCTGCTCATCTGCTACACCACCAACGCCTTCCCCAAGGAGTACATCCCCACCGTCTTCGACAACTACAGCGCCCAGAACACGGTGGATGGCAGGACTATTAACTTAAACCTGTGGGACACGGCCGGCCAGGAGGAGTACGACCGCCTCCGGACGCTTTCCTACCCCCAGACCAACGTCTTCATCATCTGCTTCTCCATCGCCAGCCCGCCCTCCTACGAGAACGTCAAGCACAAGTGGTACCCGGAGGTGTGCCACCACTGCCCCAGCGTGCCCATCCTCCTCGTCGGCACCAAGAAGGATCTGAGAAACAACCCTGAGACCATGAAGCGGCTCAAGGAGCAGAACCAGGCGCCCATCACCACCCAGCAAGGCATCAGCCTCTCCAAGCAGATCCGCGCTGTCAAGTACCTGGAGTGCTCGGCGCTCAACCAGGAGGGCATCAAGGATGTCTTCACCGAGGCGGTGAGGGCTGTGCTCAACCCTGTCCCGGCCAAGCCCAAGAAGCCCTGCGTCCTTTTGTGACGGGGCTGCTGGCGACCAGTGAGAGACGATCCTGCCCCTGCCCCGCTGCCCCCCAAGACACTGCCCGGCGCCACCAAAACCCCCCTGCCCACCCCAGTGCCTCCCCGAGCCTCGCTGCCCCCCCAGGGATGGCAGGACCGGGGCCGCCAGCCCAAAGCCGCCAGCTTTAATAATACAGACCTTGTTTTGCACTAACTGGCTGTCCGCCCTGGGGGCTGCAGGGCTCCCCCAGCCCTGCGGGACCCCCACCCCAGCCCTGGCTGTCAGCGTTCGCTTTTGGGTGACACCTCTCTGGTCCCAGCACAGACCAGCGTTTCCTGAGAAGGGGATGCTCGGGGTGGCCGAACCTCCCTCCTGCCCTGAGCACCCCATGGGGACCCGCCACCCCCATCCCCTGCACCAGCAGGGCTGCGGGGGAGGCACAAGGGGAGGCCCTCAGCCCCTCTGTGCCAGCCCTGGCGCTCGGCCACCTCCGAGCATCCCGCTGCCCCGGCACTGGCACGGCCCCATCCTGCTGCGGGGTCCCGGCGGCTGCGCCAGGGGTATCCTGGGCCGGTGTTTGGGGTGAGCCCAGCCCCGCACAGCATCGCCGGCTCTCCGGGGCCAGCACCGGGGAAGTCCAGCCCTGGTGAGAGTGGAGTTGGAGCTGCCGGTGGGCTCTGCCGGAGGAGCGTGTTCCTGCACCATCCGGTGCCGGGGCTCCACAGGGCAGTGGGACTCACCTGTGACCAGCCGCTCCCCGAGTTGCTTCTCCTGAAATAAAGAGACCTGCCCAGGCTCCCCGTCTCCTGTGCTCTCCCGTGCGCGCCTGCCATCCCCGGGCACAGGGACACCCTGGGGGGGGACATGGGTGCCCCCACCCCAAGCTGGGCCAGGACCCCTTGCCCTGCCAGGGCCAAGCCGAGGGTGCTCACGGCAGTGGCGCTGCCTGCCGGGGGTCTCTGGCCAGGGGAAGCTCGGGGTGCCCCCGCCACGGCCAGCCCCGACCCCCGGCTACCCCCGTGACCACTCGGGGCCAGCGCTGAACTCAGGCTTGGGGACATTGCAAGGGATAGGAACGGGGACATTGCAAAGGCCGTGCATGGGGACATCGCAGGGGTGGGCACAGGAGGCTGGAGGAGCGAGGTCCCCTCCTGGGACCCCACCAGCCCCCCCGGCTCTGGCTCTGCCCCGCTCCGGAGCTGCAGGCAGAGGCCAGAACCCCGCGTCCCCGTGCCCGGGGGCCGGGGCGTCCTGGGGGACCTGGGGTCCCGCGGCCGAGTGCTGAGGCTGACGATGGCGGCAGCGCGGGCCCGGCAGCAGCCCCGGCTGCTCGGCCACGCTCGCCACCCCCTTGCCAGCCCCAGCGGGCTGCCGGCACGTGCTGGCCGGCGGCCGGATCCGGCAAGGCCTGGCAGGGCCCCCGCTGCCTCGCTCGTGGGCCCCTTGCCTGGCCCCGGGGCCTTCCTGCAGGAAGGGCAGAGACCCGGCGCCCGCCACAAGCCGCCTTTGTTCCTGCTGCCATTGCCCGGCCAAAGCCAGGGAGCCGGCGTGGGCGACGGTGCCGCGAGGCAGGGTGGCTCCGGCCACGTCCCATCCCTGTCCCACGGCCTCCCGGGGGCCAGGGCAAAGTGTGGCCCCCCTCTCCCCTGCCCCGGACCCCCGGCCTTGGAGCCTGCGACGCTGGCATGGCCCCGGCTCGTCCGCGGAGGGCTGGATGCCAGGGGGCTTACAGGTCCCGGCTGCAGCGAATCCTGCTCCCTCCATGGGGGATCCCCCTGGCCACGTCCTGCTCCCACTGCATGGTCCCGTGAGGGTTGTATCCTGCTCCCACCGCAGCAGCAAGATCTGACCTTCATCCCTACTATTGTCCGGAGGGGGCTGTTCTGGGGGGGGGGGGGCCTCCTCTGGGGCCCGTGCTGCAGGTGGGGT
>JANXJC010000026.1:26449524-26468923 GCA_027564655.1 Leptodon cayanensis | reverse complement strand
GGGGGGGGGGGGGGCCTCCTCTGGGGCCAGAGCTGCAGGTGGGGTCGCTGGCACCCAAGGGGCTGCGCCACCCCACAAGCTCCCATGGGCAGGAGCCGTGGGTGCCACGGTGTGGGGCTGCACAGGCCAGAGCTGGGGGCCCCCCTCCCTCGCCAGGATGCCCCGCGCTGTTGGGGGGACCCTCGGTACACCTGGGGTGCCACAGCAGGGATGTCCTTGTGCCCGGGACAGGAGCTGGCCAGAGGTCTCCTGCCACGGCAACCAACACAGACCCCCATCCTCAGGACTGGCAGCCCCCGTGGGGGGCGAGGTGCCACCCCAGTGGGGTATGGCAGAGGAGTGGGTGCTGGGACGAGGCGGGGCCCCCAGGGTGGGATGCGGAGAGAGGCAGCAGGATGTAGCCCTGCCCTGGCCCCGGAGCAGCTGGATGAGCTCATGGCTCTTCTCCTCCCAGCTGCAATGAGGTCAGGGCCCCGCCACAGCCCCCACCGTCCCAGCAGGAGCCCCCAGCACGGGATAGAGGGAAACTGAGGCCCGAGGCAGCTCCCCTGCCTCCTGCTCAGCCCCAGCACCGTGCCCCGTACCCCAGCCGCGTCCGCCCCAGCCCTCCTGGCCCCGGGCTCCACTCCCCCAGGCTGCACTGGCCCCCGGCCCCCGCAGCATCCGCAGCCAAGTCATGGGCCCCCGGGGCTGGGTGGGGAGCAGAGCTGTCAGCTGTGGGGTGGACTCAGCCTGCGAGCACTGTGCCTCCAGCCCGGCTCTCTGGTCGGCTCCCAGCCTCGTCCAGCCCCACCGAGCCTGCCCCAGCCTCGCCCAGCACCCAGGGTCCATGTCCCGCACCCCAGCCCCAGCACCCAGGGTCCACGTCCCACACCCCAGCGATCCATGTCCTGCACCCCAGCCCAGACCCCACCCTGACCTGGGGTCCCAGGAAGGGATGGGACCCACTGGCCAGGGTGCACGGAAGTGGCATAGAGTTTACCAAGAGCTCACAAAAATACTCAGTGCTTTATTTCAACCTCAAAACCAAGGCGCAGATGCTGCCGGTAGGCAGCACACCACAGGCATGCAGGCAGGGGAGATGGATGGAACCCGGCATGGTGCGGTGGGGACACTCACGGATGGACACGCACAAGGCAGGACCCGCTCGAAGGCCAGCCCGGCCCCGGCTCAGCCAGGGCCACCGGCCAGGGTGCCGCAGCTCCTGCCAGAGAAGGCTCTGCCCAAGCCCCGGGAGCGCAGGGACAGAGTGCGGGGACATCCCAGGGGACTGTTGGTGGTGGCTGCATTCACGTGAAGGGCAGTTGCAGGAACCCACGTTGGTCCTTCACGACCAAGCGTAGTGCAGGGTGAGCCCTGGCAAGCACAGAGCTCGCCAAATCCAAGACAGCTCCTGGTGCCGACAGGCTCAGCCCTCTCCCCCTGCCTGCAATCACTGCCCATTCCTCTTCCAGAGAGCCTCTAGGAGCAAACCGTGTGCTACCTCTTCAAGCACAGCACTGGCTCCCTGGTCCCTCCCTGTGCAGGATGTGGCCAAGCCCTCCTGGGTCATGGCCATGGCCTCTGTGAGCCAGAGCAGCAGCAGCCCCCTTCCACTAGCGCTGCCCAGCCCAGCTGTGCTCAGGGAGGAGCAGAGGAGCCTGGGGATGCAGCAGCAGCACCGCTGGACCCCAACAGTTCCCAGCTCAAGCCCTACGGCACAGGGGAAACCGTGTGGACGTCAGAGTGAGGACCTCCAGCACCAGTCCACTCACTTCCTCCCCAAACTGGGCTTGAACCAGAGCCCAGCACCCCTGCGAGCACCCTTTGCTTGCTGGAGGGGGCTTCTGGGAAAGGCAGAGCAGGAGAGCGTGGATGCTCTCAGCATCTGCTGTGCCCCATGCACCCCTGCACTCGCACCCTCCTGCCTTTCTCCTGTACAGTCTGTGCACAGGCTGGTACGTTCGAAGATGCTCCCCTCCCAGCGACACAGGCATGGATGAGCTGGGACGCTGCCCCAGACCCAGATGGGAGAGCATTGCCTGGGGCCAGCCCCCAGCCGCAGCTCCCGTGCTCACCCCAGGCTCAGGAGGAGCCCGGACCCAGCCCCAAGCACCGCAGCACGGGCCCAGCTCTGCCCCAGCCCGAGCCCTGCAGCAAAGGCTTTCTAAGAAGTCAAGGCTGCAGGCTGCTCCGGTTTGGGAGTGCAACCAGAGAGATGCAGGGGAGGCAAGTGCTCCTTCTCCTGAGGCTTCCTTAAGCTTCGAGGCCCAAAAGGCCACCAGCCCTTTTTGAGGACCTTGGCCAAGGACCCCCAGCCTGGAGGAGGAACCATGAGTCCACCCAGGCAAAGCAGGGGCAGGGCAAGACTCGCCCTGTACCCTGATGCTGGGAGCAGAATCCTGCTCTGTCCGGAGCATCCTCCAAAGAAACAGTCAGCAGGTACCTGCCCCTCTCCTCTGTCCCCTTGCCCATCCCAGTAGCCAGCAGGGAGCTAGGGCAGGGGGTACTGGCCTTGAGGGTCCTCAGCAAGAGCCCCCAGCTCCCCTGTAGGAGAGCTCCAGGCACAGCCAGGGACCATGCACAGACACTTGTGGGGTCTGGGACCCCGGGATGATCCTTGCAGCAGCTCCACAGCAAACGCCCCAACCCCGGCCCTGGGGGCAGCAGGAGAGGGAAGAAGTTCTCTGCCTCCCCCAGGGGAAGAGAAGCCCCCACCTGGCACCGACGTCACAGCCAGCACACGGCCGGCTGTGGCACGAGGCCGGCTAGAAATGCTTGTCCTCCAGCAGCGAGCTCACCACCAGCTCCTTGTTGCCGAAGTCCCAGAAGGCAGTCATGTGGAAGGCCATGTTGGAGAGGACAACCAGGTACTCCAGGAAGGCGAAGATGGTGTACACTGGCAGAGGAAACACAGCAGGTGAGGGGAAACTGCAGCCAGATCTGCCCCAGGAGCTGGGGGATCTCCTGGGGTACCTCTCCAGGGCAGCAGGGCACACGGTGGGGGCTCATCCCCTGGCTGAACCCAGGTGGTAGGAGAAGGGCGGCCAGGCACCTTCTCTCGCGAGGGAGCTGTCTTTGCCTCTGTCCAGGATTTGGCAGGCAAGGCGTCCCCCCAGCCCCTTCCCCATGCACGTCCCCCCAGGCACAGCCAAGGCATGGGGGGACCACAGCCCTGCCCCAGCCCCCTTACCTCCAGGGCTGCAGTACCAGTTGTGGTGGAAGTAGACGCACACGGCAAATGCAAACGTGATGAAGGTGAAGAAGAAGAACAGCTGCTTCCACTTGTACGACTTGCGCTCCTGGAAGAGGCCAAGAGTTGGGTCACAGCCCCGGCAGGTCCCTGGTGCCTGCCCCATCCCTCTCTCCTGGCATGGCAGGGACCCGCCGAGGCCACAAGCGGCTCAGCCCTTGCCCCTGAGGACGCTGGAGGTGCCAGAGCAGCCACCCCCATCCCCAGGGAAGCTCTACCCTGGCCCCACCGCAGCCCTGGGGACACAGGCAGGCACTAGGACCCCCTCTGCACCCTGGCTCCTTGGGCACAGCCGCCCAGGTAAGGACCATGGGCCGCGTCAGCTGCTGGGGGCACGCGGGGGGGATCACAGCTATGTGGAGATAAACTGAGCTGCTCCCCAGGCTCCCGGCAGCCCCAAGGGCAGGCTGCCGTTGAGGGGCTGCGGCATGCCCCCACATCCCACCCGGCTCTTCCCCCGCGGACTCGCTGCTGCAGCCAAGTAAGGGGCGATGGGAGCGACGGGGGCCTCCGGCACAGTCTGACACCAACAAGCCACACGGCTCCCAGTGAACGCGGGCAACCCCAGAGGCAGGAACACCCAGCCACCTGTGGTGGTGCTGGGATACGCATGGCACATGGGGCCCTGGCAGCTCTCTGAAGATGGGCCAACGGCTCTACCAGACGGTAGATCCTCCGGCTGTGGACAGGGCGGCTGCAGGTGGCCCTGGCTCCCCTGAGCGCTGCCCAACCGCCCCGGCACGGGGAATTCACCAGCGTGTGCAGGCGGCGGCAGCCGGCGCTGCACCCCCTCGCTCGCAACTGCACCAGGGAGGAGGAAACCACATGAAGGGGCAGCAGCTGGGGCAGGCGCCATGCTGGAGACGTTGCACAAGCTGCCCTGGCACCAGGGGGGCCCCATCCTGCTCCCCAGCACCACCTCCGACAGCACAACGGGTGGGAGCAGAGCAGAGGGCTGCTGCCAGCAGCCCCCCACGCCCCCAGCAACGCATGGCTTGCTGCTTCTGTGCTAGCAGAGTCCATCCCCCCTCAGCAAAGGGGGCAGCCCAGGGGGCCAGCCCCCTCCCCTACAATGGGTTCCCTCAACCCACCGTCCCATCCGCACACTGCCCAGCACCCCCCGCAGCTGGAGGCTGCGGGTGCAGTGGTCCCCCTGCTGGGAGCTGTGGGGCTGCGGCGGGCACCAGCTCCAGCCCCCTTCCTCTCTTTCTCCCATCAGGCTGTGCATCATGGATAAAGAAACCTAAAGCTCTGGGGTAAGCAGGGAGCCCCCGTGGCAGAGGAACCCCAAACAGCAGGCGGACACCAAGGAGGGCGCAGGGGAGACCCCAGTGTCTCCATCCCAGCACAGGGTGGTCAACACATGGAGCCCTGGGACAGGAGGGCTAGAAAAGAGGGGGTTGGCCCCATACAAGGGGACTGGGGATGCCACAGATAGCCCAGACATGGGCTGTTATTCCCATTTCTGGGTGGGTGGGGAATTTCCCCCTCGTCTGATGTTTCACGTGAGACAAAAACTCCATTTTCAGGGACTGCTGAGAATAAGGAAAATTTAAATTGCCCCATCACACTTTCCATTACCCCCCGGAAAGCGTGCCGGCAGGCTCAGCCAGCCACCCTATGAGCACAAACAGGTCACGGCAGGGAGGAAAACCCAGAGAGGAAGCACAGCCTCACGGTCGTCTTTGCCATCTGGGGACGGGGGGCCAACGCAGATGCCGCCTCCGCCCCGCAGGGCCCAGGCAGGTCCTTTCCCACTGGGGCTGACAAGGGTCCCTCTCCCCAGAGGCTCCTGGGACTCTCCGGAGCAGGGTTTCCCGCAGGCAGGAGCAGGCAGCCCTGCCTGCAGCCCCCGTCAACCTGCCCACCAGGAAACAGGAGGCGGCCGGTGCTCAGCCGTGAGGGTGCGGGGGGCCAGCGGCGTGGGGTGGGGTGAGCAGCGATGCCAACCCGGGAGTTAAATAACAATGAGCGGCCGGGGCTGAGGCGTTATGTAAAGTTTCACACCGGAAAAGTGGGTCACAAAACAGCCTTGTTTTCATCCAGGTCCCACGGCAGCGGAAACGGTTGTGCTACGAAGCGGCAGCAGAGTCCCGCTCGTCGTAGTGAGGTGAGCGGCAGCTCCCCGCTGCGCTCCCCTGCGCCGCACGGCACCATCTCATACGGCACCACGCTATGCTGCACTGCGTTGCATCGGGCTGCACCCTGGGACACCGCACTGCATCATACGGCACTGCGGTGCGGTGCACTGCATGGCACCGTACAGCTCCGAACCGCGCCGTGCTGCACCACGCCACTGTACCGTATCACGCAGCACCTCGCTGCGCGGCACGGCATCGCCTTGTACGGCCCCCGAATCCACGCTTTGCAAGAGGCTGCTGCTGGCAGTGGATTTAAGGCACCCCCAGATTCCTGGCGGCCAAAGGCTGAGGGGCCACAGGCGGGGGACCCCCAGCAAAGCCAGGGCCATGGGAAGCGGTGACAGCAACCAGCGCTGCCTGAGCCACCAGCAGAGCGGCAGGCATAGTCCACGCTGGTGAGCAGACAGGCAGCTCATCTCCATTGGGCACCAGCAACTACCAAAGCTCCCGCCACACTGCCTTGAAGCGCAGGCAGGCCGGTTCCTGCCTCCTCCTCCTGCACCAGGGCAGGGGGTAAGGCTCCAGCTCCCACATCTCCCCCACGGTCCCCGTGCTCCTTCCCGCTGCAGCCGGCTGTCCTGCCCAGGCTGCCCACGCTGCTGCAGGGACCTTCCCTGAGGAGCAGCAAACAGCGCCAGGTTTCAAGCCAGCGGCTGCTGAGAAACCTCTGTTCAGCATCGAGGGCATCTGTCACGACATGTGCTGCCTCCCGGCCCCGCGCACCCCTGGAGACACCCTGCGGCAAGCAGGCATACTCCCCCAGGGCACTGGCCTGAGCTGGACACGCCCTGGCATTAGGGATTAACATCTAATTATCCACTCACATCTATAATCCTTGGTCAGGCTGGGCCCAGCCCAGGGACTTGCCCTCCAGGGAGAAGCAGAGGATGAGCAGAGAGGGCACCTCTCCACCCAGGAGACCCCAGAGGCACAGGGTCAGGGTGCCACGGCACGAGCCTGGGGTGGCTGCTCCTATGGGGACACCCTTGGGGTCCTGCAGCAGGACGAGGGGCAGCACAGGGGCAGGAGACCCTCAGGTTAGTGCCCTGGAGGGGAGATAGCAGCTCTAAGCAGCCTGGCAGAAGGCTGAAGCCTCCACACTCCAGCTCCCTGTGATGAAAAAAGAGGGATAAGAAAATCCCAAGGACGTGGGACGAGTGACTGCGAAATGCTCAGGACACACGCTGAAGTGGGGAAGATGGTTTTACAGCCTGGCAAACCCAGAGGGAGACAGGTGCACCCCTCCTTCCCCTGGAGGGAAGAACCCTGACCCTAACCCTAAGCTTGACCCTGACCCTAAGCCTAAACCTGACCCTAAGCTTAACCCAGCACAGTGCAGCACAGAACCTGCTCCCCTGCGGAGCTGGGACAGAGGGATGCTGCCAGGGCACTCCCATGCCTGGCACAGGCAGCAGGCATCAGCCACCAAGGGATGGGGTGCTCCAAGCTCAGCCGGTTTCAGACTCTCCCCGGGCCCTTGCTGGGGCTGCTGGGCTGGCGCAGCTGCAGCTGGCAACGCTCAGCTGCCAACCCCGGCTTCGCAATTTCCTCCTGCCAAGACAGACTGGGGCACCCGGTGTTCCTTGCAAGCCACTCCAGTTTCACACAGCCCCTCACCCTGACCCAGCCCTCCGTAGCTGGATGTGTGTCTGGACCAGAAAACCACAGACAAATTATATTTAGTCCAGCAGCTTGCAGGCTTTGAGCTGAGGCACATTCCCCGTGCACACGAAGGTGAGTCAGGAGCAGGAGGCCAGACAATGGGGGAGAGGAGAAGAGACCGGCTGCACCAACCCAGCCCAGCAGGGCTAGCCCTGCAGCCCCAGCCCGGGACACTGCCCTGTGTGGCTCCGAGCCTGCAGAAGGCATCCCGCGTCTCCTTCCCCCATCCCGGGGAAGCCCCCAGCCCTGCAAACACAGCTCCAAGGGCTGGAGGATGGCTGCTCTGAGCAGGCAGGTAGGAAACACCAGCAAGGAGGCACAGAGACTCCTGCTTCTTCCACTGCCTCTGGAGAGGAAGAAGACGGACCACGCAGAATTCACACCCCAGTTCCTGACGGGGACAGGGAATGCAATGGCAAAGTGACATTAATTCAAAAGGCAACAGCTACGCTCTCCTGGGACCTCCCAAGCACTGGCTCTGCTCCTGGAGCTGTCCCTTCCCGGGGCACAAGCAGCAACCTTGAGGCTATGTGCTGCACACTGGTCCCAGCTCCCCCTCGAGCATTTCTGGCTCCTCTGTGGTGAACCCAAAGACAAACTGCCCTAGCACTGAGGGCTCAATGCTGGGATATTTATAGAGGGCTTGTGTGACCTACCGCCACCACCCCCATGGGCTGCTGTCACTAGACAGCCAGCTAGGCAATGGTGTTACCGAGGAGTCGGGCTGAAACCACGCGTGTTCACCGAGCGCCTTTGCGGTACCCTCTGCACGGCTCCAGCAGCAGCTGGAAACTCAGCTCAGCTGTCCTGCTCGGGCAGCGCAAGCAGAAATGGCTTAACCAGCGCCGAGCGGGACAGGAGCAGCAGCAGAGCGAGCAGGGCGCCTGCCAGCCAGGCACCGGTCAGCCCCTCCACGCTCACGTAGCCGGGGTTTGCACCCGAGCAGCACCTCTGCCTTCACACTTGCTGCATGAGATGCTTTCCAGAAGCTGCCAGCCTGGGGCCGGGCGCAGCCTGCTCGCCCTGCGGAAGAGGCTGATGGCAGCCTGGGCTGCTGCGGGGCAGAGCCCTGGTGCCCGTGGCACAGCGGGACCCGGCTCCGCTGATGGGCCTGAAGCAGCCGGCCCGGCGACCGCCGTGCGGGTGCATGAGTGTCTCCCGGCCGAAACGCAGCCACTAGTGACACCAGCCGCTGGGGCAGGGGGGAAATATGTTTGCAAACAAGAAGTGAAACTGCTCTGCTCTGCTGCACTGCTCATCATCTTCGCTGTGGCAGAGCCAGCTGTGGAAGAAGGGTTTTAAAGGGCATATAGTCGGCCAGCAGCAGAGAATGACTGCAAAGATGCCAGCCAGAGAGGGCGATGCCACGCCAGCCATGGCCAAGCACCAAGGGCTGGATGCACTGCCTCTAGTCTGCTATGATCAGACCGCAGCTGGAGGCTCTCTGGCTCCATTTCCCTTTTTCCCCTGAGCTCTCTTCTCTGCTTTGCCCCTTCCCCTCCTCCTCTCAGCCTGCTTTTTCTTCCCTTCCGCAGAACTTTATCTTCCTTTCTCTCACTATTTGCCACCTTGCAATTGGAAACCATCTGTACTTCCCCATTACGAACAAGTTCCTCAGCACCTTCCTGCCCTTGCAGAAAGGCAGTTGCAACATGAGCCCCGATGAATGCGAGGCTTTTGCAAGACCAATTCCTGTCACTCACGCACAGAAACTCCAGCAAACCTGGGGAGCTTCTCCCCCTCCGGCAGTGCTAAAAAGCAGTGCCAGACACGGGGCCTGAGAAGGGCTATGCACAGACCCCCTGCTCCCTCCTCCAGATGGAGCAAGAGGAAGGCTGGGTCCGGCCTTCCAGCTCCTCCCATGGAGTTTGTCCTGGAGATGTCCCCAGGTTTGGCTCTGGAGAACCTGAACCTCCCCTGGGGACCCTCGGTGGTTTCCTCTGCTCTGGTACCCTCAGCTGAAGAGGGAAGGACGGGACACCGTGAGACCAGAGTCATCCCCTGCACCCATCCCCTCCTGCCACCACCAGCTCCAGCTCCTGGTGTAGCAAAGGTCAACAAAAAGCCCCCACAACCGACACGAACGGAGCCAGAACCCAGCCCTGAGACACCATGACCCGCAAGAAGAGATCACTTGCGCCCTGCCCTAAAACAGCCCTGCAAGCCTCTGGCCTGGCCAGCTCAGCAACTGCCCAGCTTCTCCCTGCTCCTGCTGAGGCTGGCAGTTCCCGTCGGCTGCTCGGCTCAGGGCGAGGAGGATGTGGCGTCGGCAGCACCGCGCTCGCCGCGGCCTCACCACCCCTCCCCTGCCGAGCCAAGCAAGCCGCCAGCGTTGCAGGAGCCGAGCCCTGCTGCCACCAGCCCTGAAAAGCTGGCGTGCAGCTCGAAGAACTCAAATAGTGGGATAAGCCCCAGGAGACCCTGCCCAGCCTGGAGGAGCCGTGGTCCCGTGGGAGTGATTCACAACGGGAGCCCATCTCGCACATCATGGGACAGCGATGGAGCGACAAGGCAGATCTGCAGTGCGACGATAAGGGCGAGCGCCCACTTATCAAAGGATGACACCCGCGGCCATGTGCCCGGCGGCGTGCCAAGCCCTTGGCCCGCTTCGTCCAGACACATCCAATCTGACGGCCGTGCCACCACCCCGCAGCGCTTTCCTTTCTGGAGGAACTCGCCCGCCACCCTCACTCCCCGGGCGACAGCTCCATCTGCTGACACGTGGCCCCGCAGGGAGCCGGTGCGGGGGACACCGCGCACCCAGGAAGGGGGACAAACCCTGGCTCCAGGTCAGGGCTGGCCCCAAAGGGGTCCTCTCTCCGTGGGGAGACACCCAGCTTTGGGGGGGACCATGCAACCCTGCAGGCAGCTCCCCTCCATCAGCAGGGCCTTTCCAAGGTGGGAGGAGGAAGCCGTGCCAGGCAGCGGCACTGTGCCGGGCGGTGGCACGTTCAGCCAGGGCATCACCGTGCCCCCCTGCACTTCCACCCAGGGATGTGCCATGGTCGACATGTCCTCAGAGGGGGCAAATGCTCCTCTGCTGGGCTTGGGCACTTGCACCAGCACACAGGAGTGCCCCAGCACAGATTGAGCCCTGCAGCATCGGGGAGAGGGTAAGCAGCCCTCAGCTCAAGCAAGACCTGCAGGATGGGGGACAGGTTTGCTGTGCCCCTCTCCCCATGCCCAAAACAAGCCACCCAGCAGCACCGGAGCAGATGCACAGGCTGCTCCAGCGGGTGCACAAGAGCCCAGGTGACAGCACCCAGTGACACCGAGCCCATAGGCTTTGTGGGTGCAGGCTGCTCCCCCAGCAGAGAGCCAGCAAGGCCCCCATCCCACACCAGCTTCACGGACCGGCTGTGGACACGCAGACACACAGGATGGGCTCTGGACAGCCATGCCAGCACCTCCCACCTGCTTTCCTCAGTTCCTCGGGAGCAGGTAATGAACCAGCCCCAGCAGGTGACATGGCAGAGAAGGGCGACCTGCAGGCAGAGGTGCTGCCAGATGGCGGCAGGGTACACCGGGTCAAAACACCACCGGCGGGACTTTGCTCATGGTGTTCCCTAACACGAGCTTGGGAGAAACCCACCTGAATTACCCGCAGAGAAAAGCCAGACATTTAGAGGCAGGCTGCTCACCTCCCTGATCCGATCCTCCGGCTCTGATGCTGTGATGGATCAGGGATGCGTTACACCAGAGCTCTCTGCCCACAGCCCCTGCTACACACAGCGACATGTACCCATCACCATCGGGGCATGCAGGCTCAGAGCTCAGCCCAGGGAATGGCCACCATGCCCAGCTCACAGCCAGCATCTGCTTTTTTGCTTCCCACAAGCTGACAGCAGGACTAGCGCTGCTGCGAACACACTGCAACCAAAACTCACAGGCTTGCTGCAATCCCATATCACCAGAGACAACAGGCCACTTCCCAGGAAGAGGGGAACTCCAGGATCTCTAAAAGTCCCTTTCATAGGGAATCTTGCAGCCAAACAACTGCTGGAAGCTTCTTTTCCAGGTCCCTGAAATAAGCCAGCAAGGGGATGGGCTCAGTGAATTGCCGGAAGGGGATGATAAACAGCTATGATGGAGCAGGAGCCTTAGCAAGGCGCTCTCTGTAACTGTCCGAGCAGACCCCACACGCAGCGCTCATCCTGCTCGTACACAGGCAGCATGTGTGAGCAGATCCCACGCACAGCACCCACCCTGCTCTGTATCTCTGTACACAGTCCCTTCAGAGACGCTTGCTCCCAGTCCTCGCCAGCTTCCTGACCCCAGGATAAGGGCACACAGCTCCGACAGTTTCCCTGAAGGTCTCTGCTTTGCAAAGCAATCACCTTCCTGGGGCAACGCAGTCCAGGGAGCCCTGGGGACCCTTCCCCATTTAGTACTGGGGACGGTGAGAGTTGGACTGGGGATCAGCTGGGCAAGACGCATCACCAAGGAGAAAAGGACAGAGAGGTCCAGGGAGCCCAGAGACCGAGGCAAAGCTGAGTGTACAAGGGGCACACATGTGCAGAAGGAGCTTTCACATACGGAGTTTCAAAGCTGAACGTCCTGTCCTGCCTGCCTGCAGCTCTGCCAGTGCCCACAGTCCAGCACTCATGCCACAAACCAGCACAGCACCAAAGCTGCACCCAGGCAATGGAGCCAGAAGCCCCTGGCTGGATCCTCTGCCTGACCTGCCACACGACCAGCGAGTCCCCCAGCCCACCGGCCCCCTCACAGAGAACGAGACCCACAGCCAGCCTGCTGAGTGCACAGATTCCTGGAGGAAAGGGATAACACAACATCTGCTGCCCACTGCTGGCAGCTGTTCCCAGCTTGCAGGACCAGCAGGTTCCCTGTTTCCCAGCACAGAGAAGCCAGTTTCAGCTCAGAAACGGGCATCCTCAGGCAAGGAGAAGGGGTCAGCAAACCCAACCCATGGGGACACTAGTGGGGCAGTTTTCAAATGTCAGCTCTAAGTGAAAACCAGAAAATAGGAAATTAAAAGATTCCTTCCCACTTTTTTTTGTAAACCATTAATTTTGGTGACCACGTTTCCCAGTTTCACCTGCTGGCGTTAACTCCTTTAGCACCCGGTTACAGTTATTTCACAAGCAAGCGACAGCCGAAGCCCTCCACCGCCAGCCAAGAGCCCCCTCCCCAGCACCCAGCACCACATGGAGAGAAGAAAGGAAAGTTTCTGTACCTCGGGACTTACTGTGTGTTTCTTAGTCATTCTCCAGAGGATGCACGTCAGAAGCATGTGGCCCAGAGCTGACGCGATGAAGACGATGAAGGCATTTTCGTGGATTGCTGAATCAACAAGACAACAGGTTTCCTGTTAAATCTGAGCCAAGAGCACAAGGAACGCGGGACAGGGAGGGTGAAAGACTGCTTTCTGCAGGATGCGGTCCTGCTGGGAGTCCCAGCACCCAGGAGATGCTGTGCTCCCAGCATGAGCAGCAGTCCGGGGACCCAGGGTCTTTGCAGGAGACAGGCACAGCACAGCTCCGCAGAGATGGGGAAGGGGGATTTAATAACAAAGCTGCTTGTGCATGCCTTGCTGCCCCCTGTGAGCCTAGGGCTGGAGAGGGATTCGAGTTGCAGGAAGACTTATCCCAAAGGTGCCAGGAGGCCGTTAATGTGCTCTGGCACCCAGTCTGAGAGTCTCCATTGCTTCATGTGGCTGTAAACCTCAGGCACCCTTGAGAGCAGCTCAGCACCACCACTATTGTTCTAGGGATGAGGAAACTGAGGCACAGGGCGGGGGGGAGTTGCAGAGTGAGCCAGTCCACGATCCAGAAAGGGCCACCTTCTGGCCTCCTGCATGATCTGGCTGCCAATTAACAGTTGTCATCAGCCTCATCACCAGCACCAAGGCCGTCTCGTGTATCTCTGAACTAGCACATATTTAGAGTCAGGCTGGAAGTGCAGCTGGAGCAACACTAAGCCAGAGCAGCCCACGAAAACCCAAAGCCACACACAAAGCCCATGCAACTTCAGGTAAGTTATTTTCAGATGAGTGCTTCTGTGTAAGAGTTTCCCAGCCTCTTCTCCAGGAACTGAACCATAGGCTGAATTCCCAACCACCTGAATGTAAGAAATGATCTTCCCTGCTTCCCCTCTTGACTCCAGGGGAAGGGAAACTACAGGAGGAGCAATGGTAAAGGCAGCTATTAGAGGTGAAGATGTGAGCCGTGTCCTGCAGAGAAGATTAACCTGAGCCCATTCTCATCTCAACACGGCAGCTAAGGTCTGAAACTCTCCCCACAAACCTGAGATCAGTCTGTAATAAGGATTTGAGATAACTGGGTTAGCCTCAGCTCTCAGTGCGGCTTTTGCCCAGCCACTCTGCCACATTTCAGTCTCTTCCTCGCAAAGCTCTGCATAAGGCAGGCAGAGCCATTCAGGTGACGATGCGCTTTGGTGTATCCAAACCCCAAAAGAGCATCTGAATTTCTTAGGGTGTGCTCCCAGCCCTCATACGTTTGAGAAGCCTTGCCATCAGGTCGCTCTGCAATCCCCTGCTGTGGTGGGGGCAGCTGGGGACACCGGCAGAGGCAGGCAGGGTGGCAACGCAATGCCTCACCATAGGGGACAGGGAGTGCCAGCAGGAGACAAGGAAGGTGAGCTGGACAGGAACATCCCCTAGACCACAGACGTCCATCAGCTGGAGGTTCATGTCCAGCCATTCCAGGTCACTGGGCTCCACAACGGATCTCCATCCTCACCCTAAAGGCTGGGGAGGCCCTTGGACTCCATTCATGACACCGCAGCCCCGAAGCCAGCAGCCTTACTGGTGAAGGCCCAGTGGAAGCCAGTGAGTACCCAAAGCAGGGGAAGCTTCATCAGACGGACAGCCAGTGTGCCTGTGACAGGCCCCAGCACGGACTGCTCTGGGCATGGCTCCCGAGCGATGAGCAGGTGAGCAGAAAGGCAATAACCACTGCACTGTGAAAGACAGAAGCATCTGTGAGTAGGAAAACAAGCAGCACGAGCAGAGAGCTGTCAGCTGTCTCACCAGCCCGAAGGGTGTTGGGGCTCATGCACTTGTTAGCTGTTTTTCCTGGACAGCCTGTCATTTTGGTGGGCAAGATGCAATGTCTCCAAAGACCTGCTTTGACAGAGAATCAGGACAGCGCCTGCACTGCTCTGCTCTGCGCTTTGAATGTGAAGCCTTGCTCCAATGGCAGCAGTGGGCTGGAGGGAGCCTCAGACATCATCCACCTGGTCCTCTGCACTGGGGCTGGACCCATCAACCAAACAGGCATGTTCCCAGCCTTCTTGGAGGGCTCCAGTGGCCACAGACTGTTTCCAGTTTGCTGCATTAAGCAGTTGCAAGGCTTCCTGATCCCCACCACATCTGCCTTTCTAGAGCTTGTTTTCCTCACCCATCGTGAGTAGGAAGATACTCTCAGTACGGTATCAGCCACGTTCCCACCCATCTCATCTCCCTCGCTGGAAGGAGACAAACTCTTCTGTCAACCTCCCCTCACCAGCACTGCTCCAAACCCTCTGTTCTTGGAGCTCTGGCTCAGCATCTCTTTGCAAGACTTTGTGACTATATCCTCCAGTGTGGTCCCACAGCCAGATACAATATCCATCATCATCACTCTCAAACTGTGTGCAGGAACAGCCAACATACAACTCTCCTGCTGAGAAGTCCCAGAACTGGGTTTGTTTCCGCTGCAACAGCACCACCTTGCTGGCCTGTGGATTTGAGTCCTGCCAAGTCAATCCCCAGTGCCTCCTCCAGATTTTAGGATTAAACAGTGGCTGGATATCATCACTGGCACTTAAATTCATTTCAGATAAGACCATGTGGGAGAAGGGCATCTCCCAGCCTACCGTGATCATATTCTGCACGCACTGATTTAACCTGAAAATTTCTGATTTAGTTTTCAGGTCAACACAAGAAATTCTACCCAGACAGTTTTGTGGGAGGGTATTTAAAATGCAGCTGGAACAGAGCGCGGGCTGGAAGCCAGCTCAGAGCCAAAGCCAAAGCTCCGCAGTGGAGACAGAGTGGATAGCAGGCACGAGCGCTAACCTGCCTTTGCTCAGCTGAGGTGAGATACATTAAGCATGGCCTTGGCACACAAGTGGGAACCAAGCGCTAAAGTCTGATCCCAGGATTGATACAAAAATGCAGCCTACGGTTTCAGCCAGTTGTCAGCAACCAAGAATTTTGGGAAGAACATGGCTATTTGCACATAACTTTGCTCTATAAATATTAAAAAAAAAAAAAAAATTTCTATCTAAGTTAAAGTTTTTTCCCCTCCAAACTGACTACTTCCAAAACACTGGCGTGAAGCAGAGCTCTGCAAAGCCTCGGAAGCCACGAGCTAGACCACCAGCACAACGGTCAGCACAGAGCACGGGAGGAGACACCTACCATAGTTTTCAGATGAGGACACATACGTCAGAATAAGGAGGGCGAAGTTTTCAAGCAGGTTGAGCAGCAGGTTGAAGTGGCACAAGCGCAGGTAGCGAGGGTGCGAGCAGTGGCAGCTCTGGTAGTGGTTCCAGTAAGCGACTGCCACCAGGAAGCGGGGAGCCGAGTGGAGGCCGATGCAGAGGCGCCAGACGTAACGCTGGGGAGTCTCGCCTCCGATAGCGGCGCTGATGGAGGGGAGGTAGTTAGGGACCTGGAAGAGAAACAGCGGCTCACGGGGAGAGGCGTAGGAAGTGCGTCCTATTGTTGTATTTATAGCTCTCCAAGACTCTAAAACTGGTGTTTTGGGTTTTTTTCCTAAATAAGTTTATTGCTATTTCAAAAGCCGAGGAACGTAATGTGACGGCAACCCTGGTTCATCCCTGAGGACCGCACAGCCCCCAGCCCTGCCGGGACAGTTCCCAGGTGCTGGGGTACCCTGCTCAGGGTCCCACTCAGGTTTCTTAAGCTTTATACCTTTGACCTTTATTCCTTCCCTTTGCTCAGTCATGGTCCCCCATGTCTTCTGTGCCCCCAGGTTTGGGGAGAGAGGAGAGAAGGGTGCACAGTTTTGTTAGGCCAACTCTAATGGAGAAAACTGATAGCAACAGCAGGCAAAGACAACGTTCAGGGAGGAACACAAGAGCAGGAACACCATCAATACAGCCCTAGAATAAACTTCCAACCTCCAGAGTTTCACAGCTCAGGGACTTCCCAAGCCAGCCACGATTTCTGTGCACCGGGTAATCCACTATTCCATGATCCTGCTCAGTCTCCCCTGAAACCCACACAGAACTGTGCATCCCCAGCGTCCTGCAGAGAGGCGTTCCCCAGATTGACTACTCTCAAGGCATCCAAGAAGGAGCTGGTTCCTCGAGCAGAACCTGCCACCTCCATATGACATCCCCTACTTCTCATACTGGCAGAGGATGAGCAGTGGATCCCTGCCTGCCATCTCCAGGTCAGCCACAACCTCAGAGGTCTCCGTCTGACCCCTCCCCACTCTCAGCCCAGCATTTCTTCCTGTGCACAGCTGAAGAGCCCTCGCTTCACCACTCCAGGAACAGGAGCTGCATGACACCGTCCTTGTTGCCCTGCCCCATACACCTGAGTGGTGAGGAGGGAACGGAACCAGACGCTGGGTGTGCACATTACTTATCTCTCCAAATCAAACCACCCTAGCATTTTGTTGCTCCATCACCCCCCTCGGCAGCCTGCCTCGCCCTCCCTGCTCCAGGATCTCAGCATAGCCATCAGCCTGTACAGGCACGAGGAACAACACAGACCCCATAAAGCCCTGGGGTCATCTCCTGCTGGTGTGAGAATGACTCCTGCCCTGTTCCCAGCTTGTAACCAGCTGCTTATCCATGCTTGTGCCGTGGCTGCTTGAAAGCCCTGGGGAGGAACCCGATCTCATCCCTTTTGGAAATCCAGGCGATCCCTCTCAACCCCAGCTCCCCAGGCATGTGCTTGTGACTCCTCTGAAAAACTCCAGCAGATCTGAGGGCAGCAATTCCTTTTATAAAAACTGGGCTAACTCTTCCACAAGACAGTATATTTATCTGTAGCTTTACCAGTTTTATTCCTTACCATAATCATCACCAATGTGCCTAGTACAGACATCAGCCTGGCCAGTCTGTACTTCCCTAGGTTGCTTTTAAAAAGCGGAAACCTCAGTTGCCAGTCTTGAGGCATCACAAGTACATTAAAACAAAGCAGTTTGTTCAAGATCCTGTAACACTTTTGGTGGGAAAGCCTGGAAGAAGAGAGGACCCCTGCCACCCTGCCAGCTGCCCCAGCCAAGCAGCCACAACCTTGGAGAACATTTTGCTGAAGAGAGTTGCTTACCCCACAATGAGTTGCTGTCGTCTCCTGGAAATGGAACAGCAGAGACCAGATCACACAGAAAAGGAAACCAAAGAGTGGGCAAAACACAGTCCCAACGGCCAGCGTAGTAAAACGGAGCCGGAAGAGGATCCCATCTCGATCCAGGGGCAGCGGTACCTGTAACATCTTGATGAACCTGAAGACAAACAAACAAGCAAATGTTTGATGGGGATTCTCTGTCGTCCTGCAAGGTCCAGCCCCAAACAGCCCTGGGCAGGGATGCACACATACAGCTGGCAGAGACGGCCTCTCACACCCATGTTTAACAGCCACACAGCCATAGGGTGGGCATCAAGGACAAGCAGCCGAAAGCACAGTTCTGGAGATGCAGGAAGCCCGAGACTCATGTACAACAGGGAGCAGGGCCAGAGCAGCACGGAGGAGCAGGCAGCGGGATGTGTGGGCAGCAGGACGTGCAGGCAGTGGGACGTGCAGGCAGTGGGACGTCCCACACTGTGCTGCAGACCGCAAGACCGATTTGGCTGGAAAGGCACGTGAGCTTTTTTCGGTGGGGTATGTCTATCCAGACCGTTCCCGGGGTAAGCTCAGAGCTGCAGCACAGGACAGCGCTGACATAGCGAGAGCACTGAGTGCTGCCTGCTGATGCTGCCGCGAGCTGCGGCTCCTCCACCGTGTCCCCAACCACCCACGGCACCGTCTTCACTCCACTGCCACTGCACCGCAGCCCCGCATCCAGCAGCATTCCAGCCGAGCGCTCAGCACCTTTACAGGCAAGACTCTGGTTGCAGGATCAGGACCTTGCAAGCCCTGCACCTTGCACAATAATAAAGCTGTGGCTCATCAGGTTGGGCAAGCTGGGACAAGCAGTTTATCAAGCCTGGCAGCCTGCCTCCGGCTCAGGGCTCTCCATCAGCTCAGTCCCAACACTCGCTGGCTGCTCTCTTGCCCTCAGCCACGGCTGTTCATCCTTTAACATTCCCACACGCCCTTGGCCGCAGCCCAGCTGCCCTCAGACCGACGGGGTCAAAGCCACGTTACATCAGTCCCGATCACCACACGCGTCTTCCTTCGAGCTCTCCTCCCTCCACGGCTGGCCCCGACCTCTCCTGTCCCAGCAGGCTCCCCCCCTGCCTGGGGACAAGGGCCACCGAGCAGCCCAAATGAGGGGCTGCGACATTCTGCTCCAAGTGAGCAGTTTGGGATCCCTGCCTCACCTCACGCACCGTGCAGGCTCCAGAACAAATCCGATTTATAGACAATCCCTCGGAAGCCAGTTACTAGCGAGGGCAGGAGTCTGGGCAGCTGCCCCAAGGCAGGGCATCCACCCCCCTCCTCCAGCACCATAAGCCCCCCCTTCCAGCGCTGCGTCCACCCCAGCAGCCAAGGGCTACGGAAAACACAGCTCAGCCCCCTCGCCTGGGCTGTGCCGCTGCTTTACAGGCTGCTGCAAGTTGGGGGCGGGGAAGCAGAATTATTTGCAGGATAAAAGCAAAGCAAAAGGGAAGCTCTACTGTGGCTCTGCCAGAACCCTTTGGGGTCGGGACTGCAGCAAGCCAGACCGGGGGAAACGGGATCCCCCGGCCAGCCCAGGCTCGTCTCTCCGGGATGCCCCCCGCCGGCAGCGACCCTCACCCCAAGGGGACACCCCTGAAGGGCAGAGCTGTCAGAGGCAGCCGTGCTTCCTGCAGAGCAAGGCCTAGGTTGGGGGGACGGGGCCCCTCCCACCCTGCACCCCCCTTGAGGGGGGGAACACACACCCCACACACTGTGTCATGGGGATGTCCGAGGCAGGGGGGTGTCCGTGGGGGACAGTCTCCCGGGGGGAACGGGGACGACGACACACGGTGTCCCTACTATCCCCAAAAAGGGAGCCCGCGCTTAGCCCCCCCCACCCCTCTTTCTGCCCAAAGGGGGCAAATAAAGAAAGCAAATCTTTTGTATCACACGCTCAACAGCCCCGAGCCTGCCCGACACCCCCCTGCCCCTTGAGACCCTCCCCGGGCACCCCACATCCCCCCCGAGAACCCTACAGTGCTGTGACCCCCCCCAGGACACCCCACATCCCCCAGAGACACCCCCCCACACTGGGTAACC
>JANXJC010000026.1:26425477-26448335 GCA_027564655.1 Leptodon cayanensis | reverse complement strand
GTGGGGTGGGGGACGGCCCGCTCTGAGAGGCCCGAAGCGGGAGGGGGGTTTAGTGAGGGGTGAAGCGGGGGGGGGCGGGCCTCGTTCCGCCTGTTCCTCTTGCGGGGGTCCTCGCCGGTGCGTGGGGAGCTGCCCCCCGCTTCAGTATTTAGGGGGGCTTTTAGCTGTTTCGGTTTCCCGCTACGGGGTCTGGCAGGGGTGCCGGGGTGTTTACGGTAAGGGCCGGGGAGCCCGGTGTGGGCTGGGTTGATGGCGGTATAGGAGCCGGTAATGCTGGGGGTACGATGAAGGGGGATGCACAGAGGAAGCGGCGTGGTGTGTACGATGGAATCCGGGGGTAATGGTGGGCCTGCCTCCAGGGTCTCAGCTGCGGTGGGCATCTGGGGATGTAAACGCTAGCCTGCTACCGGCAGAGTTATTTAAAATTGGGTTAATGAACTAATTGAGCGTCTTTGGATGCGGTTGGGGCTTTATGTAACGTTACTGTAAAACTGTAGTTAAGAGTCCTTTTCCTCAGGAGTGAGGGGATGGCTCCTCTTCAGCTGGGGATGGTGTCCAGCAAGTGGGAGAGGACTGCTGTGTAAAAAAACCCCAACTTTTATTAATCCTACTCCAGCTCTTCTTCACTTCTGGGTGGCTGCTGGTGTTCCTGCAGTCAGGGGCTTTGGGTGTGTTTTCATGGAACAGTTCAGAGCACGTTTGATTAACACAGTGTGAGCCTGTTGTCCGCCTGTGGTTGCCCCCTGACTACTGGCCTGGGTTAAAGGGGCCCTGATGTGTCTATGGCATCAGCGATCCCATAAAGCCCGAGTTCTGTTTTGGCTGAACTTGAGCTGCTGAGGGTCAGTAGGTAAGGAAGGGTGGCTGTCAAAGGAAAACAAAGTTTCAAACCCTGTGGGAGGGTGAAATCTTTCAATAACTTGTTTGCATTTTAGAAAATGATGCTTCAGATTTCTTCTGAAATACAATTTGGCATTTAACAATCCTCAGTATACTGACTTTGAAAAAGCAGTGCCATAAATAAGGGGGACAGTCAAAGAAGAGGGGTTTTACGAATTGCAAACAAGATTGAGAGCAACAAGATTGAACAACCACTGAAAACCGTGTGGACGCTTTGTACCTGGCCTTCAGCAAGACTTGCTTAGGGGCAAAGTGAGATGACTGAAAACAGCCTATAGAAGTAGAGAAGAATGTAGCTGAGGTGGGTGTGCAGAGTTCAAGGAGTGCGCTCACACTGGGCATCAGGATACTATTTCTCTCACAAGTGTGAAAAAGAACAGGTAGGATTTTTTAAGACATCCTAGTAGGTGGTGTAGTGTAAGGCAGACCAAATCGTGAAGTTTGGGGTATTGGAAGGTGGGGGGGTGGATGTTCTTGGAAGCCATATACAGTCATGCTGGAGCACAAAGGTTGGATTTTGAGGAAGCGAAAAGGAGGTTGCTCTGTGTTTTGTCCTGCTATCCAAAGCCGGGTTCTGCTGGAAAACAAAAAGCAGCCTTGGCACCGCAAAGGCGAGATGCTTAAGGAAGAGTTGGAGGTGCAGCTGGGGAGGGTGCATGGCACAGGCATTGGGGAGCAGGCCCCTGGGGAGAGAGGTCTTGGGGGGCTTGTGATGTGTTGTGGGATGCAGGGTAACGCTGCCTGCCACAGCAGGATCCTGTTGTGTGGCACGCGGCGCTCTCTTCCAGGAGTCAGCTCTAGGCTTAGGGTGCTCTGATAGTTTGTCAAATGGGCTTTTTCTTTCTTATACCAGAATCATTTTATTTAGCACTCTTAATGCACGTAAGGAAGTCGGTAAGGACTTGCATGTGTGAGTGGGAAGACTCTTAATACCGCAAAATTGTGATGTACTGCTGTTCTGAATAGTTGAAGATTATGCAAAATATCTTTTTCGTTACTCTGTATTGTAAGTGTTGGATGCTGATTTGCGCTTGACTGTTTTAGTCTCTAGTAGTGCTGGGATGGCTGCAGAGGTACGGTGGGGAGCTGTGGTTGCTCAAAATCTGGGATTGGCTGTTCCCAGAAGGTGGTATGGGTTTGGGGGAAAACAAGTGGTTTCATGGATGGGCAGATAGATTTAGTGACTTCACTCTGGAGTGGCCTTGCTCGACAGTACGCAGAGTACATGTGTGCTTCCTTTTGGTTAGGAGGATGTAAAAGGAGTTGGAATTAGGGAGCTATGGAGAAGCTGTCAAACCTGTGCAGAGGTAAAGGTATGGATTTTGAGTTTAACTTAAATTGTTGGCGACCAAATGGAGAATACTTGTTAGGAGTTTATTTCTATCCTGAATGTTGAGCCTCCTGGAAAACCTAAACAGAGTTTAAAAAATACCAAACGGCTAAAAATTAGCATGTCATTGCATAAAATAGTGCTATTCTAATGTGACAGTAAGTACTGCTTTGTAAATATTCTTGGTATGGGCCATGTCTTGCAGTTTTCAAACTTCCTAGTTCTCCACTGCTGTGGATTAGCTAATGCTGCCAACAATGGATTTTTTTCTGGATAATACTGGCATTTTCCATGTGGAGCTAACAGGTGTTAGCCCCAATATGGGAAAAGACTACAGAGTTCGCTGACCGGAGTATGGCTAAGGATCTGTGGTGATTTTGTTTTAGCTTGGTTGGTTTTGTTGAGAAAAGCTGTAACATTGTGTTTGTACTCAGAGAAGAGATTGGAGTGAGGCAGTGTTACTAGACGTATCCGCAAATACAGCGACAGGTGTTGTAAAGGTGAAATCGGCCCCTGCCTAAGTGGGGTAAAACGCCCCTGAACAAGTATTTAAAAACAATGTCTTTTAGAAAGTTAAGAAAATCCCAGTGCAGCCCTGTGAGCAATAAATGGGAAGAAGATGGGAGGTGTGTTCTTGTAATTCTTGTGCAGTGCACTTCCACTTGTCTTGTTTGAAGTAGTTGGCAAATAGGGTTTAACAGAAAATCAATCATGGAAAATCCTGGGAGTGTCACAGAAACAGCTGTAGCACGGTGCAAATCCCTGTGCGTGTTCTTAGAGAAATGTTCCTGTGGGGTGGTCTTTCAGGTGTTGAGATGACTGAGCAAAAAGGAGTTTGTGTGTTGCCTGATGTGGCTCAAATGTAGTAGAAACAGATGTGGGAAGTGCTGTCAGGGTTAGATGTTCTAGAGGGTTTTGCTGAGAACACATATGTCGGGGGAATAGTTTAATTTATTAGATTTTTTTCGATCTGAAAGATGTACAGAAAATTTAGCCATAATTAAGGGCAGAAGGCAGCTTGCTTGTGATGTCACTAAAGTATTGGTGTTCTTGTCCCTTTCCGGGTTCTGACAGTGTTCTAAATTGCTTGGTGTGACTTAACATGCTGTCATGCATTTTGTGGCTTAACTACTCAGATTGCTTACATCAACAATGAGGTAGATGAAAAATGAGTTTTCAAGATAAGCTTTAAATAAAAGCTGAATTCTTCTCTCCAGATTTAGGGGGAAAACCTGATACATCCTGAAAATGTTTAACAAATCCTTTGGAACTCCTTTTGGAGGCAGCACTGGCTTTGGGACAACTTCAACTTTTGGACAAAGTAAGTAATGCGTCTAAACTAACTTTTCAGTACTTAACGTACTTTTTCCTAGGGGTGCAGCTAGAGGATCAGGCAGAGGTGGTGATTCTTTATGTGTGATGGAATTGGAGTGCTGCTGGGCTGTCCAGCTCACTCGCTTTGCAGTGAATCAGGTTCAGGAGCCCGAGGCTTCTCCACTAACCAAGCTTTTAATTTGGGTAGATACTGGGATTCCACGTACATGTGTTGAAACTTCCTTTTATAAAAGGGGTGGAAACTCAAATGCTTAGATGAAGGCCGTCTTGGTGGGGTGGGGGGGAAGATTCTTTCAATCAGACCTGGAATATGTTGGGAAGACTTGGAAAGAAAAAGCATGTAATCTGAGGAGTGTCTTCTGGAGATATACGTTGTAAATACCACAACGAGTGAGTTTTTAGCCATTAAAGCAGACCATACACTGGTGCATATGCCCTGTTCGTTTGGAAGGAAATATAATAATTCTGTTTATATTGCTCCTAAACTGAGGTATGAGAACAGCAACTTCCAGGCACCATAAAAGTGTTAGAGGCCTTGCAGAGGAGGGTCTCTCCATTCTGTAGAAGTGGCTGACTCAAATATTACAGCCTTTTGCTTCAAGAGCTCTGTAGAAGTATTAATTGTACCACTTCACATCCCACACACTGATGTATAGGTAGTCGTGCACAAACTACTTTTGAAAAGTTAAAAAGGCAGTGACAGCATTTAGTTTCTAGTACACATGTTTAGAATTTGGTTTCATCTGAGCTATAATGTTGTTTTCCAGATGCTGGCTTTGGTACTACAAGTGGAGGAGCGTTTGGAACTTCAGCTTTTGGGTCAAACAATAATACTGGAGGCCTCTTCGGGAGTACACAGACAAAACCAGGTATTGTTGTGTTACGGTTGTAGTGGAATGCAATCCTTGAAAGAAGGATTTTATTAAAGTGTGTGGGGGGGAACAAACCCAAGCAACCATCAAGAAAAGCAACAACAAAAACCACCCCCAAAATCCCCAAAACAACAAAAAACCACCCTGAAAAACGCAAGCAGTTGATGACTGCAAAAGATTAATAGTCTGTTTCTGTCTTCAGGAGGATTATTTGGTTCAACTACATTTAATCAGCCAGCCACCTCCTCCACAAGCACTGGCTTTGGGTTTGGAACATCAACTGGGACATCAAATAGCCTGTTTGGAACTACCAGCACTGGCGGAGGTCTCTTCTCATCCCAAAATAATGCCTTTGCACAGAATAAGCCAGCTGGGTTTGGAAGTGAGTAAAACTGCTGCATCTCTCTTGAGCATTGCTTATTTTCTTTGATTGAAGGGCACGGAACGCTGGATGTATGTGTGGATCTGGTACAAGTGTTGATGTAGGGTTTTGGTGGTTTTTTTTTTTTCTCCTGAAGTATATAGTGACATTATTGTGGTCCAGAGTAGCCAAGAGTGAGCCTGATAGGCTACAAAATCTGTAGCTGCGATTCTAGCCATGACTTTTAAAATAAGTTGAAAAAGGTGGTTGGCTGGCATTTTCTATTCTTAAATATCTTTTGTTGCTGCTTGATTTTAGCTTTTTATTCTGCTGTTGTAGAACGGTTATAGTTGGTTTTGCTTCTGGCACTAGAATGCTTGAAATGCCTCTTAAACTCTACTGTAATTCCCCAGAGCAGAAGCAACTGCTTGCAGACCCTTATGAGAAGAGACAAGAAAGCTCATTGATTCCCTTTAAACATGTAATTTTCTTAGCATTGACAGGACTAGAATGAAACTGGCTGCTGTGGCTATTCTAGTGTTTCCTGGGGTGGTGAGTTAGGGGGAGCCTTCTACAGCAGAACATTGCATTATCAGACTATCGGTTTCCAGCTCTGCTGTAAAAAAAAAAAAAAAAAAAAAAATTCTAGCAATTTCTTCCATTTCCAAACTATTTTGTAATTTGAATAAAATATTTGGTTTAAGTTTTAAAATTCAGGTTTCTTTTAGTACTGATCTTTGTTTGGTTTTTTTTTTTGTTTTGTTTTTTTTAAGACTTTGGAACTAGTACCAGCAGTGGAGGTCTCTTTGGAACCACTAATACTACTTCCAATCCTTTTGGGAGTACATCTGGCTCTCTTTTTGGCCCAACTAGTTTTACCGCTGCTCCAACTGGCACGACTATTAAGTTTAATGTAAGTTCTGGTTTTTCTTCTTAATCAAGCCTGTTTACTGTAGGAAGCATTACATTTTACAGTTATTTGGTAAAGTACTGTCTTGGTCACTGAGCTGAAAAAAAATGAGTAGTTCATATGCAAGTATATAGTGTTCGGAAATGATTTGAAAACATCCCCTTTAATGGAACTGTTGCAGTGGAAATAGGATGTGTAATTATCTCCAAAGAACTAGCATTTTTTAATTCTGAATTTGACAAACTTCTCAAACATGGTGGAGTAATGCCCTGTCTAGACTTGCTAGGTTTACAGCTGTGTGAAAGCTGAATAGGTAAAGCAGCTCTTAAAATTGAGCCTTCTCAGGAAGGTAGAAAGTGCCACAGAATCCTGGGTGATCAATGGTAAATGCTAACAGCAATACGGGTTACAGACATCTTGGAATGGGTCAAAATAAATTCAGTTCTCCTACAAGTCAGCATGGCTTTGGAAATGTAAACTGAAATGTGAAGACTGATCCCTTGTGTTTTCTGGGTGAGTTCCCTTTAAGAAAGGGTTGAATAACGTCTTGAAAGTTCTGTGGCAGTTGAAAATGGAGGGTGGCTCAGAAAAGAAGCCATCGTGGAAATGGGGTAACTGATATCTGCTGGAAAGAGGTATTCTTTTTCCCAAGTAATTGTTCAGGCAAATCTCGGCTCTCTTCATTTCTAGACTGAGCTGATTTAACAGACTGAGACTTTGTTATTTCGGGACGTAGACAGAACTGTGATGATAACTTGAGCAGTCTGAGTGCCATTGATGTGTATTTTCATAGTGCAGTTAAAAAAAAAAATAAAGGTGGGATATTGAAATATGCATAGCTAGAGGATTTGTATCACAAATTTAGGTAAACTACTTCTAAAGTGAAACCAAAAAAGGAATTGCACTGCGGTTTTTTTGAGTGTTACTAGGGTAAATTCCACTACTGATTGCCACTAAACATGCCTTATCACTGGGTGAGGCCACAGCTGTCCAGGCAACAGTAATATGCTGCTTCAGGTCCTGTGCTAAAGTTAGATTTTAACAGCATCTGCCGAGAGTGCTAACTGTATTAATGAAAGGTCTATCTGGATTTTAAATTTGATGTCTTAACCTCTTCTCTTGCAGCCACCAACCGGTACAGATACTATGGTGAAATCTGGAGTTAGCACTAACATCAATACCAAGCACCAATGTATTACTGCTATGAAAGAATATGAAAGCAAGTCTCTTGAGGTCAGTCAATGAGTGTTCAAAAATGCTTATCTTGTTTGGCTGTTGTTAGTGTTGGTTTAATACAGTTTTTTTTGACTGTAGTATCTTTTGTGCTCATTAATATGAGTAAAACCTTCAATATCTGCATCACTCACAGAAGAGAGCTATCATCAAGTAAAACACTTAATGCCGTTAATATGGTGATGCATTTTTTTTTTTTTTAAGTGCTCAACGCTGCAGTATTTGAAGAGCTGAAATTCCATCTCACCATATACCAGAAGGGCGAGAGATCCTGTTGGGAGCAATCCTGCACTGCTGAGATAATGGCAGAATCTCAGACAGAACTCAGAATTGTTTAATAACAAACTAGTGTTCCCAGGGATTTAACTTGAAGCCTTTCTGTTTAAGTTGACTTATTTGATACTTCAAAACAGGTCTTCTACTCAAAAGATCTGAAAAAGCTCTGGGAAATAAAATTGAAGCCCAAACATAAATCTAAGTTTAGGTCTTGTTTATGGTGTCCTTCTTTTTAAAAATGTAGGTGTTACAGCTTTTCGTGATACCCTCATCTTGGTGTAGGCTTGAATGCTGTGTAAACATGCTAATGACACTGTTCTAACCTCATCCTGTGTAAAAAGAACATGTAAAGAGAACTGGGTTTTCATTTACTAGGAACTTCGTTTAGAAGACTACCAGGCAAATAGGAAGGGGCCATCAAATCCTGTAGGAGCAGGAGCAGCTGCAGGCTTGTTTGGGTCTTCTACTGCTACATCAAGTACAGCTACAGGACTTTTTGGCTCTTCTACTACTAACACAGGCTTTTCATATGGACAGAATAAAACTGCTTTTGGAACCAGTGAGTACTGCCTGTCCCCTGTCATTGCTGTGACTGGATATGCAAATATTCTGTTAAGCTATTTAAAATTTTGTAATGAAAAAAAGATGAAGAAACATTGGTGTGAGCTCAGACTTTTACTAGTTGTATTATCAACATTCAATAATCAGGTTCGTTGCCATAGAAATCTCTATTTACTTACTCTTCAGGGATTGCAAACTTCCTCTGCATCCCCCAAGTTTTGCTGGAAGACAGTGCATTAGAGTGTCTGGCTAGTCAGCTAGTTCACATGAGCAAGTAAAACAATTTGAAGTAAAACCACCAGGATATTGCTAATGATCAGTAGGGTGATGGCATCAGCTGGTTAATGGTGAAGTCAAGATTTTACTTCTGCTAATGAGTGAACATAAATTCCCTGGAAATGGACAAGTTAATTTATAGTAGCCTAACTAGACTTTGCCAGGAGCTTTTCTTCACAGTAGATCAGGGTTAGGATGTGGAGCTGTTATATGTCATGCCATCCTGGTTTCACACTGTCCATTTTGGCACCCTTGGTCAAAAAGTAAAAGCCAGGTATGAAGTAACTAATTTACGTAAGTGTTTATATGTCTGGTACTTGCAGGTCAGTTGGGCTAATCAGTTAGTGCACCTTTTTGAACTTAGCATAAAGCAAATAGTCCTGAAAAGTTCAAACATAAATTCTATTTTTACTAGTTTCTGCTACAAACCTAGAAGTAATAGATATTTGTATACGTGGCATTAGACTATAAACAGAAGATCAAAATCCTATGGACCGTAGTAACAGAAGCAATTATCTGCTGTAAGAAAGGCTGTACTGTCTTGGGTTAGAATTGTGCCTGTCCTTAGTGATGGATACTGCTGGCCTTAATCTCTGGGCTTGTTTGAGGCCTGTGTGGGTTGATCTGAGCTGCTATCCTTGAGAAAGATCAACATACAGGTGGCCATATTCCTCTGCACCCTGCGAAGGTATGGTTCATTAAAACACAGGGACTGTCCAACCTGACAGCTTTGCTGGACTTTGTGTGTTTCTTGTGGAGTCAACTCCAAAGAAAGCACCTAGTTCTGCAGAGATAGCAACGGCAGTTGTGAGAAGGAGCAAGAGCTCTTGTCTGTGCATATACCGTTTTTACCACATGTAAACAGCCCTTTTTCCTTTGGGGAGAAAAAGGGGGACGATATTTGAAGTTCAGGTAGAAGTTTCTGTAGTAGTAATTGTGTGGGTTATAGAACAGAACCGCTGTGCAGGGCATTGGCTGCCTGCCCCTTGCCCAGTGAGCCTTTTTCAGGTGCTCATGGTACAGTTTTCTTTGTATGGTGAAGAACAAACTGATCATATAAAAGCTGGTATCTTTTTGGTCAGATCTATTTGCGAGGTAAACAGGCTGGTAATTCCTGGGTGTTATGCTCACACCGACTTTAGGACAAGGAGAACCTGATGAATTACCTAATACGAACTACTTCCATCTGAATGCAGATGCTGTGCTGTGTTGATGACACTGAGTGTTTTGCTTTTCCATTGAGTTAAAGCATCTTTTTCTCCTGTTTGAATGTGCCACGTGTGGAAATGTAGTGGGTTTGAATAAATCCTTGAGGGGTTTTTAACCAATGTGTTTATCTGTCGTAGGTACAACTGGTTTTGGAACAGGAACAACAGGGGGTCTTTTTGGTCAGCAATCTCAAACTACAAGTCTGTTTAACAAACCATTTGGTCAAGCCACAACAACGCAGAACACTGGCTTTTCTTTTGGCAATACCACTCTAGGGCAGCCGAACACAAACACAATGGTAAGACAAATTGTTTGAACCCATAAAGGTGTAAGTTGTGGTATAGCTACTCCAGCTAGACACAGGAGGCTGCAGTACAGTGATTTAGATCTTCCTCAAATTGTAGTACAGCTTCATAAAACTAGGATGCAAAGCTTTGAACGCTGCTCTCTGAGCTAGCAACTTCTTGCCAGTCAGAATTTTTCATTCATGATAATTGGGCAGCAATACGGCTTGTAACAAATAACTTTTCCGTTCCCTTCTTGAAGCAGTCTGCTCTCTCTGTCACTTCAAGTATTTCTTGTTCACATGGATAATATAATTCCGTTATTAACTTTCTGTGGGAATTCATCAACAATTCTGTACTTTCTGGCAACTAATGAGCAGCAGTCATGGGTTCTTTTGATAGAAATATGCTACATAGCTGTAACTTGTTGCATAGCTAGGGAATTTGGCTCCAAATATACTGTATTCTTTCTGAATATGTTGTGACTTCTCCCAGAACACCCTGTGAAATGTTTCTTATCCATCTCCCTCACTCAGTGATGAAGAAATTCCAATATCCTCTTAAGCTTGGAGCATAAATTCTTTGATTTTTTTGTTTGTTTGTTTTTCCTTTTTGTACCTAATTCCTTGGAGAATGACTAAAGCTTCTGAAATGCTTTTCACCCACCTTCTTCCCCCAGCAAAAAAGGGTAATATTGTAGCATCATCTTATTAACTGACTTTGTGCGTTAGCTCTGTTGTCATCAGTGCTAGACTTCGAAAAGCGTTGCAGCAGTATCTTAACCTAGTTCCTGTTTATAGGGTCTCTTTGGGGTAACCCAGCCCTCACAGCCTGGAGGCCTTTTTGGAACAGCTGCCAATACAAATGCTGGTACTGGATTTGGAACTGGAACTGGTCTTTTTGGACAAGCTAACACAGGATTTGGTGTTGGCGGTTCGGTATGTCTGTAGCTTAACAATAAAAAAAATAAAGGAAAATAAAAACAGATGGCTTAGAGTCCTGTTCCTGGGTTTTGACCTCCATGAAAGTTGCATTGTCTTAAGAGTTAAGATGCCCAGGATGCAAAAATCATGTGGTTTTGTGTAAACTGCAGGATATGGTATGAGCATGTGTAATAGAACTAGTGTTGCAGAAACAATTTTTTTAACAAATAATGTCTTGACCAATAGAAGACAGCAAGAGAGTCTGAACATCTTGCTGTCTATAGATTGCAATAACACACCACTGTTGGGAGTCTGGGTTGTGTGGTGTCAGTTGTGCTTGGTGTTAGTTCTGCTTTCTTGCCTACAGTGAAACACTTAATGTAGTTCTTTTAATATCAGTCTGTCAGGTTTCCAAATTCACGTCTTCTTCCTTTCAGACCCTGTTTGGTAACAAGCCTGCTGGATTTGGAACCACCACAACCAGTGCTCCCTCGTTTGGTACAACCACAGGCGGCGGGCTCTTTGGTAACAAACCAACCCTGACTTTAGGAACCAATACAAACACTTCCAATTTTGGTACATATAAAAAAAAGTGGGATTTCAATCACTTAAAACTATACTGCGTATACCACACACCTGGCTGCTGAATATCATATGCTAAATGATTATGAATGTTAAAATTCTCAGGTAAGCCACGCTTCTGATGCATGTTGCTGCAGGGAAACGTCTTTGATGCTGTTTTATATCTTTCCTCTTGGTGGTACTCCCTGACTCAAGAAGGTAGATACTTAAGTAAAAGTACCACTCTTCCAGTGAGTGCTTAAGAGGTGTAACCTGTAACTGAAAACTCTTGAAATCAAAGAATTCATACAACATAGAGGTTTGTTAAGAGGCTGTAAATACACTGTGGTTGCAAAGGAGTGCTGAAGGAAATAGGGTAAAAACAGTGATACTTGTGGCTTGATGGCAGGGATAAGGAGATCTTGCACGGGAGTGAGGGTAAAATGAAACAGTCTGTTCCAGTTTAACTGGTAGCTGTTGTCTTTCATGACGTGAAGAATCGAAGTCCTGAAGAACGGGATCTTGTGCAGCCTCTGACACTAATGTTAGAGAACTGGCATTGAATGAGTGTGTGATTGAGCAGGAGAAATGTGTAGTGGTAGTCTAAGTAAATGACAGTCTTCCTTCATGGGACTTCTGTTGAAGTCTGGTTTGGTTTTGGTTTTTTTTTTCCCTTCTGAATCTGAGAGCAACAAAACTGTATTCCTGAAAGTGAGCAGGAATGGTTTTAGATCCTGACATCTGTCCTTTTTTATTTTAATATCAGCAATAAAGTCTAAAATGCAATTAGCCTGCCATAACAGCCTGCCAGAATAGACAGAGGGAAGAAATTGTCAAGCTCTTAGACTGCCAGGGCAGCACCTTAGCAAGCACAGTTTCATTGTGGTGACCAGCCTTGGGCAAACTGTTACCATGGTATTTGTGAAAGTTGCTTCCAAGTCCCTTGTTCTGCTGCAGAGCCACCTTAGTGTGTTGACGCTGTTTGGTAGTGAACAATACTGATTGTAGTATGTTTTTAATTTGCCTGCATTACTCGCAGTGGTACAGTTTATGGGAAAAATGGAGTTTGGTTCTAAGGTGTTTCTGATGTTGGTCCATGACTGCAGTTTTCTAGTTTAATTCTGTCTTTGCATACTAACCAACCATAGGATGGTTTCACGGTCTTCATTTTAAGAACTAATCTGTCTAATGTTAGATTTGGATTGTACTCAGTTAGAATTCGAGATGTGTCTTTGAACTGTGTGCTTGTATGAATCCGAGTTGTTACCTGCTTTGTCATTAAGAATCAGAGAAGTATGTGTGTGGTATAAATAGTATAAAATGAGATTTTTTCCTTCTAAGCAGTTGAAGAAACTTAATACATTTTATTCTGTTACCAGATACAACATCATGATGTCCATTCTGGCTTTCAGTAAAACTTTGAAAGTTTGTAACAAATTGAAAAGCTTAAGAAGGCAAACCAGTATTTTTCTGTACTGATGTTTTCAGTATTATGTTCATAACTCAAATATGTTTTTTTACCATTGAAGTCCCTTCTTGCTGCTTGTCAATTTAACTTTTATTGTCGGAAACAGTGTGTGAAATTTGACCTTAACTGTGGCAGGGCTGTCTTTGAGCCAGTGATGCTTATTTATTTAAATCGATGGTTTTAATTTAATCCCTAATAGAGTTAGATTAACGAGCTACTGCTTCTATTCTTGAAGGTTTTGGTGCCAACGCTGCTGGAAATAGTTTGTTTGGAAATAAGCCTGCAACTGGGACTCTGGGAACTGGACTTGGAACAGGGTTTGGAACAGGTAAACAGTTTACCAGCTTATTTCATGTCAGCCTAAGCATAGTCCTCAAACTTCAGTGATAATATAGCCTTGGAATTACTTGCTAACTCTAAGGCCCTAAAGGCTGTAGATGTTTTAGCTTGAAGCCATGAATCTGTCTCATATAGACCAAAGCAGAGCTTGCTAACACGGTGCTAAGCAACCTTTTAGAAATTGTAGGCAGCATTGCTTACGGTGGTGGCTAATGGCTCAGAAAACTGGTGGTGTCCTCTGTGTTTGAAGCCTCTGGTCTGATTGCATGAGTCTTGTCCATGAATGCTACAGACACTCATGTTGAATGTTTCTTGCAGTTTAATAAATAATTGATTCTTTGTTGTGGGATAAATTGGCTTGTAAGTTTGTCACAGTCTTGTAGTAAATGACAGTCATCTCTCCTGCTACAGCTCTTGGGGCAGGACAGACTTCTTTATTTGGAAACACCCAGCCTAAACTTGGTGGAACACTAGGAACAGGAGCATTTGGAGCACCAGGATTCAATACATCAACAGCTACTCTGGGCTTTGGAGCCCCTCAGCCTGCTGTCGGTAAGTGTGCATTAACCGCAGTTTAATTGCTGCTTCCTCCCTTGTTTCAGATGTGCATAATGCTTTGGAGGGGAAAAAAATGTTTGAGCATCTGTTTGAGGCGATCTCTGTTCTCGGTAGCAGTGGACACCATGTTAATAACACTGTTTTGTGCTAATTATATATATTTTTTAAGTAATTAAAAGTTGCTTAATGTTGCTAATAGTTACAGCTATTTTAGAACTTTGTCTTCAAGATTACTAACATATTTCCCATTGTTGAATTTGGCACAGCAGCAGTAGGTGCTTAAAAAAAAAAATAAAGAGGGAAATGTAGCATTAGCTTCTTCAGTAATTCCAGGTAGGAGAGCTAGAGGGACTTACTGAGCAGGTATGTTGTGCCACTGGTGAAATAAATGGTCTTTAGATTCAGACACTTGTGCTACCATTTCATAAGTTAAAATGTCTACCACTTCCAGCAGCATTCACCCTGTTTGGCAGATCTGAGCACTTTAAATGAATGGCATACGTAACTGATGCTCTAGCCCCCTGAGGCTGCCATTTCAGGAAAATTATTTTAAACTTGGGGCGAGGGAACACCACCACACACATGACACTGTGTGGGAAGATGGGCCCAAGAAAGCTGGTTGATACTTGGGCATCACCTCCTCTAAGCTCAGGAGAGTTCCATCCCAGTGAGCTGGAAGTCATGCAAAATGACAGAAGCTCCCAGTAAAGCTAGAACACAAAAAGGAAGCATACAGGAGGTGGAAGCAGGGGCAGGTAATCTGCACTAGGTAAGAGACTGAAAAGAGACATTGTCCAAGCGTGCAGGGATGGTTTTAGGAAAGCCGAAGCCCAACTGGAACTGAATCTCCCCAGGGATGTCAAAGGCAACAAGGAGGGTTTCTGTTAAGTGTATAGGTGACAAAATGAAGAGTAGGGGTGGCTGATTTGCCTGAGGGTCGTGTGGCCATCCAGGTGGATCTTGGTGGGCTGGAGAAACGGGCTGGCAGGAATCTCATGAAGTTCAGCAAGGAGAATTACAAAGTCCTGGCCCTGGAGAGGAACAACCACCCCAGGCACCAGCACAGGCTGGGGGCCACCTGGCTGGGAAGAATCTTTGCAGAGAAGGCTGGGGGTGGTCCTGGTGAACACCAAGTTGACCACGAGCCAGCAATGTGCCCTTGTGGCAGAGGTGGCCAATGGTGTCCTGTGTTGCATTAGGAGGAGGGAGGTGTTCCTTACCCTGTGCTCAGCACTGCCGAGTGTCCCCTGGAGTTCTGTGTCCAGTGCTGGGCTGCCCAGTATGAGACACAAGGGCCACAAAGAGGCTGGAGTGTCTCTGCTATGAGGAATGGCTGAGAGAGCTGGGGTTGTTCAGCCTGGAGAAGAGAAGGTTCCAGGGACACCTTATAGCAGCCTTTGAGTACCTAGAGGGGGCCTAGAAGAAAGCTGGAGAGGGACTTTTTACAAGGGTGTAGTGATAGGACAAGGGGTAAAGGCTTTAAACTGAAAGAGGGTAGATTTAGATTAGATGTAAGGAAGAAATTCTGTTCTGTGAGGGTGGTGAGGCACTGGCACAGGTTGCCTGGAGAGGTTGTGGATGCCCCCTCCCTGGAAGTGTTCAAGGCCAGGTTGGATGGGGCTTTGAGCAATCTGGTCTAGTGGAAGGTGTCCCTGCCTGTGGCAGGGGGCTTGGAATGAGGTGATCTTCAAGGTCCCTTCCAACCCAAACCATTTTGTGATTCTATGATGATTGTATGAAAAAGGTGACCCTCAGAGGTATCTCCAGCCTTGCTGGTCTGTGATCCTGTGAACACCCCTTGAAGTAACTTCGTGTACTAGTTATGACAGGCAAAATGTGGTTGAGGGGAGCTATGTTCTCATCGTGATGAAATACTCTCATCAGTGTGTTGCAGTCATTTGTCTTGCTTCCATCATAGTTCTGTATTTGTTATGCTTGCCCCTCCCTTGATGTAACTCTACAGATGATCCAAGTATTGGCTTTTTAGGCAATGCCTGGAGTGGGGCAGCATAAGGAAGGGTCTCACTGGTTAAGGTCTGCTCAGTTAAACCAGCTTTAGATCTGGGAAGAACCAGTTGTCTCGAACTCTACTCCTGACTTCCTTGTAGACTTTGTCTGACAGTAAGCCTTTGTTTCTCAGAGCAATTTTGTTCTTCTTTGGGAATGCATAGGTTCAATCTGGTTTTCTTGGAATTAGAATTAAGCTGCTTTAGGTTGCTCAAAACACTTCATAGTGTGAACACTTAAGAGTATTTTAATGGGAATTAAAATTAGATGCTAGAAGACGGAGAGATAAAATTGAGGCCCTCATTGCAGAGAGGACTCTAGACCTGTAAGTTTGATTGCTGTAGCAAGAATATCAAAACTTTGCATCACAGATTTTTTTTTTTTTTTCCTTAAACGATGTTTCAGAAGTCAAACGTATTAGCCTGGCCTGCCAAAACCTTTAACTCATTCTACTGATGTGTAGCTCTCTATGCCCTCAGCTTTTCACTGATAAAAACTTGTTGAATGTGGTTGCAAATTCTAATGGAGGAGCAGAATCTGATTTCTTCCATCAGACTGCTGCAGAAACGGTGACCGAAGAGCAGGGGAAAGGAACGCTGAAGTTTGTATAGAAATTTGAATACCTGTGAGGGGATCCTCTGATTGGAAGGATGTCTTTTCTACCTACCTTGGTTTTATTAGTAAAACTATTTAGATGCTAAAAAATTATGTTCTTTTTATAGCACTGACAGACCCAAATGCATCAGCTGCCCAGCAAGCCGTCCTTCAGCAGCATCTCAATAGCTTGACTTACTCACCCTTTGGAGATTCTCCACTCTTCAGAAACCCCATGTCAGACCCGAAGAAGAAAGAAGAGGTAAGTGCATGTAAACATTTAACTTGCTTTCTGGGTAGGATTTGAAATTACTTTAATTTATGTTTTGTGCTCACTATTTTCACTTAAGTATGCAGTGAGCAGCAAATAAGTTGCCATCTGTATACTCATATGGGTGCAGTGGCTTTTTATGCTCTCCAGGATGCAAACTGCTTATACTGTGGCTTTGTTTACTGCTTTTGAGCACATCAGAGCCTTGGCTTTGCAGTTCTTGTTATGCTCAGTGCTGCTAGTTGAGAATAAAGATGGGTAATTGTCTGTGCTTGGAATATTTTTAGTGCTTAGCTTGAGCTTTGCTTATGACTTCTCTTACGACAGTCTCTGACAAACCATACCCTGTTGGTTTGTTTTAAAAGACAACAGAAGAAATACTTTTCAGTCTTTTTAAGTGTTAAGGGAGATTTCTAAATGGCTGCTGCCCACAGGTGGATTCCAGGGGCTAGAGATTACACCTGGGAAGGAGCCCAGCACTGTATGCCCAGAGACCCAGGGGGTCTCCTTCCCGGGCTGATGGACATGGCTGTTGCTTTCCCATTTGCAGGCACAATCAGTTGTGAAGCTCAGCACGTATCCCAGACGCACACTCACAGAGTACACTGACACAGCTGGCTGCGCAGCCACAGACAATGCACTGCCTTCAGCAGCACCCACGTGTAACACTACCAGGACTCCTGTAAAGCATAAGCATATACAGCCATGTCCCCTTCCTTCTCCTTGGTTGATAACAGTTGAAGTTCCCAAGTGAAAGCACACATGGTCACACTCTCTAGACTCACCCACACATTCATGGATCCCTCGAGCATCAGCATGGTCCCTCTGTCCATCTGATAGCCCTGCCCAGAACTTGAGCCCTACTACCTGCTCCATAGAGCAGGTTAGTCCAGCTTGTTGCTTGCTGCAATAAGATGCACACACTCACATGCTCATTTCCTGGGCACTCTATGCTCACGGATCCCTTGATACCAGCACGAGTCCTCTGCCTCTTTGGTAATCCCTGCCAGGACCCAGGGCCTCCTACTTGTGGGCAAGTCCAACTTGAAGCTTGCTAGTGAATTACACATGCAAACCTCCACACACATGAGGTTTGGGGATGATGCAGGTCCTCTGCCTGTCCCTTACTGCCAGCAGCTGTCACCCAGGCACATGGGCCAGAGAGCTGTGGTCTTGTTCCAGTAAATGCTGCTGAGACCTTCATTCACCCTAGTCGGTGCCAGTAGCTACACCTGGGATGCACGCTGGTCCCATCCCAGGGGCTGGAGCAGAGACCTTCATCTGCTCCAGGCACTGGGACTTCCTCTCACTCCAGCTGCTGGTGCCACTGGCCTGGGGTGCCTACATGCCTGACAGTAGCTGTCCCCAAATTCACTCAGCCTGGACAGGAGGTCCAAGTTGGCCCTCTCCAAAGCTGTGCCTGTAGTTTCTTAGTGGCCCATCAGTGAGTGACTGGAGACTTTTGGTCTTTGGCATCATTTCCGTTACCTGTTGTAAACCAGCTTTGTGTCTCTGGTTTTGTTTATTGCTTCCCCCTTTGCTTATTATCTCCTTTGCATTTAAAAGGTCCTTGACTGGACAGCCTTAACAAAGCAGGCACTCTCACCATCCACAAACCTTACAGTAAGTGGTATGAAAATTCCAATTCTACATCTTTTTGTTTCAGAGGCTGAAACCAACTAACCCAGCAGCTCAGAAGGCCTTAACAACACCCACCCACTACAAACTGACTCCGCGTCCAGCGACCAGAGTGCGACCAAAAGCTTTGCAGTCAGCTGGCTCTGCTAAATCTCATCTCTTTGACGGTCTTGATGATGACGAGCCATCCCTATCCAATGGTGCATTCATGCCAAAGTTAGTTTTTCTTTTGTGTATGTTGCAGGGAAGAGGTGGTGCAAGAATCTTCTGGTCAGATTAAGTAAACTGTATAGTATCCTAAATTCCATGACTGTTTTGTGATCTGGTTCAAATATGAGTAGCAATAACAGGTTTTGTGTAAAATTTGAATAGAAATGTTTTCTGTAGAGGAGATGAAAATGGTCAGCTTAAACTGTTAAGGTGAAATAAGCTGTAAAATGAGGTCATCCCATAGTTGGGGCGAAGCTTGTATAAAGTCAATCAGGAATATTACAAGGAAAGCTTGTACAGCATAATATTTTCTGCTTCAGAAGTAGAAGTGTCATTAGGTTTGCTAATGCACTCAGTATGAAGGAGATTTCTGGCATTTCCATAGCCTAGCACTGGTCCTATTTCAGATACACATGTTTCCTTGAGAAATTAATAATGATGCTGTGGATCTACCCTACTGAAGCTTTTGGTTTCAGTCTTTGAGAGCACCAGTGGCATTCAAATTGAAAAGGGGTTTGGAAAGCTTCAGTTTTTAGTTAAAAACAACAAAAACAACCTTTGGAGAAAGATGCATCAATCCGTGAAAGTACTTCTAAGCATAGGCTTTTTAAAAACATTTTGTAACTTTTGTGAACTTGGTTTGTCTTTAATTTAGCCTGAACCATCTGTTCACTTTCCAGGGAGAGAGCAGAGTATGGAATTACTCAGTGTTTTACTGAAAACCACCAAATGAACAAAAGATCAGAACAAAGGGATACTTAGACTGCTTTGAGTGTAACTGGCATAGATGTTCAGTGATCTTCAGACTGCAGGCAGTGAACCCTGGCCTGGCCGTTGATTTGTTCCTAAAGTGACCCTGTAGTAAAGAATCACCTGCATCTGTGGGCCAGGCTTTCTCTGCGGGGTTCTGTGCTTCTGCTGGAAAAGCGCTATTTTGTAAAACAGATAATTCTGTGGTTTACTGACCTTGGGTTTTGAAGCTTTCAATGACTTGTGCTTTTTATGCTTACTCATAAACCAAAGCCTTGAATGAAATTCCAAAAAGAGTTTTGGTATCGCAGCTACTGCAGTGCTCTTACAGAAGACTTCATATGTCCTGAGTGTGAGAACAGGTGTTATACAGCTGGTTCCTGGTCCCTGGAGTATGTGAATTAAGCATGAAATATATATTTATGTAGTGGATATATCCAAATTTCTCTTTGGTACTTTGTTTAGGAAGAGCATCAAAAAGTTGGTTTTGAAGAATCTCAACAGTAGCAATCTGTTCTCGCCTGTTAATCGTGAAAATGAAGACCTGGCTTCTCCATCAGAGTATCCAGAGAATGGAGATCGGTATGTTGATTCATCATGCAGGTGTTTATGCTTAGGAGGAATGCAAACTGGTTATGCCTGTCACTAAATTATTATTAATAGAATAGGTAGTTATTTTCAGGGATGTCATCTTAGCTGTTCATTGGAAGCAGGTTGACCTATTGTGACATTCATTTCCTCTTAAACTAACTGTATATTTTTCCTGTGTCGTCACATACCGATTCATTCCATCCAAAATGAGGGGTTCAAAGAGGAATGACAACTTTTCTGGATATGTCTCTCTTCATTCCCTGTAGTGAGAAACTAGGCCATTTCTTGAGGAAGGTGATAAACCTGACCCTGAGGTGAGAAGAACTTCTGCATAGTTCTTCTCAGTAATGTGGGAATTGCAAGGAAGCTCCACTGACCCAAATGTCGCATAATAGTAATGTATTTTCTACATATTAAAAAGAGGAGTCTCTAAGGCCCTCTCTTCCCCCCAAATGCCTGAATACCTACTTCCTCAAAAAAATCTGTGGCTGCATTTCAGATTAACTTTTTTTTTTTTTTTAATCAGAGGCTGGAAAAATTCTTGAGCAGCTCAACATTTTGTTTTTATTTAAAGCTACTAGGAGTATGAACTGATTATGGGAGTGGGGAGCCTTCTTTCTGATCACCTAAGTCCTGACCTGAGCAGTTCATAATGGGGCAGAGGCATTTGTTAGCTGTGTTGCCAGTAGCCAGGTACAACAGGCAGCTCTCTGAAGCTGGTGTTTTGGAGTGACTGTCACAACAATGTTCTTAATTTTGATTTGATCATGGTGCCTGCGAGACTTTCATCCCATTCTAAAACTGTGTGTATTTTCGGCACAAAAGTCCACAGCAGCCTGCTTCATGAATCATTGAATCATTCAGTTGGAAGTGACCTTGGGAGGTGTCTGTTCCACAAGCAGTCTCAACACTGGATTCAGATGTGGTCATTGCAGACCTTGTCCAGTTGGGTCTCTCAAAACTCTGTGGATAGAGATTCTGCAGCCTCTCTGGGTCTCTGTTCCAACGTTTGACTGTCCTCATGGATTTCCCTGTTTTAATTTGACTATTGTTTCTCATCCTTCTGCCACACGTATCTGAAGAGTCTAACTTTTGTCTTTGGGGTTGGAAGGCTGCTATTGCACCCTCCTGTAAGCCTTTTCTTCAGACTGAGCAATGCTTTTCCCTCAAGCTCTCCTCACAGGGCATGTGCTTTAGTCTCCCAACCATCGTGGTACCCCTCCCCTGGTCTTATCATTATCCTTCTTCTAGGGTGAGCCCCAGATTAGATGCAAAATGTCAGAGGTGGTCTAACAAGGGCAGAGTGAAGGGGAATAATGGCTTCCCTCAGTCTGCTTACTCTGCCGTTTTTATATGAAAAGACATGAGAATTTTAACATTGACATAAGTCCCTTAGAACTAAATAATTCAACTTTATTCATTTCTTCAGGTTTTTTTTGTCGGTACCTCCTGATGAAAACCACAGACAAGATGGTGAGCGAGAGGAAGAGGAGGATCATCATGAAGTGACTAGGTTTTACACTAACCCCATTGCCAAGCCCATCCCACAGACCCCAGAGAACACTGTGCACAAACACCAGAACAGTGTGGATGATACTATTGTGGCTCTGAATATGCGGGTGGCCTTACGAAATGGTCTGGAAGGCAGCAGTGAAGATGCCTCATTTCATGATGACTCCCTTCAGGATGAGCGTGAAGAGGAGCCTGAAACAGTGCATCATCTGCATCCTGCAGGTTAGATTGGGGGGTGGGGCACAGTAGATATGTAGTTCCTGACAGCGCTTCTTGCATGCTTCATGAAAGTTCTCTTTTGCTGTTTTAGATCCTCAGCTTTTCCTCTTTTCCTTTTCTTCCTCTTTTCTTCGGAATACAAATCTTGCTTTTCAGTCTCTTACCTAGTGCAGAAAATTTTTATGAGCCAATGAGCAATTAAATTTCATCACCCAATTTTATATTAGATTGAGGTAGTGAGATGCGTGAGAGGGAGGAGGAGGACCCAATCTATAATTGTTCTGCAGTAGTAGGCTGAGTTGACTATCATTCAGGAGCAGTATCTTAGAGTTAGAAATCTAATACTTGGTGGAGTTATCAACATGCAAACTGCATTGTAGAGTTTGCCAGGAAAGGAATGGACCACAGAACATGGTTGTGTCTCTCTAGACCCATTGTGTGTGTGTTTTCAGTACTCTCAATTCCAGTATCGGGGTTTAGTAAAACTGAAAAAGGTAGAGAAGTGTGAAGATATTATGAGAGGTCTTGAGTACCTTTCCCTTAACTAAGACTTTGTAGCTGGTGAAGAGGTGGGGGCACATGGTAGGTTTTTTTTAACTCATGAGTGATCTGGAGAAGGTGAAGAGGAAAAGATCTTTTCAGGTAATATGTGGCATCTAATTAAATTAGCAGGTGACATGTTCAAAAGAAGCATCTTCAGAAACCCTAATGGATTTCAAAGATCACTAGACAAATTAGTAGATGAAAAAGCATTGGAGAGTGTTAAATGTAAAAGATGCTACATCTTGGTCAGCAGGTGCCTGAGCCCCCAGATTATCAAAGCTTGGGGAGTGTTTCTGTCAAGTGTTGCTGTATGTGTTTGCATTTTTCTTTTTACCTATGCATCTGCTATTGATCTCTGATGATGTCAGGTTGCTAGGCTGGAAGAACCTGGCACAGCAGTTGTCTTAAATTTGCTATGAAGGCTGTGGAATTAAGGTGTGTTTATTCCTCTGTTTGCCTTTGTTGCACTGATTCTTGGTTTGTTTGGGATGTTCAGTTGTCAAGGCTTGCAAGAGAAATGGAATGAAACTCTTGAAATGCTAAAGCTGGGAACTTGCTGCCAGCCCAGTTCTCAAAGGATTTTCTGTTGTAGGAATTGTTTTAACAAGAGCTGGCTATTACACCATCCCGTCCATGGAGGAGCTAGCTAGATTTACCAATGACAGAAATGAATGTATTGTGACAGACTTCACCATAGGCCGCAAAGGTAAGCACATACAGCTCTTCTAGTTGCTTAAAATTGAACCAGGGATTTCAAAGCTATGGAACCTGAATCTGAGTTCCATGCCCTCAGTATGATTATGAACAGTGCCCTTGCATTGCGAACAACTTGCATCAAAGGCTTGTAATATTTCAGATTAGTAGTGCTAACAGCCTGTGTTATGAGATGACTTGAGAAGCTTGGATATGAAAAGAACAAAAGCACCTGCAGCTTTTAAGATGCTTGCTGTCCTTAAACATAAAGTTGTAAAATCCAAACTTGCTGGAGCATTGATGCAAACCTGATTGTTATTGCTTCCATCTTAGTTGCTACCTACACTGGACCTGACTGAGCCTTCAACCCAAACTGTATTCTTCACTGCTTTTACTTTAAAAAAAAAAAAAAAAAAAAAAAATCATATGGTATA
>JANXJC010000026.1:26402888-26425377 GCA_027564655.1 Leptodon cayanensis | reverse complement strand
AATTATTTTTTTTCTTATTTCTTTGAAAAGGCATTAAAAAAGTTTTTAATTTAAAAAAAAAAAAAAAAAAAAAATCATATGGTATATACTATTTTTTAAAACACTTTTTCTAAATATGCTATAAAGCTGAGGGTATGCTTAGTATTTGTGTCGGCAATATGAATAGCCAAGTAATAACAAAAAGCTTTCTGTGCAAAAGAATTGGCTATAAAAAAGTTGATAATGCATCCTCAGTATTGCTACACTGGGAAGGAGGAGTTGTTCAAGACATGACAGAGCTAGATGGTAAGGTGAGGAAAGGACGAGTATAGCAGAAATGGAGGCTCTTTGCCATGAGATTTTTCATGGACAAATTGCGATGTTTTGGTTTGTTTTGCAGGTTATGGATCAATTTACTTTGAAGGAGAAGTAAATCTAACTAACTTAAATCTGGATGACATTGTACATATCCGTAGAAAAGAAGTTATTGTTTACCCTGATGATGAAAGAAAACCACCTATCGGTGAAGGTTTAAATAGGTAATTTTTAAGTATGTACTGTGTGGGGACAGTGGCTAGTAAGGATGTTTTTTATAATACTGACAACCTACTGGGTTTGCAGGCAGCTATCAAGAAATCTAAATGTGAGATGTGCATTCAGATTGCAGCATTAAACAGTTACTAGATGCTTGCAAGTTTCTGAACCAGAAATTGGATTTAAAAGCTGGTTTGAGCGCACATTTCAATTCTCAGCTCCTGTATGTGTACCTTAATAGCGTTGCCTCAAAACCTTGTCTCTTACGCTTCTGTCTGTCTTTAACAGACGAGCTGAAGTTACCTTAGATGGAGTCTGGCCTACAGATAAAACATCTCGTTGCCTGATAAAAAGCCCTGAACGACTGGCAGAGATGAATTACGAAGGTAGACTGGAGTCGGTATCTCGGAAGCAGGGCGCTCGATTCAAGGAATACCGCCCAGAGACCGGATCTTGGGTGTTTAAGGTAATGTTTTTGTTCTAGTTGTAAAGTGACTTACAAGAATATTGGAAGTAGTCTGAAGTTAGAATCTCCTGAGAACTTACAATTCAAAAACTTTGGTAAACTTCTGTAAACTGTCAAGTCTGTCAGCTGTAGTGCAAAGTGTCCTTGCCAAACTGATCAAAATCAAAACTTCTTTGACTGAAGACCTGCATACAGCAGATGTTCTTGGTCTGTGCAAAAGCTAAATTTGTTCCAGCTGTCACAACTGCTGTGTAAAGTGGACAGTTAATGCCAGCTCATTGTTCACACTTTTCAGAAATGGATGCCTGAAATCTCTCTTCCAAGGTGTGACGTATTTGCCCTTCTCATTGCACAGGTGGCACACTTTTCCAAGTATGGCTTGCAAGATTCAGATGAGGAAGAGGAAGAGCATCCTTCAAAAGTGGACACAAAGAAGTTAAAAACTACACCTGTGCCGCCCCCAGGGCATCTGCCACCCCAGCAAATGACCCTAAATGGCAAGCCAACACCTCCATCTCAGGTAGAAGGAGGACAGTGACTAAAAGGGAATTCATAAAATGAAATTTGAAGAATAGCTGGTCCCTAGGGAGGGGTTCTTGGAGTAACAAGTAGCCTGGAAACTGAAGAGCAAAACCTTACACAAACTTGCACAAACTCAGGAGCTCTTCTGACCTCTTGATGAGTTGTTTGCATGTTCTTTTTCGTTAAGATACTTGACATTTCATACTGAAGGTGTGTGGGGATGGGAATGCTTTCAACCCTTGTTTCTTGTTTAAATTCTGGTCTCGATTGAGTTTGGCATATTTGCACCACTTATGGAAGAAAACTTGTTTTTGTGAATATTGAATATATGCTATATAATTATAATGCCTTGTGCTGCCTGCCTTGAGAATGATATTGTGCATTAATTTGACTTGACCATCATTTAGTATGCAAGACTGTATGCTTTATATTTTAAGAATGTGCTCTATTTTTATTAAAAATTACTTTTTTAAGGCTGGTTATATCCTGGATTTTTAAGTGTATTTGTGTTGGATGTGACTGCTTCTAAAGCTTTGTAAAACATCCTCAGTGGTATGCCTCTGTCTTGCATAGGGAAGGTAGCATTTTATTCAGTGCATTGGTAACCCCTTAAGGTCTAATGTTAATTTGATTTTTTTTTAAAAAATCCTTTTACATGGGTTTAAAGGTTAGTCTAATTGCAGCTGATACACTTGTGTTTTCCAAATATAAGTAGTATGGATATTGTCAAGCTGAATTAGGAGCTGCTTCATTGTGGGTGAAAAAGCAGCCTATTTGGAAGGCATCCTGGCATTGATGGGATAGAATATACTCTTTATGCCGGGTGTTAATGGTAAACATTTGTGAACTACCTATAGCTTTTTGAAGTAACTTGTCATAAAAGAGAAAGCAAGTGCAGAGAGCAGATTTTTTGTCCAAAACGGTTCTCGATTGCCTAGTTGTGAAAGTAAACTTTCAGCAGTTAGGGTGTGCAGGAGGGCTTAGCAGATGGTATTTAGCAGCTGGATAGGATGTGCTGAGAGGTTTTTGTTGCTGTGCATAAGCAGGCTTTCTGTTTTACCCTTCAGTAATCCATGACTGCGGTGAAAGGCGATCTCAGAGCTTGCAGCTCCCTGAGGCATAGATCATGTGCCAAGGCGCTGCTTGGCATGTGGCCGATGTTCATGATGTGTCATAGCACGGGGAGGTGGAGGAGGAGAGTTTTATTTCTGCATCTCTGAAGTCAAAGCATGAAAAACAGCTTAGAGGCAGTACTGTCAAATAGGTTGAACACTTTTTTCTTTTGGGGCTTTTTGGGTTTTTTTCTTTGTTGTGCTGGGTCTAGTCCTTCTGAAACCAGGAGACATTATAGCAGCATTTCTCTTTGTTGGCCAATGGCTTTGGGTAACCTAGAGCCCTTCTGGACAAGGGTCTCTGTTGGTAGTGTCAGGTGATAAAACAAATCACACTTCGTCACTGCTTGTGCAAAAGAGCCATTTTGTTGCTTTTGTGGTAGGAAAACATTAAATCAACATGGAGTTGTTTTTAATCTTACATAGTCTGTGATCTAGTTATAACCTTTGTAAAATGCCTGAGCCATTCTACTCTGCCGCTTTAGGTCTCCATGCAGGTTAGAGGGGCCCGAAATAAACGTCTGGCAGCAGCAGTTCACCTGAACGCCTTTCAGTACAGCCAGCGGTGGTGCATTTCAGGATCCCAGTAGTAGGAGTCCCAATTGCCATACAAGCAGAGAGCCAGTAACAGTGCAGTCCCCTCTTTGAGCAGAACATACTAGTGTAGTGATAGATGAGGTGAGCTGCCACCTCTTCTATGGATTCTGCTTTGGAGAATCCCAAAGTAGTGTACAGCTGCTGCTTTATTGCTCCTCCTGGCTCACTGGCTAATTAAAACCTGCTAGTTCATCCTGCTCTCATAAAGTACATTCCTTAAGCATTTGCATTTTATTTGAGATTAACACATGGCTGTCTGTAACAGACTTGCCTGCATGTACCACCTTTCAGTTTTCCTTCTTGCTTCTTGTTCAGATTAATGGGGACCAGAGCTGATGTTTTAAGCAGTCAAAAATACTGGGAATACGTGTGACTTATTCAGGCCTATCTTATAGATTGAAATGTACTTAGCAAAAACTTGTCCAGGTTAATTAACCTCTTTGATTTACATACCATTAATTAAGGTTTTCATTTCTGAAAATAGGAAAAACATCTAGCTTAATTTCCCAAACCTCTGAGAAACTCATACCATGGCTTAAAAGCTTGCCAAGCTCTTGGTGTGTAAAGCATCTGAAAATAATATTCTTTGGTTTGTAAGAAGCATTTAGGATCTAGACTTGTTTTGGGGTTTTGGGTTTGGTTTTTGTTGTTTGGGTTTGTTTTTTTTTTTTTCCTTCCCTAACTTAAATATTAATGAATTTATTAATGTTGCAAGGTCCGCAGGAAATAGTTACACCAGGGACCTGGCTGCATTAAAGCACAATGAAGGCAGTAGTGAAACTTTTGTGTTTGTAACCATATTTTGACTTGTAAATCTGTTCTGCATACTGTAGGCATACTCAGATACCACTAGCTAAGGCTCTTTCCGTGTCTGCCATTAAGTTCTATCTTTACAGACCCCTTAGTCTAATTTTACCTGCCTTATCTGATAATGTTCATTGCATTTCTTGGCAGATTCTAATGAACTAAGAAGCAGCCATTTGAATATGCTCTTAAATTCCTTAGCGTGATTTCCAGTGTACTATCTGCCACGGTTTCTTTGCTCATATATATGCATAGCTCCAGAGTGTCGCTTCAACAGTCTGTACGTTGTTGCTTCTGGAAACTAAGTAAGCTGCAGGCATGAATCTTTCACAGGACACTCCTATCTAAGCAGCAGGAGTGGTTAGACTAGAGCAAACCCAGTGCACTGCAGCCCAGGTTTGGGATTAGAGCCCATCAGGAACTGAAGGATCACCTGGTTAGAACCTGAAGGCCATTCAGTTAAAGTGACACAGGCTAATTACTCCTGGGGCAGGTGCTTCTTTCAGGGTGGCCTGTTAGCTGCACAATAGCAGCAGTTAATGGCGTTCTCCAGGGGTTTTTGTCCTGTCAAACAGTTCCTGGTAGCAGAGCTGACAAATAGTTGAATGCCTTGCAGCGCGCTGTCACACTCTGTGGTTTGGTACCGGCTCAGGGGGCTTGCTGTGATACACTGTCAGGAGACCCTGCTGTCACCACAGTCAGCAAGCTGGGCAGAACTAGAGGCAATGACAGCAGTCAGAGTTAATTCAGATACCTGCTCATTGTTTGTACTGGCTGAACGTTTTCTGGCCCTGCTTGGAGTGTGAGTACAAGTTGTCTTAAGTGATTGAAGGTGTGTAGAAGTTACCTCAGGCTCATCACAAAGGTGATGCCATGTGATTGCTTTCAGGAAAAATCATAAAATTAATTCTTCCTCTTGCCTTGGGCTAGCAGTAGAGTTGAGAAATTTAGCTGCAGATTGGAAGAAGAGATCTACTATATTTAACTTTCTAACTGCTGATGTGGGGTTTTTCCAACGATATTCTGCTTATCACTAGCACAACTTTCCAGTCCAATGACAGTTGTGTCTTGGTTTAAAATTAACAAAAAAAAAAACTTTTTACACATGCATGTGTGCACACACCCACTCTGTGACCCAGCCTTACATGATCTTGAAAGGGCTCGTGTCCACTTAAAACTTCTGTTAAGTTCTTTGTGGAATATAGACTCAGTTTTTAATTTGTAATATGTCACAGCTGGAGAAAAAAAGCAGATATTACAGTGACTCATCTGCTCATCAGCCACCAGTGGTACCACACATTAATGCTGGAGAATCGCTGCTTTTAAACTGGTTGCTCAGTCATCTGAGATGTCCCAGGCTGAACATAGGTACAGGAAGCTTTTCTTTGTGTGATAGCATTTTGAGGCAGAAGGGGAGGAAGGCAGGATGCACAAAACTCTTTCTTTTTGTTGGTCACGTGAAAAATGGAAAGCTGAAGAATAGTTTCTTAAACTGAATGGCAGAACTTGGGAAACTTCAGGAGGGCATCACTAAACCGTGACTTCTCCTTCACTTTAACTTGCGTTGTTAAGTTACAACTCTGAAGAAAATGGGAATAGGTTATAAATATTCATCTCTAAACTTAATGTGGAGTCTTGACACAAGCAAGGGAGTACTCCTCTTCATTTGCAGGTGATTGTTGAAACTATTAAATACTCTTTTTTCTCTGCAAGCTGTTGCAATCTGCTGTTGTCTGATGTGGCCTCTGCATGTGTCCGCAGACCCCAGAAGTGGAGCAACTGGGCAGGGTTGTGGAACTGGACAGTGATATGGCAGACATCACCCAGGAGCCTCCCCAGGAGTCCACTGTAGCAGATAACATGATAGAAGAGCAGGAGGCAGTGCCTGCTTCAACTCACATTGCATCAGCCCTGGGTATTAACCCACATGTCTTGCAGGTTAGTGTCTTGCAATTTCCTCTCTCTGAAAGAGAGTACTTGGTACTACCTCTCACTAACTTCTCAGTTTGCCTCCCAAGTGTACTTACATACCAACTTGTAATAAACTATACATCACACCTATAGTACGATTAAAACTTACACGTTAGACTTGCATGTTTCTGTGGTAAACCTTTATAGACATGAAAAGTTTAATGCGGAAATGAAAATCGTCTTAAGGCTAGAATTCAGATTTCCAAATTCTGAAGTGTGGGCAATGTGATAAGCTAAACTAATACCTAGGCAGGACTGCCTTGGGTCCAGTTTGTGGAAAACAAGGTAATAGGATAACTGGTCTTGATTTGGGTTTTGGTGTGTGTGATTGGTTGGTGAAAGGATAGTACCTGGAACACTTATGGGCTTCTACCTGTGTTTTTAATTTGTAAACATAAGGAAAGCATAGTGGAGTTATTACTTAAGCTGAAAAACAAGTAGATAGAGCTAAGATCTAAGAAAACATGATTATTTTAGGACTTCACGCCCATCCTAACAAGTAGTGTGATACTGATGCTAACCTTTTACTAACCTTTAGTAGTTACATCAACTGGCAAGCTTGCTGTCAGTTCTCCTGAACTGTGTGCCTTCACTGTTACTTGAAATATTTGTGACTTGAGTGTTTGGTCATGTGCAGCACATAGAAGTTGTCTTGGTTGGGAAAGGAGCTGATTAGATCAGTTAGCTTCTGCTGTGAGAATGATTGCTAATGTGCAGGCTTGACTTATCACCTTTTTTAGATTATGAAAGCTTCCTTGCTTGCTGATGAAGATGACCTAGACTTGATCCTGGATCATTATCCTGGGAAGCAACCTGTAAAAATGGATACTTCTCAAGAGATCTGTTCTCCGAGGCTCCCTATTTCAAAATCACAAGGACAGAAAAGATACTCGGGTATTGTGAGAAACCACATACTGCTTGAAGAAAGAGTCTAATTCTAATATTAACAGGCAAAATCCTATGACTGGCTGAACATATGGTAGAACAGTTGTGTGCTGTGGTGGGTTAGCTTTGGCCAGCAGCCAGATGCTCACCCAGCTGCTCTCTCACTCCCCCTCCTCAACAGGATGCAGGGAGAAAACTGGATGAAAAAAGGGTTAAGAAAAAAACAGGGAGATTGTTTTGCTTGTGACAGTAACTGGTAAGCAGGCTTGACTTGAGTAAAATGAATTTATTGCCAGTTAAAGTAGGTTTGGGTAGTGAGAAACAAAGACAAATTAAAACAACTCTTTCTACCCCGCCCCTGCTTTCCCAGGCTCAACTTCTCTCCTTCATTCCTGACTCCGCTATCTCCTGCCCACTCCAAGGGGGCAGTGGGGATGGGAATGGGGGATTGCAGTCAGTCCAGAGCAGTTCCTCTTTACCACTCCTTCTTCACACTTTTCCCTTACTCCAGCGTGAGTTGTCTCCTGAGGGCTGCAGGGAACATACCTGCTCTGGTGCTGGAGCATCTCTTCCCCTCCTCTTTCTCTTGACCTCGTGGTCCCACTGCCATTTTCACTTTTCTTTTTCTGCCTGTGTGGCATTTTCTTCCCTTTTTTAAGTTCTCACAGAGGCACCACCAACTTTGCTGATCGGTTCAGAGGTGCCACAGACTCCCCTGATGGGCTCAGCTGTGTCCAGCACAGAGCAGCCCCTGGCCTCTTCTCATAGAGGCCACCCCTGCAGCACCCCTGCTACCAAAACCTTGCTGTTTACACTCAATACAGCCACAAACTGGTGATTTCAATAGGAATAATACCTCTAGTAACAAGCATGGAGTTGCTTCCTGAATTAAATGGGCAGACCTGAGATGTTTTTGTGGAGACAGTTTCAGCCCTGTTCCTGTTAATAGCAATCAGCGTCTGTTCTGTCTGTGAGATGCTTCTGTTCTAATGGTCCAACTATGACAATACCCATTAAATTAGTGACTTCTTTGGAAACTGTGAATTTTGGAGTGAGACTGGCTGTGTACTGTTCTTAGTGTAATACCATGTGCTTTAGTTTGGATAATGCAAAGCGGGCTGTGCATGGTGGGTTTCGCAGTTCTCAGTACTGCAAATAATCACACTTAGCTATGTGTTGCCATCACAAACCATGGCAAATGTTTTCACTGGCTCCTCAAGTACTAAAATACCTTTAAAATATCAGAAATGTACTACCTGAAAAGGGAGTACCCTATTCACTTAAACGTTCTTCCTGCTTCTTCCCTCTAGTTGGTGGGCTGCTGCAATCCAAATTTGCTAATGTAATTTTCCAGTCACCAAGTGCTGCTCTGCAAGATTTCAAGGGACCAAGGACTTCAAGCAGTCCCCCTTCTGTTGCCCTTTGGTCGGCGACTTCTCCATTAGCATCTACGTTCTCTGTACCACCATCAGTCCCTGAGGTACAGATGAAAACAGTTGGTGTCCGCAGGCAGCAGGGGCTTGTACCTCTGGAAAAGTCCATCGCCTATGGAAAAGGGAAGCTACTGATGGATATGGCACTCTTCATGGGGCGCTCATTTCGTGTTGGTTGGGGACCCAACTGGACACTTGTCAATTGTGGAGATAAGTTGAGTGAATCAAGTGAAATGGAAGATCTTCAGTGTGAGTCTGTGGAGTATGGATTTTTGCCAACTCCTGTTGCTCCAAAATCGTGAGTAGTAGTTTCCTTCAGGATGGTTCTGACATACTCCCTCTTCATGTTTGAAAGAATCTTGATTGTAGCTTGATACTTTTTTGAAATTCATCTTAATATTCCTCTTGATATGCAGAAGTGGTGCAAAATCATGTTAGCCATGGAGATTTCCTTCAGGTTGCTACTTTACAAAACTCTGTATCTCAAAGGCCTGGAATAGTGTAATAAGAGTAGTTACTTTTTTAACAAGCATATAGCACCATCATCCAGCAAAAGGTTAAAGAGAGAAAGTTCAAAATGATTTTTCAGGAAGCTTCTAATCTGCTGTTGATCTTCCCTGAGGATATCTGCCCTACCTAAAAAATTTTTTATTTAGCTTCTGAACTCAGATGCCTTAAATTCTGCTTGTATATAAAGCAGTATACAGACCTTTCCTGGGCTGCGTAACTCCATACCTAAACTTGACTGGAATATAGCTAGATAGTCTACCATTTAAGTCTTCCAAAAAGCTTGTTCAGTTAATGTTCTCCAGCACATCTGATTTGCTGGCAGAATGAGGTGCTCTCAGAAGATGCAGTGGGGTATGGCAAGGTGTGCTAATGGCCTTTTAAGAGCTGGAAGCACCCAGTTCAGTGGGGTTTATTTGCCAAGTCTGGTTCTGAATCCCAGACTGTAAGCAGGTTCTTCATACCTAGCTGTTGACCTTGGATCATATGCCTTACTGTCTTTTAAGTTTAAATTAGGACAAGCTGCACAATGCAGCTGCACCGTGATGGGTGCCGCTTGCTTGCAGGGAGAACAATTCAGAACATTGCTACCTGGTTTTATCTTCTTTTTCTCCAGACTCTCAGAATCTTCTTTCAAGGTTCATGTGGAAAAGCTGAGCTTAGAACAACGGAAGATGGACAGAGGCAAACAGCTGTATCTCATCCCTCTGGAGATAAAGCTGAAACATAGCACTGTCCATATGGATGAGCACTGTCCTCTTCTAGAGCCCAACCCAGGAGTTTCTGCTATTCACGACTATGCTGACTGGGTTAGGAACGCATCCGAGGATCCTGCTGTGACAGAAGGCAAGTATGGAATAATTCTTTTCACGATGATGATAGTGAATCTGGAAAGCTGACCCATTCAGGTTAATTTCAGGTTGCATCAGAGCAGTGAAATGTGAATAAAAGAAAAATTGACTGTACCTCAGCATTCTTTCTGAAAGCATAAGCATGGTGGTTGGCATCTGGGGAGCTAGCTGACTTCCTGCATTGACTTGTAACAGTAGGATATCCTTTAAGATATCCTACAAGGTTATGCTTATAATCTTATATGAGTCCTCTCTAAATATTCTTCTGTATGTTTTCGCTCCTGATGACTGAGTAACTCTGTCCTGACAGCTGTTGTGAAGCACTGGTGCTTGGCATGGACTTTATGTGAAGCGATTTGGGGGAACCTGAGAGAGTTAGAGGCCAGCTTGGAGGAGCCCAGTGAATACATCCTGGCCCTGGAGCGTAGGAAAGCCTTCTCTCGCTGGCTCTCAGAGACTGCTGCAGGACGAATTGAGGAGGAAGTCTCTTTGTCCCGACATGGTAATCACATAGAGGCTGTGTTCAGCTGCCTTACTGGGAAGAGAATTGGTGAAGCTTGCAGGCTGGCACAGCAGTCAGGTAAGATGCTTAAATCTCTCTGCTTTTTGGGGGGAGGAGGAAGGGAGACACACAAAGAGAATTTAAACTTTGAGAGCTGACAGTAGCTGACCACTTGTGAGTACAGAGTTTTCCCTTGTTAGACGGTGATTAAGGTGGAGGCTGGCTTGCCTACTTGCTGCTTGAGTACCTGGTCACATTTACGCTGGCTTACTTGTCTGCTCTTCTAGAGTTAGGAAGTGATGCTGTATTGCATTTGGAACTGGTTTTTTTGCATAGTATCTCCTTTGAATGTTTTTTTTTTTTTAATTACTGTTATTTTTAATTGCAATTCTGTTAGGCCACTTCACATTTATTTTAAAAATGTGTATTTTCAGAGCCTAATGGCTAGTTTCATCTTGGTTTTTTATGTCGGCTCACATCTTAAAACTTTTCCATTCATTTGTTTCCTTTGGGGAATCTGTCCTTCCCATTCCTTTGTCTTCTCCCCCACCCCCATTCTAGTAGGTGTTTATGGAGTGGTTTATTTGATAAGAAATTGTGCACAAAAAACAATCGTGCAGCTATAGGCTGATCAGAGCGCCTCACAGCTCAGAAACAGATAGCTGTGGCACGGGTAGGTGGGAGGATTTAGCTCATGTGCTGTTGTCTCCTGTTCCAGGCGATCACAGGCTTGCTCTGCTCCTCTCCCAGCTGGCAGGTAGCCAGCCCATTCGGGACCTCCTCACCATGCAGCTGGTGGACTGGCACAGGCTGCAGGCAGACTGCTTCATCCAGGAAGAGAGATTGCGGATCTTTGCCCTGCTTGCAGGAAAGCCTGTAAGTTCTGTTACTCAGCTGTTTTATCATTGGCTTGACTTCCTCTTCTTGACAGTGGTACGTTTAAGCTGTGACACTCAACCACAGCACATGGTACACGGCAGGAAGGAGTACAAGGTGCTGACCTGTTTTTTTTTTTACTCACGTAACCTCGTGCTCTTGCATGCCTGGTATGTACTGACCATTGTGCAGTAAGTTTGACTAAACTTAGTCATTTGTTTCTTTAGGTGTGGCAGTTATCAGAGAGAATAAGTATCAATGTGTGCTCGCTGCTGGACTGGAAGCGTTGCATGGCTGTCCACCTCTGGTACCTGCTTCCTCCAACAGCTTCTATTTCTAAGGCACTTGCCATGTACGAGTCAGCGTTTCAGGTAGGTCAGTCATGCCTGACTAAAAGGAGTTGACTGTCTGATGCTGCACTGAGACTTCTGCGAGCAGTCAATTGTCACTGTGGAGGTGCTGAGTGTGGAATTGCGTATGGGTTCATTATTTCAGTTGTCACAATGTCAGATTCCTTCACCGGCTTTAATGATGAGTTTTTGCAGCAGTTCACTGATAGGAATGTTCCTTCCCCCACTGGCATGGGAATAAAGCACTGGGGTTGAACCTGTTGGTAATTCTAGTCACTTGAGAAGCTTAGGACCTGCTCTTTAGGGTGTTCCAGTAGTGACTTATTTGAAGCCTATCTCCCACTGATTGAGTGTTTTCAGGTGTTTGATAGCTAGACAAAATTAGGAAGATGAATACTGGCCAGCAGCAGGAAAACCATTTGAACTAGGTAGCCAGTCAGCTTTCCCAATGTGATGATTAATACCCAGCTGCCTGACTTCCAAAATAGTCTTTGCCAGACCATACTCCCTGTTTGTTACATTTGCTGTTTCTACAGAAAATGTGGAAGCTATTCTACAGACAGTGCATGGCTGCATGCATTATGCAAAGCCTTGTTTGTTGCTGTAGAGCTGTCAGCCTCTGTATACAGAAAGACAAAGGGTTCTCTTGAAAAAAGTGTTTAATCATTTAACTAAAGATAGTTCAGCCCTTGATCTGCATGCCTAAAGATAGCCCAAGTGCAACATCGAGTCTAGTAACTTCTAATTGATGCGTGCTTAATGCCACAGGAATATTCAGTGTTATCTTTGTACATGGTATGTCAGTATAATGTGTTCATCACTTCAAAACACCAAGCTTTAGTTTTATCATTACTTGAACTTAAGATAATGCTACTAGGTTAGAACGTGGGTGTAGTCTCACTGCAGCCTGATGATGCGGTGGAAAAGTGGATACAGCTCGTTTCCAGGACTTCGTGTAGGAGGGCTATAACTGGAAACCAGCAGCAAGCACATGGAGTGCTCTTCCAAATGCAGGTCTAGTGTTCTTGCCAGCAGTGGAAACATCAGGAGGATTTTGGTGACCCAGAGTGGTTACATGGTATGGAAGACAACAGTTCTTCTGCAGTTCAGTGCCCTGTAAAACAGTTCTTGCTGACTCAGTGTGTTTAGTGCTGCTGGCTTAGCTGTCCAGACTCTTATCTTTAAACTTACTGTTAAAACTATTTCTTTAGAACACACCGGAGTGTGAAAAATATGCCTGCTGTCCCCTGCCTCCTTACCTAGAAGGTTCTGGTTGTGTAATTGAAGATGATGATAATGCAGGAAGACCTCTGAGAGATGTCTGTTTCCATTTGTTAAAGCTCTACAGTGACAGGTGAAAAACTATTTTTCTAAATCTTGATCAGTCAGTGACTTCTTGAATTCCCAGTTCAGGGCTATGAAATCAGCTTCAGTGTTTACTGAACCACTGACAGTAGGCAAAAATCTGCCTTGCATGTACACCCTTACAGAATGTGGTGACACTGTCACTGCTGGTGACAGCATAGATGATGAAACTTAAGCTTTGGAGCACAACTGTGAGTTGTTTTTTTTTCCTGTTTTCTGAGTATGAAGAGTGCAGTAATCTTGCTTCACCATAGTTGCCTTTGAGATTGAGGCATTGAGAAATCTACAGGAAGAGTGCATACAAAAGAAAAGGCTGTGACAGTCTGGATGCAGACTTAAAAGAAGAGCAAAAGGATTTTAACAGTTGGTCCTATCTCTTGTTTTACTTAAAAAAAAAAAAAATCCACACCCACATAAATCACATAGATTGAAAATTGGAGGTTGGTGAAGGGAAAGCACTAAGTAGCACCAATTTCTGATTTTATTATATGGGTACAGTTAGCTATTTTATGTTGCAAATACTTTTCCCTACAGGCACTATGATCTTGACCAACTGCTTGATCCCAGGAGTGTGACATCTGACCCTCTGGACTATCGTCTCAGTTGGCACCTGTGGGAAGTGCTCAGAGCCCTGAATTATACCCATCTATTCAAGCAGAGTCAAGGAGTGCTGAATGCTAGCTATGCTGCCCAGCTTGAAAGTGAAGGGCTTTGGGAATGGGCTGTTTTTATACTGTTGCATGAGCCTGATACGCAGTGAGTAAAAAAAATTTTTTTTTACTGGTTTTTTTTTTTCCTTGAAAATAATGTGTTCTCTGTTTTGTAGACCTGCTATGTATACCGTAATTATCATGGCTTCTCTCACATTAAACTGGAACTGCACAGCTGGAGAACTTCATGCCACTTGTAGTCCCAGCACACAGTTTTTACAAGTGGCATGAATAATTCTGCTTAGTTAAATGTCTTGTTAGATGTTAAATAGTATTGAGTTGTAATGACTGTAACTGCTGAATGGTGCTATAGAAGCAGATCTCATAGTCATTTTGATATCCTGCGGCTGTGTATCTTGTCTCTGGCTCAGCAAGCTTATGATGTTAGAGAACTTGTCATGAAAATGTCATTAATGCAAAATACTAGACCTGTTCCCATTGGAGCTCAAGAGAAGCAAGTGTGTTTGAAAGGAAAGCTTGGGAATCACCAAAATGCATGTTTTGCTTCTGTTGTGCAATACAGACTTGACAAAAAAATTGTCTTAAATTTGTAAATAATAATCTTTTGTGGAAAGGTGTCTTTTGCTGTTAATGTTTACAGCTACCATTAATACATTGCAATAGGATTTTTTTCCAACTGATAACTTCAAATAGAGCCTGTATATTCCTTTTAGGGGCCTGGATCATACTTAAATGTTCTTAAGCTTACAACATTTGAGATGTTGCAAAACACTAGCAATGACTTCATTCTTAGTGGTTAACCTGTACTGAAGGAATTCACCTGATTTTAGAACTTTTCTTAATATCCTGCAGCAAGACTGTTCAAAGCCTGGCAAGGCTGGCTTTTGCTGTCTGTTATGACCGTGCCTCTGCTGTCGCCAATAAGTATAACGCAGCTCTCTGCTGCCTTGTTCAGTCCTTGGCTGCTTGTGTTGAAGTGTATCTTCTGATGGAGTGATGCAAAGGATTGCTTGTTGGAATAATGCCTTGTCCTCCCTTCCCGCAGCATACGGGAGAAGGCAGTGCGGGAACTCCTAAACCGGCATTGCATTCTCTCTGAGACACCAGAGTCTTGGGCCAAGGAGACTTTTCTGACACAGAGGCTCTGCGTCCCCTCAGAGTGGATTCACGAAGCAAAGGCAGTTCGAGCAAGGATGGAGGGTGACAAGCATAAAGAAGCCCTCTTCTTGTTCAAGGCTGGGCACTGGAACCAGTGTCACAAGCTGGTTGTTAGGCACTTAGCCTCAGGTGAGTCTGCTCTCTGAATTTTTTTCAGTCTGTCTTTTGAACAGCACACAAACATAGTAGGAACAGAAGTCGTTGGGTGTTAATAGTACGAAGGGGTAGGGCTGTGTTCCTAGCAACAGGGTTAGTAGAGAGTGACTGGCTGTTTCAAAATAGCTCTCGCTTGATATCTGGTGTGATGATTCTTCACTGCAAACACATGAAAAGGGCAGTGCTTAACCTTCTGTGCATCTGGCTTCCTGTGCCAGAGGTGCCTTGGGGAACAAGGGCAGCGGTAGCATTTCTGGAGCCCCAATCCTGGGGGTGTCCCTACTCTAGGAGATGGGATGGTCTCAGACTTGCCTTTTGTAGGTCATAAATCAAGTATGCGTTTCTGGCTGTGACTGATACTGTCAAGGAATTACAAAACTGACTGACAGTACAGTCCATTAGTTGCTTTTTCTTTAACAATCAATGACTTCTAAGAGACCCTTTTGCTCTTTTACTGACATGCTTGTTCTCTTTAGATGCTATTATTAATGAAAACTACAAGTACCTGAAAGGATTCCTGGAAGATCTTGCCCCTCCAGAACGTAGTGTGCTCATCCAGGACTGGGAGATGGCAGGGCTGGTCTACCTAGATTACATCCGTGTTATTGAGATGCTTGATAGGATTCAACAGGTAACAGACTAAAACAATTGTATTTTTCTTCCTATAGTCTGGAAGCTCATACACGTTCTTGCTTTTAGAATAGCCTTCTACTCACTGTTCAGTGCTGATGTTAGTGTTTCCCTTTTGGAGACACTAGCAACAGAATATGGTGCATCTCTGAAAATACAGAGAGATTTGGTAGATGCTGTCAAAATAAGATGTAGGCTCTGCCCTGCAAACATGCTATATGGAGCACGACAGTGAGGTAAGTGAAGAAGGAACAAAACTAGCAATTAGCTGGTTAGTGGGGAGTCTGCGTGTCAGTCCCCTCTAATACAGCTCCAGACTTCCCATTTCCACCACTTCAGGTGTTAACTTCAGGCAGGTTTTAGTGTAGACTGTCTTCTGTTGGATAGATTTGGCTTAGAGTGCACTCGGGCAGTCTGCGAGCAGTTCTGCTGAAAGGCTTTGGGTGACTTGGAGGCTGACTCTCTTTGCTTTCAGCTGGATTGTTCCACCTATGAGCTGGAGCGGTTACATACCAAAGTGACATCCCTGTGCAACAGGATAGAGCAGATCCAGTGCCACAGCGCGAAGGACCGCCTGGCTCAGTCAGGTATGGTGACATCAATATCTAGCAGCCAGCTGGGAGAGCCAGCTAGTACTGGCTGTCACCTGGGCTGCCGGTCTATCTGTCCCTTTGCCTGTGCTGAGAAAGAAGACTGTGGTTGGTGGGGTGAGGCATGTGTTGCTCCAGTAGTTACCGTACCTGCAGCTATTGGTCATTTCAGGCAGTTTTGTTGGCTGGTTGCTGTAGTGTCCAGTGTCTGGCCTCTTACAACTGTCTCTTGATAAGCAGTAAAACGTCTTGTACATAGTTTTACAGTGCCAAACAAAGTATGAGCATGCTTGCAGAAAATGGTCTGGTCTAAGGAATAAGGCCAAATTTTTATTATACTCGTGGAGGAAGTCTGCATGGGGAGAGGAGATTCACTGCTGGAGCTGAGAAAAGGCCAGGTCACACTAGGGCATGGCTCCACCAACCCAGCCAAATGCCTTTGCTCCAAAATTTCCTGTTGAATCGCTGCTCAAGTTCACCCCTCCGCAGGGCGAGTTTGTAAGCGCTCGGGTGCTAGCTCCCACTCCTGAGCCTGGTGTTGGAGCATGAAGAAACTTTCCTCTTCCTTCTCTTTCCAGATATGGCCAAGCGTGTTGCTAACCTGCTGCGGGTGGTCCTCAGCCTGCAGCATGCCCCAGAGCCCATCTCTGACTCCACGCCTGACCTGCAGCGCATTCCTCTTCGCCTGCTCGCTCCCCACATCGGAAGGCTGCCTATGCCCGAGGACTATGCCTTGGAGGAGCTCCGCAGCCTCACCCAGTCTTACCTACGGGAGCTGACAGTAGTGACTCATTGAGGAAGAATCCCTTCCACCGATGGACAGTTTACCGTTTGTTAACCCTTACCCTTGTTTTGAGGGCAAACAACCTCTAGCCACGCAGGTTTTTCCATAGGGGTGTAAAACAGCTTTAGTATATGGGCTAATGCAGGAGTTTTTGTAACCTGGGGGAGCATTGAGACTGGTTAGACCTTGCTGGCTGGCACCCTCAACCAAACAACGTTTTCCTAGAATCAATAAAGCACCTCTTGCCGAACCTGTCTGCAGGTGAGACTGTACCTGTGGAGGGGGGCACGGTGTGGGCTTCAGCTCCTGGCAGATCCTTTTCACTCCTTTCATTGCGGCGCAGAGGATGGTGAAGCAAGTGCTGGGACAGTTTTCCGTGGGCAGGCTCCTGCTTTGGTGGGGCTGCACTTGGTAAACCGATGAACCTTTGGCACCTGAACTGACCGCGGATAAGCTTTAACTGGGGCTTTATGTTATAAGTTTGCTCTGTGGGTGGGGGAAGGAGAAGAAACTTAAGTTCAGAAGTGTCTTTTCCTGCATTCCCTTGCTAAGTTGGAGACCTGCGAATGTGGGTTTTTTTTTTTTTTTTTCTCTCATTTCTCCATCCTCTGTCTCCAAAAGCAAAGCAAGCTACTTCCCTGCCTCAGGAGAAGGGGAGGTGACACCTGTGTGTGTGCCTTATGGCATGCTCTGTGCCGTGCGGGCCTCTGAGGATGGATGTCTCCTGGGTCCCACATGCGGTAAAACACAGGAGCTTGTCCTAATAGTTGCTGGGTTCCAGGACTCCAGGCTTCTGATGGGAGGGGGCAAATTCTATGCTGAAAGCAAAACTGCCAAAAGAGATCACCTGCCTGAGGAGCAGAGCAGCCTGGCTGCCCAGGCACTTCAGACTTGCCTCTTTGCTGCCGGACAGCTGCCTGTGTAAGTAAGGGGTACGCGCAGCCGCACTGCCACGTGCGCGAGTGCCCGGCACACGCTGTCGTCTCTGTGTTTGCCATGTTGCTGGGTGACATTGAGCGGAGCCACCATCCAGCCTAAGAACATCCCACAAGTGAACAGCTGACCGTGTTGATGTGCTCTGGTGTGTACAGTCTTTACTCTTACTGTGTTTAGAAACTGACTATTTTTGAAAGAAGGAAACAAACAAACAAAAAAAGCTGTCTATTGCTCTGCTCTGATTTCAGGGTTGCTGCAGTGGCACCTCCTGCCACAGCCAGCCAGCCAGTGCTGGCAGTGGCCAGCAGCTTCCAGCCTGCCTGGTGCTGCTTTGCATTGGCCCGCTGAAGGTCTTTATGCATGAGGATTATGTAAAGGTTTTTATTAAAAAAACAAAAAATATAAATAAATGATCTAGATTATTTTCCTGTCTTTTTGAAAACAATAAATAAAATGTTTATAGTATTCCCACGGATTCCTTTGCTTTTTAAGTAAGATTTCGGTTTCATAGTCACATGTCCCTTGGCTTGTCCCACTTGGGTGGCTTGGGCTGGCTCGGGTGGTGGCACAGCTCACAGGACCAGAGCGGGCAGGGGAAAGCTGCACCCTCCTGGAGCTTAATCTGTTCAGGGATTTGAGGAGCAACAGGGAAGGTGTTTACAGGTATGCTTGGTGTGGAACGGGAATGGGGACCTGGTCACAAAGGATGTGGAAAAGGTAGTGGATGTCATCTTCATCTTCGTCTTTACTAGTAAGACTGGTTTTCAGCAGCCTCAGGTCCCTGAGACCAGTGGGAAAGGTCGGAGCGAGGAAGACTTGCCTTGATGGAGAGGGGTGAGGCTAGGGAGCACTTAGACCAGGTGTCCCAGGTCTCTGGGACCTGGCAGGGTGCACCCGTAAGGGCCGAGGGAGCTGCAAGGCTGCTCCAATACATTTGAAAGGTTGTGGTGATCGGGGGAGGTTCCTTCGGAGCCTTGGAAGCAAGCAGGAACAGCTGGAATAAGAAAAGTCACCCCTGTCTTGCGGAGGAGGATGTGGGCAGCTATGGGCTGGTGAGCCTCACCTCTGTCCCTGGTGGGGTGATGGAGCTCATCCTCCTGGGAACCAATTGCAGAGGTGGGAAGGAGAGGGGGGCTGGAGGAGGCTGGGGCGGTGCTGAGGGGGGGGAAATACCTTTCTTGGAAGGGATATTTCTGGAAAGAGGTGAGGGATGGGCTTCATGGCAAATGGAGGGAAGCGCTTTTCCACGCAGCACAGAACAGGTTTGTTCAGGCCGAAAACTGTCTGTGTGGGTGTTCAAAAAGGCGTTAAATAAAGCACAGATAAATATCCTTGGCTGGGCACAAATCCAGACCTCTGCTCCCTGAGGTGGGGCGATGCTGGGTGCGGGGTGGTCTCTTCTGCACTTGGGGCTGGGGGCGACCCACTGCCTGGTGCCAGCTCTTGGGCACAAAACACCATAGAAGCAGCGGCGATTAGGGTCTCCTTGCCCATCCAGGGCGGCTGTCCTGACGTGCCAGCATCGCTGCATGTTAAATGTGACACCAGGTCACTCCGGCTTCGCCTCCTTCCATTATCGTAATTGCCTCTCTGCAACCCCAGCTGCTGCCCTGGGCGGAGGAGCAGCATGGCTGGGACACGGGCTGGCTGTGAATAATTCACAGGCTGGAAACAAAACCTCCAGCCTTAAAACTGATCAGCGCACTGCTTGGCAGCTGCTGCCGGGGATCAGCATGGGAAAGGTGCCAGGGAAGGGGCTGGGGGAGTGGGAGTTGTTGGCCTCCTGCATGGCCAGAGCTGGGGAGATGCTCCAGCATCCCTGTGGCAGGGACTTCTCTGCCACTTCCTGCTTTGTCTCCTGTGTCATGTCCCTTAACCTCCTGGGATTCTGTTCTCACCAAATGGGAATAACCTTCCTCTTCCCTGTCCTCGCTCTTTTACTGAGACCAAAGAATGAGATGTTCCTTGCTGTGCACTGCACTCCCTCCACGCTGGGGTCCGCAGCATCTGCCCTCAGCTCTTCCCACTACCCACTGCCACGGCCTCGGTGGGCTTCAGTGCCCTGATGTCTCCCTTTCAGCCCTGGGGTTTCCTTTTCCAGCTTGCTCTGGGCCAGGATTGTGGGGAACGACCCCCTCTGCCCCCAGCCCCCCGGGGCCAGAGGAGCCTCAAGAGGGTGGTTTTCAGCACATGAAGCTGCCGGCAGCTCCAGGCAACATGGTGAGGAGCAACCTCGCACCTGCCCGCTCCAGCCCACCGCATGGTCCTTGTCACTGTGGTCCTGGCCCCGAGCTGCCTGGAGCAGGCAAAGAAGGAGCTGCCTGCCACCAGTGTGGCCTGGAGGGTGGGGGTGATGGTTCAGGGGGCTGTTGGGCAAAGCCTTCCCTGGGCTGGGGGAGCTGGTGGGCAGCCAGCAGGCAGCATGTCGTGGCTCAGCACCCAGACTCCTCCCAAAGGGGCTCAGCTGCACCCAAACCCTGTCCCAGCCAGGGACCCTCAGGGGTCACTCTGCATTACCCCCTGCCACAGGGCTCGCCGCACAGAGACCATCGGTCCCTGGGGGGGGCCATGCCCCCCCCGCCCTGTCCCAGCCTTGACGTCACCCCAGCGCTGGCAGGCAGCACGGCCCCCCCGTGTCCCCCGGGACCTGCACACAGCAGGATGGAGCCCGGAGCTCACCCGCTGCTCGCCGTCTGCCTCGCCAGCTGCCTCCTGGCCCCGGGTAAGTGGCAGAGGGGGTGGCGAGGGGCACTGACCCCCACCCAGCCCTGGGCGTGGGGAGAGGGTCCCTGGCCCCTGCGAGCAGCAGCATCCCCACACATCGGGCATCCCTGGGTGGGGGAAGGGGTCGGTGGGCTGGGGGGCTCGGGCTGGTGGCGAGGAGGGGTGGGGGTCCCGGCGTGCTCCTCCACCTCGCTCAGCTGCCAGTGGCTCCACACGGCCGGGTCCTGGGGGTCCCTTGGGAGGCGTCCGGCTGCATTCGCTGCCACGGCCCCTCCAGCCCCGCTCCGGGTCCCCTCAGGCTGCCGCGGGGCGCAGGGCAGGTTCGCCTACAAGCTGCTCCACGACCTCTTCGCCAACTACTCCAGCGCCCTGCGCCCCGTGGAGGACACAGACCGGGCGCTCAACGTCACCCTCCAGGTCACCCTCTCCCAGATTATCGACATGGTGAGTGGCACCGGCACTGGCACCAGCAGCCAAAACGGGACCTTCCCTGTCACGCTCCTGGTCACTGCTTGGCCGGGCTCTGCTCTCCCCCAGCAGGTCCTGCTCGACCCACAGCTGATGTTCATCCCTCAAAACCAGCCCAGACCCTTCAAAAAGAGCCCAGCTGCCCCCAAGTCAGCTCAGACCCCCCAAAACCAGCACCGCCCCCTCCCCCAAAGGAGCTTGGACCACTTGAAACCAGCTCAGACCTCTCCAACCCCCCCAAAACCAGTAACAGTCCCCTTCAAAGCAGCTCAGCCCCTCGGGACCCTTACAGAAGCCGCCGAGCTGGGGGCTCGAGGCGGGGGTGCTGGTAGCACTGGCGTCTGTCCCCCCCACACCCACCCTCTCCCCTCGGCAGGACGAGAGGAACCAGGTCCTCACCTCCTACCTGTGGGTCCGCCAGGCCTGGCTGGACGCCCACCTCACCTGGGACAAGGATGCCTACGATGGCATCGACAGCATCCGCATCCCCAGCAGCTACGTCTGGCGGCCAGACATCATCCTCTACAACAAGTGGGTTGTGCTCGGGACTCCCCCCTACACTGCTTTCGGAGCTGGGGGGGGCTCAGGCTGGGTCTGGAGGGGGCTGCACGTGGTATTGCCAACCTTGTGGCTGCGCAGCTGCATGTGGGGTGGGAGCAGGGGTGTCCTGGCGTGGGTGGTGCAGGGAGATGGTCACCCCAACTGGGTGACAAGATGGGGGGCAGGGGGGGCTGGCACCAGCCTGGAGTGCCTGGCACCGACCTGCTAGCTGGGACATGTCACCGCGGGGGCAGTCAGGGGCACCGAGCCCCCTCTTTGGCGAGCAGGGTGACACGGGGAGGGGACACAGTGTTGGGGGCAGGTGCTCCGCCCCAGCCTCGCAGCCCCTTGCCCCCCACCTGGGGCTGGGGACCATCCCGGCCCCACAGCCATCCCTCCCCCAGCGCCGATGACCACTTTGGCGGCTCGATGGAGACCAACGTGGTGCTGCGCTCCGACGGGCACATCATGTGGGACTCGCCCGCCATCACCAAGAGCTCCTGCAAGGTGGATGTCTCCTACTTCCCCTTTGACGGGCAGCGGTGCCGCCTCACCTTCGGCTCCTGGACCTACAACGGGAATCAGATCGATCTCCGCAACCGGCTGGACACCGGGGACCTGACGGACTTTGTGGAGAACGTGGAGTGGGAGGTGCTGGGCATGCCGGCCACGAGGAACGTCATCACCTATGGCTGCTGCTCCGAGCCCTACCCCGACGTCACCTACACCCTGCTCCTCCGCCGCCGCGCCTCCTTCTACATCTTCAACCTGCTCCTGCCCTGCATCATGGTCTCCTTCCTGGCGCCTCTCGGCTTCTACCTGCCGGCCGACTCGGGGGAGAAGGTCTCGCTGGGGGTGACGGTGCTGCTGGCCCTCACCGTCTTCCAGCTGCTGGTGGCAGAGAGCATGCCCCCCTCGGAGAGCGTCCCGCTCATCGGTGAGCCTCGGCAGTGCCCAGCACCCTCCCATGGGACCAGTGCGTCTGCACCGGGGTGATGGGCAGCACCCACGCCGGGGTGGCTGTGGTGCGGGGGGGGGGGGGGGTGAGCCTCTACCCCGGACCCCGCAGCGTCACCGC
>JANXJC010000026.1:26365452-26384336 GCA_027564655.1 Leptodon cayanensis | reverse complement strand
CCGCACAGCCCCCCCCCCCTCCGTGGGCCCCCCAGGGATGCAGGAGCGGGGCCCATCCGGACACCCCGCGCCCGTCGTGCGGGGTGCTGAGCCAGGCGGTGTCCCAGGGCTCGGGGACAGTCCCCGGGGCCGATGGCAGCACCGTGCCGCAGCCCCACGCCGTGCCTCGACCCTACTGGCGAGCCGGGCCACGCCGTGGCCGGCGTTTCCCACGGCAAGGGCTGGTTTGCCTCCCCAGGCCCCCCACGTTTCGAGGCCAGCCGGGGCGGGGGCTGGGGGCAAGACAGGGTCTGGGCAGAGCTGAGCAGGGGGAGAAGGAGGTGGGCGAAGCCCCCCGGGGAATGAGCACCCATGCTGGTTGGAGGGAGCCCTGGGTGCTCGGCAGTGGCCCTGGGGTGGCCCAGCTGGGACAGGACCACAGCTCAGCACCAGCCCCCCAGCTCCAGGGGATGAAGGAGAGAAACCCCCAGGGACCCACCGAGGGCTTCGCTCCGGTGCTCGACCGCAGGGGACCCAGCACCCAGCCAGCCCCGGGGCCCAGTGAGGACCCCAGGCCAGGAGCGGGCCCCTCTCCGCCTTCCCATGGCAGAGCCCCCCCGGAGCCAGCCCAGGGCGGCAGGGGCCCAGCAGGAGAGCAGTAGACATAGGGATTTCAGTAACTCGCTGAGATGAGGCTGCAAAACCAGGGGAAGCCCTTGGACCTCCTCCTTCCCCAGCACGGCCAAGGCAGGGAGCCAGCGTGGGCACGGCCACGGGGCAGGAGCAGCCGCCCAAGCCCTCACGCCCTGGCAGCTCCTGCGGCGTAGGCACAGCACCAATGCACCGCATGGAAAAAAGCCCCTAAAACCCCGGTGAGTTTCCCGGCAATCGTTACCAGCAGTTCCCAGAAGGGCAGGACCGCGGCTGGGAGAGGGGTTATCTCGGAGATCTCTCCAAGCCTGCCAAGTGCAACACGTCCTCTTCCTCTGGCCAGGATGAAGACATCGGCCGTGGGCACCGTGGCCAGGGCTGTGATAAGCGCTGGCCCAGGGGTTCCGTGGGCAGCGAGGGGCCAGGGGCTGCTACGGCGGGGGAATGGCCCAGCACCCTCCGCTCCTCCACCACGTCCCTGCTCCCCACAAAAGTCCAACCCAGCTGAGCTCAGGGTACCACGAGGTGAAATATGTGGGCAGGGGCCATGGAGAGGGTGCTTCGTCCCCAGCCCCTCGTGGCATCCAGCCCCCCCAGGAGAGCACGAAGGCAGGAGGAGGAACTGCGGCCTCACCCCTGGGCAAGAGAGACGATCAAGAAAAACCCTGGACCACATCTCCATTTCCAGGACTCTATTTGTGTTTGGCACAACATTGTAACGTGGTTTCACCCGAAAGAAAACCAAAAAGGACTCGGCGGGGCACGTGGTGCAGCCACGGCGGGTCTCACCCCGGTGACGCAGCCCCATGCTACACCCGCAGCCCAGCCGCTGCTGCGGCCACTTCCCAAATCTCCTGCATGACGTGATGCAGCCCCTCGCACCAGGAGCGGGGGTGACGTTGCCTCGTGTCCCCTCACTGCGTTCCCCCGCCAGTCCCCAGCCCCCTCAGGGGACACGGTTCAAGCCCCCGCGCTACTGGGGGAGCCGACTCTCTGCCAACCCCCAAAATGCCCTGGCTTCCACCCCCCTCCCTGAGCACCGGCTGGCCCAGGGGTCAGGGTTCTTGCCCCGGCACTCTGCTGTCACAGGCTGTACCTACCCGTTCCAAAAAATGGAGCTCGAGGACCCTTGCGCAAGACGGCGCGTGCACCGGCGTGGCAAGGAGAGGAGCGATGCCAGGGCAGGAAAACGCCGGCACCAGCCCTGCCCGCGCCCTTCGCTCCATCCCTTTTATTACAGTGCCAAAAAAACCAAACTCCAGTGAGGCATCCCCTGAGCCCTGGGGCAAGGGCAACCTGCTCTCAGGCCACTCTCGACGTACCATCACCGTCACAGAAAGGGGTGCAGGGAGAGAAATGGCACAGCACCGCTCTGTGCACCTGGCTGGCCCCCAAGCCACAGCAGCTGGGCGCTGCCGCCAGTCCCCGGGGAGGAACATAGAAAAGACGGGAGCGTACCAAAGGGTTACCCGAGGCAGGGCACGGGCAAAGCGCACCGTCACAGCGCAGGAGAGCGGCTCGGTTCCTTCCCTGTGCACCCACGGCACCAGGAAGGGGACCTGGCAGCCAAGAGTCCGGCCCGCGGCACTCAGTGCCCGGGCAGCCGAGCGCCCCTCTGTCCCCTCTTCCAGGGTGCTGGGCTCCAGCCGCCCCGGGCAGCCTCTCCCTCGCAGCCCCACGCAGCAGAGGGGCCCACCCCTGACTCTGCTTCCCCGTGTCCCATCCTTGCTGCCGGCAGGGCTGCTCCAGGGAGCCGGCGTCGGAGCCGGCAAAGCCTCGGCCCTCTCCCCGTCGCCTCCCCCGGCAGAGCAGAAGGAGAGGGAGATGGAGAACAAGTCCCCAGCCAAAAGCTCGGCAGGCCGGCGCCGTGCGAAGGGCCGGAGAGGGGCTGGGGGAGGGAAACGGGACAAGCGTCTCTTTTCATCTGCAATAGAAAGTTTTAAATATGCTCATTAAAATAATTGCTTTTAAAAAAACAGACTCCCCCAGCCCTAGCGGGAGGGGCCCCAGGGCAGAGTCCTCCCTCAGCCCCCGACGCCACAGTCCTCGGAGACGGCCGAGGTCCTGAGAGGTGACGGAGAAAAGCCAGCGTCCCTGGCCGGCTGCTGTCCCCTGCCCTGGGCACGCGTCCTCTCGTGGCTCCACGGCTCCCCACTGCCTGCCCTTACTCCAGCCCCAGGATGTAGTTGATGCCTTGGACCAGTCCGATGATCACCGGCTGCCAGGCCACCAGGTAGCGCAGCCAGTCCAGCAGCTGCCCGTACATGACGTGAGGCCTCTCCCAGCTGGGCAGGAAGGAGTTAAAGAGCCACGGGGAGAGGGGCAAGAGGAGCACGGCCCACCAAAGAGACACCCGAAGCTGCCACGCAGGGACCGGGGGATGCAGCCCTGACCCTCTGCAGCGGTGGGTGCCAGGGGAGGGATGGCTCTGGCCAGGGTCACCTTGCCCATGCCTTGACAAGGAGGGTCTGGGGTGCAGCCAGGTGTCCCGCGGGATGAGGGGAGACCCGGCTTCACCACCTCCTCTTCCCGCGGGATGGACAGACCTGCCTTCCAGCCGGGGCACCCACGTGCTGCGCAGGCAGCAAACCCAGCACTCGGCTCTGCGGGGACTCGTGCTCCTTATGGGAACATCCAGAGGTGGAAAAGCAAAACCTGGGGCTCGAGTCATCCCCTGCAGCGGTGCGGGGAGGGGGACGGGGGGGGGCGCGGCAGCATGGGGGCGGCTCAGCACTCCCACCAGCGGGCAGGGACTGTGGGGGTCAGCCATGAAGGGCTTCGTGAACATTTTCAGCTCTCACCCGAGAGCCTCGGTGGCACCCACGGCCTCCCAGCTCCCCCGATGTGCCTGCTGCTCTGTGCCAGGTGACGTGCCCAGCTCAGGGACACATTTTGCGGGGTCTCTGCCACCACTGTGGGCTGGCAGCAACCTGCCTGGGGTGCCAGGCAAGCCCAAATGAGCAGCCTGCAGCTCCCAGACACAGCCCTGCGCCCCTCATGTGCTCTACCCACTGCTCCCCTTCACAAGGTGCTGGCTCCCACGAGGAGAAAGGATACGGGTTACTGAACATCCTCTTGAGATCCACCTTCTCTTTGCAGTATGGACACGTCTGCTTCTTCCCCACGATGCACCAGCCACGGATGCAGAACTCGTGAAACCTGGGGAGCGGCACGTTAAGGGGAACTGCCTCAGGCTGGAGGAGGGGGGGACACGACCGAGCATGGAGGAAACCATCGAGCTTAAAAAAAAGTCAGCCCCACGCCGCCGTGCAGATGATGGGAAACATCCATGCCACGCAAGGGTGGCTGCGTCACACAACTGCAGCCCTTTCCTAGAAGGCGTAGCACCTTCCAGGCACAGAGGAAAGGGCTCGCAGGGCAGCGGGTCAGGGCTATGACCAATGCACCAGCCACTGATGAGACACAAATCCTTCACCGGCGGTGCCCGGCGCACGCATAGCCCAGCACACGCTCACACTGGGAATGGGTCAGACCGATGTGGGCGGCCAGGGCAGAGGCTGCAGGGAAGCTCCTCAATACTAGGATTAGAGCTGGCAGCAGAGGACTGGTAGGGATGTGTCTGGCTGTGAAATGCTGGGGCTTCGAGCAGCAGGAAGGTTTGTACAGCCCAGCAGAGCTCTGCAAACTTGACTGCGTGCGTTACACAAGGTTCCTGCAAAGGCTTCTCGGGGATTAACAACGTATTTGGGGAATTTCTCCCAGGGTCTGACTTCCAGGTGCCAGCTATGCTCCATCACGGCAGACAGGTAATGAGGATTCACCCAACCTGAGCACAGCCTCAAGAAGTCACAGGGAAAGATGAGGTAGTGGCAGCTGGGGCCCTGCAGCACAGCCCTGGGGTGAGGCAAGGCTGCTTGCTGTGACGGGGGACTCTGCCATGCAGGAGGGTGTCACTGAGCAAAGAGAAACTCCCCCAGGTAATGCCTCTGCTACTGAAACCAAGGGTTAATGCCAGAGAGCAGCAGCAAGAGCCGCTCCTCCGCACTGGAGCAAAGGGCTGCCAGCCAGCCCTCGCCCCTGGGGACCACCACGAGCACCCACTCCTCTGACAGCCACAGACCCCCGAGCTGCTGTAGGGTGAGCAATGTGCAGGCCCAGGCCCCACGCGTGGCCGGTTGCCAGGGCCAGGCCAGTGTAAACCTAGCCAAACAGTTTATAGCAGTTAAATTTAGGCAGCGAGTTTTGCCGGCGTGACCTTTCCTCAGGCCCAGCTTGGAAACCACCTCACAACCAGTAACACAAGCAGTGCCAGAGGACATCCCATCTCCACCACTGAGTCACCACTGGAAAAACCCCAGATCCGTCCCCAGCTGGGGCTGAGCAATGACCAGGACTTCCAGTTTCAAAACCGACTGCACCTCAATCAGCTGACGGGGAGGGCTGAGTGATTCCAGGGTGCCGGAAACCCCACGCACAGCTGGAGTCACCAGAGGAATTTTGTGGAAGAAGGAAGCTGCCGGGCTGTGTCCGGAGCAGGCAGGGCAGGCAGTAACTGGCAGCGCTAGAGCAGGGGGGCTGTTTTCTGAGGGGTGCCGTGCAGGGCAGGCAGTATTTTCCCCTGACTCTTCCCTTCAGAGGCTCTCAGCCAGGACCCACAGCACTGGCTCTCCGACGAGGGGCCAGCGTGACACAGGCAGCCCAGCTCGGCTGGACTGGGGACACTTCACGCCCCTACCTCACACCGCTGGAGCTGGCACAGTGGCAAGCGCCAGGCGGACAGGTTCCAGCAGATTTGGCAAAGGCAGCTGGAAAGCAAGGTGCAGCTCCACGGCAACACTGCCAGAGCCGGGGGAGCTGGGGAGGGGAAAGAAGAGGAAACAACTACTTGTAACACACACAGAGGCGTCGAGGAAGTGAGTTCAGGGACACGCAGGACTTCACCACTTTCCATGCCAAGTCAGCTATGACAGAGGCACGGATCACGTGCAAAATCAGCAGAATGGCCCCGCGTCCCAAGACAGGCGTTTCTTCACCCCAGGTTGGGGAAGCTGGGGGCAGGAGCTCTCTGCTGCCAGCCCCAGTGGGGAGCTGGTGAGGCAAAGGGCTGGCTCCTAAGGAGAAGGATACACGTGGTTGCAGGAGAGGCGGTAGGTGTTCTCGATGATCCCTTCCTCATTGACATCCACAAAGATCTGCTGACCACAGACGGCGCAGACGCTGTCAGAGAGGTGCTTGGTGGGCATCCCCGAGGCGCTGTAGAACTGAGCGAGGGCAGAGCAGAGGGAGAGCGGTGACAGCGGGAGGGCACGCGTCCCACACCCGCGTTGGCACGGCTAAGCTTTAAGGAGGGCTGGGGTCAGCACCCGAGGAGTCCAGCCTCGGCCTTTTGGCCTTAAAAACCTTGTTACAGGTCCAGCTGCGGGAAACAACTACAACAGGACACGGAGCTGCTCAGTGACATGGTGGCCCATCACACCCCAGCCCCACATGCCCCCTCCCCATGCCAGGGACCACCCCGCTTTGCTCCCCGACAGCTGTGTGAGTTGTCAGCTGCCTGCCAGGGCTGGTGCACGCACGCCGGGCCATGAGGGCAGAGGCTGGATGTGACAGCAGGACAAGCTGGAGGTCACAGCTTTGACCCAAGATGACAACCTTGGGCTGGCAGTCAAATATGGCCCGAGCCATCGAATACAGCCCGAGCCTCCAGCCCTGCAGGTCTGCAAAGCTCGGACAGCCAAGGAACGAAGCTCAGAGCAGCCACCCCCACCATTTCCAAGCCTGTTGGCTCAGCATCAGCCTGACACAGCACGCAGGAGGGTGCAGGCACGCAACTGGGTCTCCCTGTGCGCAGCTCTGGATCCACAAGCTCCTGGGACGGCTGCAAGCCCCGGGTCACTCATGCTGCATCCCAGCTCCCACGGCCAGGCTGGGAGACACAGAATCATAGAACATCTCAGTTGGAAGGGACCCGTAAGGATCACCAAGTCCAGCTCCCTGCTCCTTGCAGGACTACCTAACACTAAATTATATGGCTAAGAGCGTCATCCAGACACTCCTTGAACTCTGACAAGCTTGGTGCCGTGACCACTTCCCTGAGTAACCTGTTCCAGGGACTGATCGCCTTCTCAGTGAAGAACCTTTTCCTAATGTCCAATCTGAACTTCCCCTGACGCAGCTTAATTCCATTTCCTTGTGTCCTATCACTGGTCATGAGGGAGGAGATCGGCACCTCCCCCTCTGCTGCCCCCCTTGAGGAAGGTGTAGACTGTGAAGAAGTCACCCCTCAGTGATGAGGTCACCCCTCAGCCTTCTCTTCTCCGAGCTGAACAAACCAAGTGACCTCAGCTGCCCCTCATACGCCTTGCCCTCAAGGCCTTTCATCATCTTGGTCGCCCTCCTCTGGACACACTCTGATAGTTTGACGTCATTCTTATATTGAGGCACCCAAAACTGCACACAGTACTCGAGGTGGGACTGCACCAGGGCAGTGCAGAGTGGGACAATCACCTCCCTCGACCGGCTAGCGATGCTGTACTTGATACACCCCAGGACACATCTGGCCCTTTGGGTTGCCAGGGCACACTGTTGACTCATGTTCAACTTGCCATAAACCCAAAACCCCAGATCTCTTTCCGCAGGGCTGCTCTCCAGCCTCTCATCCCCCAATCTGTACGTATTACCAGGATTACCCCGTTCCAGGTGGAGAACCTGGGACTTGCTCTTGTAAAATTTCATACAATCAGTGATTGCCCAGCTCTCTAGTCTATCCAGATATCTCTGTAAGGCCTCTCTACCCCTGAAGGAGCCCACAGCTCCTCCTAGTTTAGTATCATTGGCAAAACATGCCTCCGGCAGAGACCTGCCACAGCTTCACTCCGAGCATCCAACGGAGCCCTTGGGCTGCAGTGCCAGCATCCTCCCAGCAGCCCTGCAGCCAGGCCAGACCCTCAGGGAGCGCCTGGGCTGCTGCAGGCCTGTCCTGGGCACCCACCGCCTACATGTGGGGAGACCCGAGCTCTGTCAAGGTGTCCCAGTGCAAATGGAAGGCGGCTGGTGAGGGGCTGGGGCTCCCCAGTCCTGCCAGGCAGAACCTCCAAGGAGCAGCAGCAGAAAGCTTAGAGAGGAGGAGGAAACACAAAGTCCAAGACCCTAAAGAGCTGCTGCAAAGAAGCAATATGACCTACTCCACCAGCATCTTACGTCATGCACTTTTTGGTGGAGTCAGGTTTTTTGGTAACAGGTGAGTGGGCTACAGATTTTAGGCCACCACTGCAGGCACGCAGGAACACGGCCTCTGTCCCCAGAGACAGCACAGGCTGCAGTGGGTACCAGCAGCAGAAGGAAGCCCGTGGTGTGAATCCTTCCCTGATGGCTGCAGCTCATGAGTTAATGTACCCACAGTGTGGTCCCAGAAACAGGAGTGCTCTTTGGCACTGGAGATTTTAAAGGCCCAGGTAGAGAAATATTTGTCAGGAGTTTAGAGGGGCTGAACAGATCCTTCCACTCCCTCATTTCTTGTGCTTCTGAGGATGAGGAGACACCCACAGAGGCTTTGCTCTTAAGGAAGGATCTCGGAGCCACTCTGTTACATCAAAAACTTCCCAGCCCAGACACCATGGTAGTGGGCCTAGAGAGAGCACAGCGAGAACGGCCGCAGCCTCAGGGAGCCCTTCCTCAAGGGAGGAGCTTGATGCACTTTCCCATTTAGGGGGGGCAAAAAGCTACTGCTGCAACTGACCATTTCAGGCCCCCCCATAACAGGGAGGACTCTCGCCTGGGGGATGGTACGGCATTAACTCACCCCGATCGTTGAGGCCATGTAATCTGCACACATCTCGGCGAAGTCCCGCTCCAACACCCCGTAGTAAAGACCGTAGAAGAGGAGGGAAATGCCAAAGTCCATCGCGTCTTCTGGTTTGATTCTACAACAGAAGAGCCCAAATGATATCAAGAGCTTTTTTGGGGGGCTGCAGGGGTGCAAAAGCCAGCATGCTGACACAGCCCACAGCACTAACTCCATTGCAAAAGTGGTCCACCAAGGCAGTGGACACACGTCACTGGGAAGCATCACCCGCAGAGATCTTCTCGGCGCTTGCCCAGCGCAACCCCAGTCCCTGCTTCAGGGACACTTCACCTTGGTTGTCAGCAAGCAGCATTTGAATGGAGATGTGGGTGTGACACCACAGCTTTCTAATACCTGGTGCTCATCGCCCTCACCAGCCTCTGGAATGAGCCACTGCAGTAATCTCCAGCTATCTCGTGCACCAGATCAGCACCCAGTAAGCCCCCAGTTAACACTTCCATGTTTCTGCAGGCAGTTGCCAGGTCTGCTCGTATTCTAGAGAAGGAATCAACCTCTCTAAACATGAAGCTGGCTTGGGCTAAGGTCCTCTGCTACCACACCTGGGCTGGCTGCTTGTTGCAGGTACCTCTTTATCAGGGTAGCAAAGAAAATCCCACTGCTGCCCCCAGGCTGGACATGTGCAGAGCTGGAGAAACTGCTGACACAGCTGAACTGGAAGCAGTGCCCTCCAGCGACCTTGACCAGTTCAGGTACCAGCATCTCACCCGTGATCCTCCCAGAAGGGAGAAGACACCCCAAGAGTCTCTCTGGTCCCATTAATCTGATTGCTAAGACAACTATTTTTCCAGAGTTACATCCCCCGCCCCAGGAGTAGGACCCGAAAGATTCACTCACCTGAATAATAAGTTAAGACCAAAAAGTGTAAACATCACAGCCATGTACCCTACAATTCCAGTGGCATAGCTGATCTTGTATATTAGTAGAAACCATTTATAAACCAGCCTGTAAAGAATTAAAACAAGAATTTAACTACCTCATTTTTTCCTGAATGAAACTGCACCAAGCATCTAAGGAGTTTTACTTTTTAAACCTGGACGGTGTTGTTCGCAGACACTTCACCTACCCATACGCATGGGCAACAGAATTTTAAATTTCTAATTCAAGCTACAGATCCGGTGCTGCCATGGGCCACTCACAGTCTTGACTTCCAAACTAGAAACCTCAGGATCTCCAAAGGCTGTAAGCAAGTGTGCTTCACACCGGGAATGCCCTCGGTGAGGCTGCCAGCCCACGCAGTATCTGCCTTACCACCACCCACTTGGGTACCACGTCCATTGGGCTGGCTGCCAGCAGCCGGTTAGTGCTTCACACCGACTGACACAGGCAGCACCTTAGTGCTTCACACCGACCGACACGGGCAGCACCGGCAGGGGTTGCACACCCCTTGGGGTGCAAAGTTTAAGACAATGATCTGTGGCAGCAAAACTGGAAAGAGCTGCTTGTAATAGTTACCCTGGGGCTGAGGAGTTTTCCCAGGAACGCCTGTACTAACCTGGGTGTTGTCTGTACCAGAGGTTTTCGAGTTGCCCTGAAGGTGACAAAAGCTGTGACTGCTGAGAAGAGCACCCAGATTACCAGGAACCGCCACCAGTACAGCTTGATCGTGAAATACAGAGGCACTACCCACATCTGGAAGAGGGTCACCATCTGCAGGAACAGAGGAAAGGCATTTTGAGCTGGGTCTCTGGTCATCTGACATCAGAAACACTCTGCCAGTCCTGGCAGCCGTTCTCCTGCCTGCATCAAAGGGCCCTGAACAGCACCAGGAAATGCAGGAGGTTTGGTCTGTGGCACCCAGCACCCAGAGAACATGCTCAGAGCCTAACTGAGGGAGTCGGACGCAGCAGCCAGGCAATCTTTGGTAGCAAAGGACTACAGCTGGAGAGAAAACACACAGGAAACATCTCCGGAGGAAGGTACAGGAGATGATCCACCTAAGTAGTTGTCGTAAGGCAGCTATATAAACCTTCGCCTCTCCAGGGTCCCAAACACTGCAACCACAGACACCTCAGGCAAGTATTAAACAAGGAGACAGGCACAGCGGAAGGTTTCAGACTTGTCTCTGCCCTACAGCCTATTCCCAAAAGGCATCTATGGCCATGCAGCTGAGCTCCTGTCGCGCTGCTGGAGGGTAAGAGGCAAACAGGTTTGGTTTAAAGTTCATAGAGGATTACAGGTATTGCCTGGAAATATTAATTACAATAAGGAAGTCAGGGTGAGGTTAGTTCAGGTGAATAACAGCCCCTGACAAGCCAGTGGGATCAGCAAGTGGCAGGTCTGCTCAGCAGAGCCCAGTGGTGCTGCAGGAACCGTCAAACCCAGGGTCCTGGCAGCAAGAAGCCCCCATCGCTTCTGAGCAAGTGCTCACAAAACGCAGCTTCTCTTTGCATTACCCTCAGGCCAATACCTGAGCTCTGCCTGTCCCATCACCTGGTGTCAAAGCACTATGTAAAATGAAGTTATTGGCATCACTTATAACAGAAACTTGAGGCCTCTGGGCGCATCCATCCTCATCCCTACCTAGAATCCCCACAGGCTGCTGGGAAGACAAGGGTATCTCAACACCAGACAAGAGGAGAAAAACAGGAGCATACTTCTCAGCAGCTAAAGGATGGCATCGCTTAGCACTCGCATCCAGCCTCGAGACAAAACAGCTGTGTGGGAGACACTTACGTTGTAGGAGCGAGGGTGCCTCTGTTTCCACTGAACCAACAGGAGCTGTGCCACCACTAGCGTGGCGATAAGGATGAGGACCATTTCGGCATGCATAGCCTCGTGACCACGGTGCTTGGCATGCATCCGTGCATGCTCCACCCTGCAACAACAGGGAAAAGGCGGCTGAGGAGCATGCGGGCACAGACCGCATGCTAACAGCACAGCAGGGCTGACAAACACCTCGTCACAGGAGAGGCAGGAAGACCAGACCGAGAGACACCATGAAGGAATGTTGTGGAGATGGGTGCTATGTTGCAATCCAGAGGAGAAAGGACAAAGGGCTTCTCTGAGACTAGCTCATTTTTAAACTGTGAAAGCCAAGACTGCTATCCAGCCCATCCTGGCATGAATGAGGCAGAGATAACTCACGCTGACGTACCTGAACTAACGAACGTGGAGTGCATGTTTCACGTAACTCACCCAGCTGCTCACCAGTGCAACAGCATCACCCAAGAGGCTGTTTGACACCACGAGCGTGCAGCAACGCTCAATACCAAACCCTCAGCCCAGTTTCAGAGCCACCAGCACCATGCCACCTCTCGCCCAGCAAGGGAAAGGCTGGATGGGCAGGATGGGCACGGTCTACAGCCAACAAAACCCACAAACCCCAGCAAATTGCTTCTCCCTGCCCTGGGCAACCCCATTTGCATCCTGGAACAAGTGATTTCCAGACTGATGCTCTACAGACACCTGGGGTTTCTTTGCAGCTTGTGCTGTTCGACCAAAAACCAAGGCAGAATTAAGACCTGTAACATCCTTACATCTCGGTCTTAAGCTGCCAAGACAGTTCAAGTTAGGGTAAAAAACATCCAAACCCAACAAATATGCCAAATTCTCTGATCTTAAGTCATCCTCTATAAATTAATACTGAGAGAAGACCAGCCTTACTGTGCTTTTCAACAAGTGTCTAGCTGAAATTGGTTTGGAAAGGGAAAAGGAGGAATATCTAATAAGCAGTTTAGAAGAAAAAATATTAGTATTGCCTTTTAAGACAGTTCATACTTCCCCCTAACAAATAACGCTGCACAGGGAAGGCTGACCCTGTCCTCTCCTCCCGTGAATACAGGCTGTGCTGCTGATAGCTCCGGTCAGGAGCAGGAGCTCGCTCAAGCTGTAAGCATCAGTTCACCTCCCAACACAGACTCACCTCCATCTCTCCTCTGGGGACAAGTGCGAAAGATCGACCTAGGGAGAAAAAAAAACAAAGAAATCAGCCACTGTAGTTCAGGAGCAGCAGTACCAGCCTACAGTGGATAACTTATTTACTTCACCTCCTCAAACAGTGCAGGTGCTGGTTTATGACCCATACGAGCAAGGTTGTGCTGTGTCTACACTGCCTGTTCGCCGTGAGTAACCCTGACACGGCACCCGGCTCCTTTATCTCCTGGTGAGACCCGATCAGTGCTCACAGCAGCGGCAGAGAGCTCACAGCACTGCAAAGCCACCTTGTGAGACCCCTGGGATTGCTCTTTGCGAACTTTAAGAAGGGAAGCCCTGGATTCAGAAGCTTTAAACAACAAATCCTCGACATGCCCATTGTGACACCACAGCCCAAAGCTGTCTTTTGACCCTCCAGACCGCAGGGGGAGAGCTGCAGAGTCCCCCTGCTCCTCCATCACCTGCAAGTACCTTTCCCCTTTTCCTCATGTATTTTAGTGCAGCCAAGGCTCTGCCCACCGTCCCATGCTACGTGTACCAGAGGAACTGGTTTAAATCCCAAGTTCACAACCCAGCCAGGTGTCTCTGGGCACAGAGGGGTGATCCCAGTGCACATCAGAAACAGGACAGAGAAGGGAGTCCAAAATTCCACCAGTCTGCAGGACAGGGGATGGCGTCTGCACACCAGCAACAAACCATCGCCAAAAAAATTTTCAGAAAGAATCACAGAAGATTTAGGAGTTGCTTTGCTGACACGGTTGGAAGTTTCTCCCAAGCATTACGGGCAGCAAAGTTTTTGCCTGACACGAGCAACCGAAAGTGACAGGAGTTGTTGTTATCAGTGATAAGAGATAATGGGCTGGCATAATCTGTGCTTAACACAAGCTGAAGCTGCCAGGCTGGACACAGGGTGTTAAGGACATCCTCCATCTGACAGGTTTAGGGGACAGAAGGAACACACTAAGTGATTTAAAAGCCCCCCTCTGCAGAACTGTGACTCTGTGCTAACCTCAGCTTGCAAGCAAGCAGCACCCAAACCTCACCCAGAGGCCAAGCGTCACAGAATCCCCTATTTCCCCCAGTGAGATTTGGTGTGAATACTCTCACCACAAGGCATTTGGACTGGGGAGGAGTGGGGGGACCTTTGACATTGCATTTCAGCTTTCTCTTGGAGCTTTGTATCTTCATGTAAGAGCTGAAGAGGCTTCCAGCACCGGTCATGTTCCTGCACAGGCTTACTGGCCAGGCAGCACTCATCCCAGTGCCAGCACAAACCCTGACACACAGCACTGGGGATGCAGCAAACGAAATCCCACAGCTCTGACTTCATCTCACCATTCCTTGGTGAGGCACAAACACAAATAAAACCTACAGTGGCTCACCTGCGGTTGGGCCTATAAACGCATGGTTTATATGTTGTCCTCCATCTGGCTGGAGATGCTCCAGCATGGCCGAGGGGATGGGGACAGCACTTGCCCTGGCTGCCAGCTCTCCCCCCGGCACAGCCACAGGCGAGCACATGGCTGGCCAGCCCTGAATGACCCGTGCTCGATGTTTACCAGCAAGCAGGCATGGAGCCGTAAGAAGAGTGATCGAAAACAAGTCACAGCAAGGACTTTGTTATCGCGCTTTCCTGCACAGTCCAGATCTGTGTACGCAGGAAAGGGCTCCACCTCACTCCAACCTCCAATGACCAGGTACGGAGCTGTCGGCTCGGCTTCAACCTTTAGCCCAGGGCTCTCCTGGGGACAGCGCGGCAGCCAGCCTCACCTGCAGGGTGCCAGGCCACCGCTGCCGGCAACACGTGGCAGATCCCTTGGGGCTGTTCCCCAAATAGGTGTCTCACAGCCAGCACCTCCAATCGCACCCAGGCTCGGCGGAGGACACGCACAGCCGCCTTGCTTCCTCTGTGGCGCCTAATTATACCCTGGGGTGAGGAGGCAGGGAAACACACGCATGGCAGCAATCTCTCTGTGTGCTGTTACACATCTGCTGTGCTTCACCCCAGAGCAACACCTGTGAGAGGTTTGGTCCCTGAGGCCTTCGAGAAGCACTTTAGTACTTAGATAGATGCAAAATACAGAGCTATGAAAACCCCTCTTTGAGCTCGCTGGCTTGTGTAGGAAACCACGTGTAGGTGGTGACAATCTGACACCAGCTCCGAGAAGTGCGCTCTTATCGCCCAAATTCCCCAAGCTCTTTGGTGCCGCATCCAGATTAATCAGTTCAGTCGCTGCTTTCCCTTAAAAGAGTCAGCTACACAATTCATAGTTAGAACAACTGCTCTGATAAACAGTAAAAAACCAAATTTTAAAAATCTTCTCAAGTCACTGCAAGCAGAAGCTGAGAAACCCTACGTGCTTGTTGGGCCAGCTCAGCTCTGGCGTAGGTCAGTCCCCCTGCAAGCCCTGGGAAGTCCCTGGGGGCTCCCGCTGCCACCACCCAGGAGATCCCTGCTGCCCCCAGGCTCTACCCCAGTCCTCACTGGATGTGGACATTTTACAGGCACAGACAGTCCAGCACCTTCAAAACACATCAATTATTTTTTTCCCCTTACAGTGGCTTCTGGTCACTCCTCTGCACTGTGCCAGCAGCCACCCCATTCACGCCAGTCTGTCCCACGCGTAGGGAACAATTCTCAGCCTCTTTCCTTCAGCATCTTCCCCAAATCTACAAATTCTTCCAACAAACGACCTAAAGCCTTCTCAGCCCCAAACCCTATGGAAATCCTGCTGGCATTTCACAGAGAAGAGGGCTTCCTATCTAGCTGTCCTCCAAAGCCAACTGCAACTGCCACATAAGCTGTCCTCGCAAGTGCAAGAATCCACAGCACTGGACGCAATTTTCCCTCAATTACAGGGACTGAGCTTCACCAGATTCCCCAGAGCTTAAAGCTCCTGAAATAACTTTATTAAGGGGAGCTGGGACATGACAGACAGGACATTCAGGCAGAGAAGGATCGATCTGATGACTGTCAGACACGACTTGGCAGAGCAGCCACCCCAAACTGGACCTTCCAGTTAACCCCTTCTTGATGTGCATGCTCTCTTAACAAAGAAATCCAGTTTTGGTTCTAAAAATGAACAGTGATGGTGAACCCAAAGGCAAGACACGGTGCCAGGAAGCACCTGCTCTCGCCGTTAAGCACTTGCTCTATTTCTAGTTTGGGTTTGTCTCAATTTGACTCCCCGGTTTTGGGTCCATTTCTAACCCCATCAGCTAGGCTGAAGAGCCTCTGCTCCTAAATCTCTCTTTACCAGGCCAGAGAGGCGAGGGGTTAGACAAGAACCATGAGGGTGACAAAATTATCTGAAGATATGCTCTACCAAGCCTTGAGCACCAACCCACTCCCACTGCAGTCTCCTCCAGCTGGTGATACCTGCGCAGGACTCGCTGTGTGCAACCAACTAGAGCTCTTAGAACAACTGTTTGTTTGGGTTTTTTTAAATAAGGAATTCAAAATTATATATTCTGCCCTCTGTCTCCTCCATAACTCATGAACCACTCAAAAACTCCAGCCTCCTCTGGGTGACGACAGGGACATACTGGGTATCTATGACTAAAGTCTAATTCTCTCCTCAGACACGGTATTGTGGTCTTTGGAAGAAACTCATGCCACTCCCCAGTTTTCAGCAGGGGCTAATGGCCCAAAGCCACCACAAACCTGTGATCCCCATCACCGGGATGGTCAAGAGAATTACCTCCCTCTAGGAAAACGCAAAGGCTGCTGTTACCTATAATATTAAACCCATAACTGCCTGTTTCTTGCAGTCCGGAAGCAGGGAGACAGGAGGATCTCCAGGCATGCGTACCAACTGCCCTGCTGCAAGCCGGTTGTAATCTGCTTACACTCTAAATCTGGTAAGAAGGTAAGGAGAACATCTAGAGGATGGAGAATAAGCAGCTGCTGATTTCAGTTCCAAGCTACAGACCAGCCTACAGCTCACGTTGTGCCGCTCTGCAGTATTTTGGCCATCAAAACCAACAGCGTCCAGCATCTGCTACGCACAGCCCTGGGCAGAGGCAGAAGAGCTGAGGATCTGGGACACCTGGGACCTGATCTCACCTTTCCCAGCCTCAGTATTTGTTTCACATCACCCACCAGGAACAACCTGAAATAACTGGAAGATAAATCTCTGAGAGTCTGGCCATTCACCCAAGGCAGATTTTGAAGAGGCAGGCTCTTTAGTGAAAGTCTCAGGAAATTTTGGAATCTCAATTCCTCATTTCTTCTGCTCATAAAAGACTGCGGTAACAACCAGCAGGGAGTAGAAAGGCCCTGACTGATCAAACACTTCGATAATTGTAAATGAAACCTTTGACGACAGCCTGAGTTACAAGCAGGCAGAGCCAAAGCCACATGACACTCAGCGTTTATCCCACACGGGTGCACCAAGTGAAACGTTAAACTGCTTTCAGATCTACATCGTGCACTGGCCCAACCGTTAATGGTTCATCAGTGACATGCTTAGCCCAAAGAGCTGCCAAGATCTCAGGACAACACAAGCATACGGATTTTGTCCCAACAGACGTGGATTTTGTGGAATCACAGCACAGGGATAAGCACAGCCCTGGTACCCCTCCTTATCGGCTGCCTCCTTGGGATGCCCTCTCTGTCCCTCTCAGCCGGCCCCAAAAGCAGTTTCCTGCCAGACTGAAAAACAGCAATTTCACTTTTGAGGGTCAGAGACTTCAGATCTTCCACATTTATAAAAGGAAGAGGTTTCCCATCTGCTGCTGGCACTAAACTAAGGAGGTCACAAGCGCAACAGTTAACTATTTGCTTACTAGCTTGCCTTAAGTCTCACTTATCACGATGGAAGAGATTCACAGGAGGATGCCAGGCTCGCTTGTTCAGAGAGGGGCTCGGAGAGGCTGATTCCAGCGTGCACAGCTACACCTTGGCGTTCTTCAAAGCCTGGCTGGAAAAACACCTCTCTGGCATAAAAAGCCACCAGCCAATATCTTTAAATATAACAAGCAGCAACTCAAGAGCGACTGATTCGTAGTTTAAGATGTTCAGTCACTGGATTTGAGGTTGAATCCTCCTGTCACCCCACTGTACCCACTCCTCGGCAGCAACACATGGCGCAGGGAGGATACACAAGCTCTTCCCGGGCTTCAGGCAGATGGTCTCACCTCGCTCGCACACCTACGCCGTACACGAGGGAAGCTCCACAACCTGACCCTGCCAGTAAATTTCCCAAATACAACCTTCAGCACCTGAGAATTTTTAAGCCAAACTACCAATTCTTGAGGAAAAGCACTGAAACCCACCCCGACTGCACCAGCTGACCATCTTGTCTGCCCCATGCCACTGCTCCCAGGGGGCAGGCAGCACTGCCAGCTGTGCACACACAAAACCACTCTACAAGCAGAAGGAAAGCTCTTGAGCACGAAGCACAGGTGATGGCAAAGAGCTGCGGCAAAGCCCGGGACAGCAGTGCCGTTACGGCGCTGCGGTACAGTGGCAGACACACACGCCGCACTCCAGCTGCACAGAAGCAGGTGAGCCCCTGCTCCCAATTCCAGCTTTCTGAGCAGATTTTTTTTTTTTCCTCCAGCTTTGCAATTTTTCATCTCCAGGAATGCTTGAATGCCAGCACGGGAACTTCGATTAAAGCCTTCTATTTCCCAAGAGCAACAAGGGCTACTAATTATCTCAGCATGGAAGTTTGCACGGCACAGCACCAAGGTGACAGGCTGAACGTTACCCGTGCCGCCGGCAGCCAAGGGCACTCCGAGGAGCCCCACGTGCTCCCATATTCTCCGAAACGCAAATCCCACCCTGGTCCTGCATGGCTTTTCCAGCAACGAGTTCTACAGTCAGTGAATGAATTAAGAGTAGACGTGCCGAAGGGCCCAACTGGTGTTTCCAGGGCACCTCTTCAGCCGCACCAGCTTTGGGGACCCCGTCTGGAAACAGGCGCTTTGACTACTTCAGGGATGCAAAGTCCTTCCGCAGGGTTTGTCCCCGAGTGCCTCGGTGTGCAATTACCCACCACGTCCCCAACCGCCCTTTCCTCACACAGCTCAGTGGCTGTTCCTGAGCCTCCCCTCCATCACCACCCTCCTCCCCCCTGCTCCCCACAGCCTCCTCCGGCCACCTCCGGGCAATTCCTCCATCCACACCCAGCTCCTCACCCCCACCTCAGGCCCCCACCACAGTGGCCCATTCTCACCGCTCTCACCTTCCCCGGTGCCTCCGAGACCCACGGGGACCTCACAGCCCCCTGAGGCCCTGCAGACCCACTGCAGCTCACCACCCAGAGTCCAAAAGCCCCCTAACCCAGAGCCCCCGCGACGCCCCCCTGCCCCAGGGACCCCTCAGGAGCTCCCAGCGTCCCCCTGCCCCAGCGACCCCTAATGTCCCCCTGCCCCAGGGACCCCCGGAGCCCCCCAGCCCTAGCAGTCCGTGCACCCACCTGCCCCAAAGCCCTGCAAGCTCCCAGTGACCCAGACTCCCCCCTCTCCTGCCCCAGGGGCCCCCAGTAGCCTCAGAGCCCCTCGGCGCACACCCCTACCCCACCTCCCCCTCCACCGACCCCGACCCCCC
>JANXJC010000026.1:26321064-26334821 GCA_027564655.1 Leptodon cayanensis | reverse complement strand
GGTTTGTGGAAGGTATGGGGACACGCGTGGGGAGGGGGACGGGGGTGTCCGTGGGAGGGGAGTCCCCTGGGGGTAGAGGGACACGAGGGTGGGTGTCTCCCGTGGGGGGGACGATGGAGGGGGTCGGGGGAGCGCAGGCCGCAGGCCCCCACTCGGAGTAGGGACACGCGAGGCACCCTGGGGGGTCCCGGGCACGGGTAGATGGAGGCCCACGGTAGGGCAGGGGACACGTGTGGGGCTGCACTGGGGGCAGTGAGGGTCCGCTCTGCCCCACAGCACCAGCCGGGCTGGAGTCCTACCCCACGGCGGGGATTGCCGTCCCGGGGGGGGCGACCCGATCACCTCACCCCCCCGCCCCGACTTCTCCTTCTGCCGTATCAGCTCCATCCAGGGTGGGTACGGCCCCACGGGACCCACAGCCCCAACCCCACTGCGGGACCCTCACCCTCTCCCCCCACCCAAGAGCTGCTGACAGTGCAGCCCCATGCCAGCGCCCCCTGCTCGGGAACCCCACGGAGAAATAGAGGGGTTACAGGTACCCCCGGGGGGGGGGGGCCCACTCTCACACCCATGGGAGCAGGGGGAGAGCCCCCCCCCTCACCTTCAGCCTACCCCGGCTTCGGAGTGAAGTGGGGGAGGAGGAAGGAACAGACACAGGATGGACATTGGGGGCACGGTGGTACCCCAGGGAGAGGGAGCTGGGGCAGGGGGGAAGAGACCCAAAAGCCCCCAGGTGCCACCAGCCCTCAAACCTGCCCTGACCCACAAGCTGGACTTCACCCCACTTGGGTGGTCCCAGGTTTGGGTGCTCCTGGGGGTCCCTGGCAGTCCCACGGAGGCAGGGGGCCCACAGCCCCGTGTCACCCCCTGCTCAGGGGGCTGCAGTGGAAGAGGGGGCAGGGAACGAGGCTCAACGTCTGCCATGAAACCTGCACAGCAGCACCCGGAGACCCCTCAGGGGCTCACCCCAGCCTCGGCTGCCTCCTGGGGTGACACTGGGGGTCAGGGGGGCAGCTGCATCCTGTGGACCCCCCCCTCCTCCATCACCAGCCCCCCCATGACTCCCTGCTGCCCCTCCTACTCCATCCAGCCCCAGCTGGGGTGGTAGCAGTTGTGGCTGGAGGCAGAAGGTGGCTCATGGGGTGGTTTTCTACAACATGGGCTGAAAGGGGACCGGCCCCCAGAGCCTTTGCCAGGAGCACGTCCAGTGGGTCTCAGTAACCAGCTCGGAGACTGGAATGGAGCTCCAGGGACGTATTTCCCAACAACCCCCCCCAACACACAACTGTACGGCTCCCCCAGGGCTCTCCCTCCACATCCACGCTATAGCTGGCGCAGAACAGAGACAAGCGCTGGATGAACATTGTTTTATCTACTGTGGCCAAAAATAATAATTAAAAAAACCAAAATAAAGGTCCAAACATGTAAAAATGAGTGGGGAGGGTGTCAGAAGCCACCAGGTCCCACGCAGAGTCACATCCGCCACAGCCTGACTCCAGCACCACCTGGTTCCAGCCTACCCTTCCCGGTGACCTGGCACACGCTGGGGCCTCCCCATGCCAGCGTTCCCTTTGTGGTCATCCCTGTGCAAGGCAGAGTCCGGCAAAACGCAGCCCCCTCCCCACGCACACCCACCCAGCAGGAGAAAGCCTCCGAGCAGCGCCAGCAGCTACCACAGCGGGGTCGACGCGCCGGCAACAGGCATCTTGGCGATTAGTAGGAAACCAGGTGTCTGTACAAGTTCTGTCGCTGCGCCGTGGGGAGGGAGGGGAGGAGAAATAAAGACCAAAAAAAGGGGGGAGGGGTAGGAAAAAAACAAAACAAAACAAAAAACAACCCAAAGCCGGTGAAGCTGTGGTGCCGCAGGGCGGGCTCAGGGGATGCCAAACTGTACAACCAGTTCTTCTTTGGCATCGACGCGGATCTGTGAGAGTGCGCTGAAGGCGTAGGCAGCTATCCGGGACACCTGCGGGCACAAGCACAGCAGTTGGCATCAGCGGCGGCTCCGGCAAACGCGGTTATCCTAAAGAAAACGCCGCAGGGAGCAGCAGGGCTGGCAGCCCCGGCACAAGCCCACCCTTAGGACGGGGAACAACATTTGTACCCCCCAAAGAAGGTCTCCGTCCCCGAGGATGTACTGGGGCAGGGCTGCATCCTGGGGAGATGCGGCAGAGCAGAGCAGGAGGCTCCTGGACAACACAGGTCTCTTTGGGTCAAAAAAACCCCAACCTTCAAGACCATAAAAATGGGCTTTTGTTCTGAGAGCGGAGGCTGCGGCGCCAGGGCCAGCCCCATCCCTGCATCGGCCCAGGCCTCAGGAGAAACCATGACACCTCAGCCACCCCGCAGCTGATGGGAAAGCCCAGCTACCCGGGCAGCTCCCGGCATGGCAGCGGCACAGGGGCTGCTCATTGCAGGCAGGTACAGGCAGGTGAGCTCACCACGGCGGGCAAACCTGCCCTCTGAGCGGAGCCTGTGGCCATTCCCCAAGATCCAGCCCAGCAGAGGGCAAGGCAGAACCCGGCTGGCAAAAGCCTGCCCACCAGCGACTCCTCCCTGCCTGCACACGCTCAGGCCTGGCTGTGCCCCCCCCAGCAGGGGATGAACCTCCACAGTCCCCAGAGGGGAGCAATGCGGTGGGCTGGGCAGAGCTGCTCTGCTTGCCAGGACATGCCCGGATACCGGCCCATCTCCGTTTGGGAAGAGGTTTCTGGCAGCCCAGGGACAGTCTCCTCTCCCCACACACTTCAGTATTCAAACGCCCCGGCTGGGGAGGAAGCGCCGTGAGCAGGACAAGCCACAGCGAGCCCATGGGCTTTGTGCTGGGCTGCACCAGCCCTCCTGCAGCTCTGGAGACCAGCAGGTGGGCTGGGAACCAGCCCTTGCTGGGGCAGGAATGGGGAGACCCACCCTGCAAACCAGCTAGCAGCAAACCTGGGCCTTTTCAGTGCGCTTAATGGGCAAGGCAGCAGCTCCGGCCTGTGAGGAAGAGTTGTTCCCCCAGCAGCTCCTTCCTCAAAGCGACAGCAGGACTCCCCAGAAGCGAAGTTGCCTGTGCTGCAAAAGACCCTGCTGCCGCGAAGGATCCTCTGAAGGGACTGGAATGAGTACAGAGCCACTGCCTGCGTGCAGTTACTGCACTAGAAACCAGTGACTCGGCTTTGCCTTCAGTGCTAATGAGTCCTTACAGGGTTGCCTGAGACTTGGGATGTTTCTGCATCGACCACATCGCCCACCAGCACTGTGACTCCCATCTCCATGCTCACAGGAGCCCTGGCAGGGCCCGTGCTCAAGCCTGTGGTGTCCATGCTCCTCTGGTGAGGCAGCACTGAGCTAAAGACAGCCCAAGCAGCCGCCGGGACCTGCCTGGGGCCCTCCGGCACAGCCAGGCTGCTGCGGACAAGCTGGAGCACTCACTGCCGCAACTGCCAGGGCTCCTGGCAAGCAGGTAACGGCACCGCTGCTCATCTGGGACGAGGATGCTTCAGTCCCCGCATCTCCGTTGAGCACCGAGGGAGGCCCAGGGACCAGCTGCAGGGCAGAGCTCGCCCCCAGCCCCTCTCACCTGCTGCAGGTCTGCGAAGGGGACGGGGTCGCTGGCGAGAACTTGGTGTGGTTGGTTGGTCAGAGACGGCAGCAGTGGGAGCTTCTTCCAGTGCGTCAGGTTGTTGCTCAGCATGGCCAGGCGCGTGCTGTGGAAGGGAGAGCGGCGAGGGTCAGCGCCAGCACCGGGGAGGAGCATGCCAGCCCACCCCGGGGAGCAACGGGACACAGGGAGACCCAGGCTCAGCAGAAGATGGGTGCTGCACCTCCAGGCACCGGCGCACCACCGAGGGGGATCTGGGCAAAGCCACGCTGCACCACTCCCAGCATCCACCCCTCTTCGCTCCCCGAGGCAGGAGGATGAGGGAGCTTCCAGCTCTCCAACACAGGCGCCTTTCAAGCGGCAGCAATCGCATCCAGCCACCCGCCGTCTGCCCCGAGTGCCGGCGGGGGGGAAAACACAGAAGCCCTTTGTGCACGGCCGCCCTCACCAAGCCCGTAGCCGGGACGAGGGCTCTGCCACTGGCACCGCCACAGGCCTCACCCAGCAGTGCCAGGAGGGTGGAGGAGAGGAGTGGGGCTGAGCACCACCTCCCTGGATGCAGGGAGCCCTGCTCCACACTGAGCTGACTCTCCCAAGGGCAAAACCCCAAGGCCCTGCCCAGGGACGCAGCTTTGAGGGGGTGCAAGCATCCCGAGGGAGCAGAGCAGGTCCCACCTGTACTGCCTGGCTCTGTCCATGTACTCGTGCTGCTCCATGCCCTGGGAATCTGCTGCCGACACGTCGATGATGTTGCTGCGGAGACACAAGACAGCAGGTCCTGCTGCGGGCTCGTCGCTCTCCCTGAGCCCTCTCCCCATCTCAGGCAGACCCAGCACCCTCCAACAAGGCCGGCCAGGACTTCGGCACCCTCCAGCAACCCAAAATGAACAGCTCGGGGCTGTTACGAGGCCAAACTAGCAGCACGGATGCAGCCAGCTGGACACTAGCGTGCCAGGCTGGAACAGCTGCTTGCTGGGAGGGAACTGCCAAGGACCGTTTGCATGCAACTGCCCTGGGGCAGATGCAGACGGAGGGACAGAGGCTGCGCAGAGAGCTGGGGGCTTTGGCCCGCAGCCTCCTGTGGCGCAGGCTGGCCTGTACCCTGGGGACCTGGGCACACAGCCACTCGGGGAAGGAGGCTCCATCGTGCCGCAAGGGCTGTGAGGATTAAGTGCTTGGCAGACATCCCGAGAGCCCCGGTACCGGGCCCCGGGCTCAGAGAGGAGCTGGGCACTCACCCAGGTCCATGCCACAGCCTGGCCACGTGCCCCCGCCTCCCCCCCCAAGCAGAGTGGTGCTCGGGGCTGCTCTGACACCATGTGTGGGACAAACACCGGTTGCCACTGGCCCCTCCGTGCCAGGCAGGGGAGCAGCAGGGCCCACACGCAACACAAAGCTCCCCCCAGCCAGGCTGGGCACAGCCCCCACCCCACATTGCTCCTGCACATATGGGGGGGCAGTCCCCCCAGGGAGGACAGAGCCTCCCCGGAAGGGGACACAGTGCTGGTGCCCCCCAGTCCCCCTCTCCACCTCCGCAAGGACTCACTTGCTTGCCCCAGTTTGGAGCGGGGGGGGCTCCTCAGTCCCTGCCCCTATTCCCAGCCCAGCAGCCAAAGGGTCACCTCACACCTGGGGTCTTGTCTCTGCGTCCCCACAGGGCTCAAACCAGAGGGAGGGGGCTGTCCACAGGCAGCCCACCCCCAACACAGGCTGCCGGAGGGACACGGGGGGCACTGCCCCAGCTCCCCCCTTCCCCTCGACACCCACGGCCTGGCAGACCCCCGGTGAGGCTGCCCGACATGTCCGACAGCACGCCGTGTCCTGCGGTCATCGCTGGTCCCCCAGACGCCCTGCCCGCCCCGCTGTGCTGCGGCACCGAGGCGGTTACGGCACGAGGCTTACATGGCCGTTTTGGCAAGGATGGAGGACAGCATGGCCTGCTCGTCGGTGCGTGCTGATGGGAGGTTGTGGTAGCTCTGCTCCGCTCCGTTCAGCACCTTGTTGGGAGGGCTTGCTGCCGGCTCCAGCAGCCGCTTCGTCTCTTCTTCCTGGGGGGAAAGGCAAGAGGAGGATCAGTCCTGGCTCTGCTGCGTCAGCAGCTTTTGCCCCATGGGACGGGGCGAGTCTCACCCTCCGCCTACCAGGCGCTGCTGGGAGGGCTCCCTGTGCTTCCCGGTGTAACCCTGGCAAAGCCCTGGCTCTGCCGAGGCAGCGGCTGGGTTCCTCTTCCTCAATTTCTTCACTTTTTCACACCCAAAGCCCCCACCGCCACAAAGGGAGCAAGCGCGGCTGAAATCAGGCAGCATGCAGCAGCACGTCTGGAGCAGCTAACCCTGCAGGCAGGAGCCCACAGTCCTGCCTGCTCCCACAGGCAAGCTGACGCAGCCGGCACCCCACGGCCAGGCAGCGGGTGTCACCGCAGAGGATCCCAACCTGCCCAAAACCTGGCAGCTAACGAGGACGCGCCCATCACATCCTGAACCTGCCTACGCAGAACCTACCACGGCCTCACCCCCTGACCGGGGGCCGGAGAGACCCCTGCCAGCCTTTTGCATCCACACCAGCACAGCACGGGGTTCATTCGGGCCAGGTGACCCACCCCCCCGCCTCCAACAGCCACAGCCCAGGGGTTGCAGAGCCCCCAGCCGTGGCTCAGGCCTTAATCCTCCAGCTCGGCCGAGCAGTGACACAGGGGCCAGGAGAAGAGCCTGGCAGGAGCCGACGGGCACAAGCACCCCAGGAGAGCGGGACACATACCCTGTGACCCAGGAGCACGGTCACTCCTCCGTGCTCCCCACCAGTGACATCTTCGGCTCCTCCCCAGCCAGCAGCTACCCTCTCCTTCCCCACAGCACCCACGGAAGCACCACGGCTCGGCTGAGCTCCCTGGCAGGGCGCAGGCAGAGGCTGTCCACACCATGGCCGCCGATTAAATTTCCATAGGACAGGTGACAGCCCTGATTTTCACCGCCACCCCCTCCACCCGCCTCCAAGCTGAAACTGCTCAGCAAGAGGCAGCAGCAGGGACGGTCACGCTGTCCCAAGAAGGAAAACCTGGCACTGCTCCCGCCGGCCATGACAATTTGGAGCCCTGGGCTTACACCTGCACCGGGACAGGGTCTGCAGGGGTGTGGGCGCTATGGCGGGGGTGTCTTCCACGATCCACCAAGCCCCCGCCTCCACCCACGCACCACCAGGGAGGCTGCGCACAGCGGCGGCACTGGAATAAATCGGGCAGCGGGAGAAATGCAAGGCCCCCCCCCCCAAAAAAAAACCCACCAAACCAAACCCCAGACATTAAGGTGATGAGGGGCAGGAGCAGCTCTCGGGTGCTGGAGGAGGAAGGAAGCCGAGCCCGGCTCTGCGGGAATAACGACACCGGGAGAGGGGCCACGCCAGTGAGGGGGGGGGGAGCCGGGCCGAGAGGCGGAGGCACGGCGGCTGTCACGCTGCAGCCGACATTCCCCCAGCCAGCGCCGGTCCCCGGGAAGGGGACGAGGTCCCCAGGCGTTGCCCGCAGCCCCCCGACCCGTAATCGGAGGGAGGGGGCGGGCGGGGAGACCCGCCGCTCGGCCACCGCCCCCCCAGGCCAGGCCAGGCCAGGGCGCCCCCGGGGCGGGGTGGAGGGGAAACCCGCCGCGCCGGCAGAAGGGCCCAGGCCCCGGGGCGGGGGCGGAGAGGCCTCCCCCGGAGCGGGGCAGCCGACAGGCCGCTTCCCCGCCCCGCCACGGCGGGGCCGGGCCGGCCCCCTCCCTAACCGCGCAGAGCCCCGGGCTTCCCCCGCCGGCCCCGGGGCCCACCTGGTCGGAGGCCTCGGCCTCGCTGCTGTAGCAGCAGCCCATGGCGAGGCGCAGCAGGGCCGGGCCGGGCGCGGCGCCGCTACGGTGTCCGGCAGGGGCCCCGCCGCCCCGGTCACGTGAGGTTGGGGAGGGCGGAGCCGCCTCCTTCCTGCCGCTGCCGCCTGCCACGTGACCTGCCATCCCCGTCACGTGGGCGGAGAAAGCCAACGGGAAAAACAAGCCCCCGCCCCGCCTAAAGGCGCCTCCGTCACGTGAAGAGGAGCCAATCAGCGGGGCGGAGGAGGGGGGGGAGGACGCGCCTCGCCCTCCGCCGGGGGCGCGCGCCGCCTCCGTCACGTGAACGGGCGCCGCGCGGCGGGGTCGCGCGCGGAGCCGTCGCGGGGCGGTGACGGGGGCGGGGCTCGCGCGTAGGCGGTGTCACGCGGCCCTGGGCGACGCGCGCGTGAGCCTGCGGTCACGTGTCCGCCCGCACCGACCCCGATCCCCCGGTCACGGCGGTCACGTGGCGCGGCCGGAGGCTGCGCGCGCCTGCGCAGGGACGCGCGGTGGCAGCAGTGACATCAGTGCTCCCGGTGATACCAGTCCTCCCAGTGACCCCAATGCTCTCAGTGCTCCCTGGTGCGCCCAGTGCTCCCAGTGCTTCCCAGAGCCCCCAGTACTCCCAGAGCCCCCAGTGCCCTCAGCGCTCCCAGTGACCCCAGTGCTTCCCAGTTCCCCCGGTGCCCCAGTGTTCTCAGTGCCCCCAAGTGCCCCTGGTGCTCCCAGCGCTTCCCAGTGCTCCCAGGTCCCCCAGTGACCCCCATACTCCCAGTGCCTACAGTGCTCCCAGTGACCCCGAAGTCCCCCCGAGCCTCCCGAGCCCCCCTGACCCCCCAGGCCAGCGTTCCTCCCCTTGCCCCCTGCAGCCCCCCCTGCAGATTTGGGCATCTCCACCCTGGGGGGCCACCATGCAGCCCTCACCGCCGCAGCCCTGCCCTGAGTCCCCCAGTCCAGCACCACCCCCCCGGTATGGGATCCAGCCCCCCAAACCCTGCATCCCTCACCCCAATCCACCATCCAGCCCCCCAAATCTTGCACCCAGCCACCCCAAGCCCAGCACCCAGCCCCCCGATCCAGCCTCCAACCCCTGGATCTGGTGTGTACTCCCCCAGACCCAATTTCAGGACCCCAGCCCCAGTGTCAGGATCCCAGCTCCAGTATCAGCACCCCAGCTCCAGTGATGGGACGGAGCCCCAGTGATGGGACCCCAGCCCCCATATCAGGACCCCAGTGCCAGTGACGGGACCCCAGCCCCAGTGATGGGACCCCAACCCTAGTGACGGGACCCCAGCCGCAGTATCAGGACCCCAGCCCCAGGGTCACCCTCCAGCCCCAGCCTGGCCCCATTCCCATCCCCAGCCCCGCTCAGCCCAGTAACCGGAGCCAGTGCCGGCTGCGGCGGAGGTGGGACCATCAATAATTGAGTGGGCACCAGAGCTCAGCACCGCTCACGGCCACGCAGGCCTGCCTGCCTGCTGCCTGCTCTGCCTGAAGTGTGGGGACAGGTAGGTGCCACCCCCACAGCCCTGGCCCCTTGCTGCGGCTGGGGACCCCCAACAGCTCAGGGCGCAGGGTGTGGGGTGCAGGATATGGGGTGCGGGGGGAGCAAAGTTGGGCCGAGGGGGGTTTGAGGGGCTGTGCCGGACAGTGACCCCCCCCCAGAGCAGCCCCACAGCCTGACCCCCCAGCACCCCTCAGCCCCGGTGCGGGGACCCCCAAGAGCACCCCGGGCCGGCTCCGGTCACAGCCCTGCAGCCCCAGGGCCGGGCAAACCATCTGGGCAGCACCGGAGCCCCGGGAAAGGTGATTCCTGGCGGGGTGCAGAGCACTGCCAGCTCATGGCACAAGTGGGAGCTATGGGCTGGCATCCTGGTATCCCCCGTGGGGGGCCCCTTTCCACAGCCCACCCCCCGCAATGGTGTCACCGGCGATCGCCTTGGCCTTCCTCCCCTTCCTCGTCACCCTGCTGATCCGCTACCGGCACTACTTGGTGCTGCTGTACCGGGCGGTGCTGGTGAGCTGGCTGCGGGACCGGCTGACTGGCGTCCCGCGGGAGCAGCGCGCCTTCCAGTACCTGCTGGCGCACGCCATCCCCGGGGACCCCCGGCACGTCTTGCAGACCTTCGACCAGTGGTGCTACCACTGCGAGCACCTCAGCAGCGTGGGGCCCGTCAAAGGTGAGCGTGACCCTCGCCCACCCGCGCTGGTCCCGGCACCGGGCATGGCCGCAGCACCGTTAGCATGGCCACGGCACCAATGACACAGCTGCGGCACCACCAGTGCAGCTGTGGCACTGTTGGTGCAGCCTTGGCATCATCGACAGATCTGTGGCATCATTGGAATGGCCGTGGCACCGTTAGCATGGCCACAGCACCGCTGGCACAGCCATGGCATTGTTGGCATGGCCATAACACCATCCGCATGGCTGTGGCACTGTTGGCGTGGCCATCGCACCATTGGCGTGGCACCATCAGCACAGCCACGGCACTGCTGGTATGGCCATGGCATCGTTGGCATGGCCACGACACCACGGACGTGGCTGTGACACTGTTGGTGTGGCTGTGGCACCATCGGCATGCCTGTAGCACTATCTGCATGGCTGTGGGATTGTTGGTGTGGCCATGGCACCATTGCCATAGCTGTGGTATTGTTGGTATAGCCATGGCACCATTGGTGTGGCCATGGCTTCATTGGGATAGCCTCGGCACTATTGGTACGGCCATGGCACCACCAGCATGGCTGTGGCACTGTTGGTATGGCCATGGTACAATCGGCATGGCCACGGCATCGTTGGCAGAGCTGTGGCACCACCGGTGTGGCCATGGCACCGTTAGTATGGCCACGGTATATTGGCACGGCTGTGGCACCATTGATATGTGGCCATGGCACCATTGGCACAGCCGTGGCACTGTTGGCATAGCTGTGGCACTGCCACTACAGTCACGGCACCGCTGTCGGAGCTTTGCACTCCCAGCACAACCACGGCCCCACCAGCGCGGCTGGGGACACGGGGCGGGCGTCTTGGGAAGGGCTGGCTGGGAGCTTTGGCACGGCCATTCACCTCCCTCCTGCCGTGCCATGTCCTCTGCCCCTCTCAGCGCTGGGGAAGCGGTTGGCACCTTCCCCCCACCCAGGGAAGGGGGGGCACGGGGTGGGGTGTGTGTGCAGCCCCCTGGGCACCCCCCGGGGTGCTGAGGGGTCTGGGCCGTGGCAGGGAGGATCGTGGAGCGGCTGCTGTACGAGCGCGCGCCGCAGCGGGTGCTGGAGCTGGGCACCTACTGCGGCTACGGCACGGTGCTGCTGGCCCAGGGGCTGCCCCCCGGTGCCTGCCTCTACACCGTGGAGGTGGACCCCCGGCACGCTGCCGTGGCCGAAAAGGTCATCCGCCTGGCCGGCTTCGACGAGCAGACGGTGAGCGCGCGCCCGCGAGGGGGGAAACCCAGCTCTCACCCCCGCTGCTGCCAGGGGAAGGAGAGGGGCGGGAGGGGTCCTTCCCTGCCATGGAGGAGGGGTGGGGGCCAGGGGGTACGCCTGCACCTTGCCCCCCTTTCCCATCCCACACCTGCTGCTGGGTGGGATAGCCCCCTTTCCCTGGCGGGTCTCTCACCGCCGCTTGGTCCCAGACACCATGGAGCGAGGGGCTGGGGGGTCGAATGCTGTGGGCAGCAGGGTCAGCCCCCCTGGTACCCTGGTGCTGAGGGGTCTCCGGCACAGGTGGAGCTGATCGTGGGCCCCTCGGAGGAGGTGATCCCCCAGCTGAGGGAGAAGCACGGCCTGCTGAAGGCTGACTTCGTCTTCATGGACCACTGGAAGCGCTGCTACCTGCGGGACCTGCAGCTGCTGGAGACCCACCAGCTGCTGGCCGAGGGGGCCACCGTCCTGGCAGACAACGTCCTCTTCCCCGGGGCGCCCCACTTCCTGCAATACGCCAAAACCTGCGGCAAATACCGCTGCAAGGTACACCGCGCCAGCCTGGAGTACTTCCGCGCCATCCCCGACGGCGTCGCCGAGCTCTGCTACACCGGTAACCGCTGAGGTGGGCGGGAGGTCTCGCCTGGCGGTGACCGCGGTCACCACTGTCTCCCCGACTAACCGCGCTCTGCCATAAATACGGGCTCCAGAGGAAAGGCGGCGGCTGCTGTGGTTTGTGGTGGGGCGCGGCCGTGGGAAGAGGAGGACCTTGCACCTCGTACAGCTCCTGGCCAAGCTGCTTCGCCCCGTGGCCTGGCTCTCCCTGGCAGGCGCAGCCCCCCACGGCTCCTGGCCCGCCTCAGAGTCCCCAGATCTGGTGTATTTTCTTGGAAACTGAGTTTATTAGAAAAGACAACACAACACACCGCCGCAGTGCCGGGCAGAGCCAGCGCTGCCCTGGCAGCCGCTGCATCTCTCCGGCCCCCCGGGCAGCTTCACTTTGAGCCCCCCTGCTCCATGCAGCCCCCCCGCCGGAGCGGCCACGGCAGAAGCAGCTTCACCAAACCACACCCCAGGGCCCCAGAGCCATGGTGGGTGAGGGCTCTTCCCCGGTCTCCTCCCAGTTCCTCAGGCTCCGGTTTGCTGTGGCCACGGTGGAATCAGATCATCCACTGGTCCTGATCCTGCTCTGCCCCCTCCATGTCCACCTGGGAAGGGGGAAGGTTTAACGACACCTTCCCACCGCCACCAGAGCAGGGGCCAGGTTGTTCCCAACAGCCAGCCCTTCCCCCTCCTCCCAAAGTCAGGGAGACCCGGGGAGGGACCCACCAGGGGCAGAGGGAGGAGACAACCCCCCAAGGTTCACGCTCGACCCCCCTGCTTCAGGGTCCCGGTGGGGCAGGGACATGGGCTGGCACCCCCAGCCCCGTTATTTACCTCGTTGATCTCCCCATCATCGGGAGACTCGTTATAATCGTTCATCTCGTCCATATCCTGCATGTCCTCGTCGTCCTCCGAGTCCTCTTCGCTATCTTCGTCGTCCTCGTCGTCCTCCTCCTCCTCCTCGTCGTAATGCTGTGGATATGACAGGTCCAGCGCCCCCGCCAGCCCCCCCCAGTCCCCAACCCCTGCGGCTTCCCCTCCCATCCTCACGCAGGGGTGGGGGACCCCCTGCCACACCTGCAGCACCGCACCCACCTCGGACGCTGGCTTTCCTATGGGCACCAGGTTGTTGTCCTTCTCAGCTATGCTCTGGAGCTGGGGAGGGAAGAGGGAGGTGAGCACCCCGACAGCTCTGCGACACCCCAGCACTGCTCCCTGCCGGCAAACCAGCCCTTCCCGCTCGGCTGCCAGCCCCTCGAGCTCTTGCACCACTTCTAGTCCTGGCTGGCAGCTGCCGGAGGAGTTTTTCTGCCCCCGCCCCGTCCGCAGGCGCGGGCAGGCAGGGAAGAGCAGCTGCAGGCAGCTGCCTGCGCTCTCTGGCACAAGGCAAGGCGGTCCCAACGACGCAGCACCTGCCCAGGCGGCAAAGGGTTGTCCCCGCGCGGCCTGAGAAGCATTAAGCAGAGCTCAAACACAAAGTTTTTCCTTTTTTTTTATAAAAAAAGAACACAAACATGAGGTGTCTGCTCAGGCAGACAAGCGCAACCCCTGCAGGTAATTAAAGCTCAATTAAAACACTCCAGCACCTCCCCCCCAGAGGGACTCGGAACTTCTCCCAGGTGCTGATGTTTTAATTATGGATCAAAATGATTTTATTTAATTAGGAGAATTTAATCACTGAGCTATTTTCTTTTTTTAAACTTTAATCAAAGAGATGTTGTTTTCCTCCATACTCAGGGGTGGCTTTAGGGCCGTGGCACAGAGCCACACTCACAGTGTGGGGCAGAGAAATCCCCACCTGCCTTCCTCGGGAAAAGGTTAATGAATAAATTAATTGGGGGCTGTGAGGGAGCCTTGGTTCAGCCCCAGCTCTTTAATCAACTCCCACCACACACAACAGGGAGCTCCGGGCTGCAGTGGGAAACGAGGGAAGGGCCCACGTGGAGCCGGTGTGGCAGAGGGATTGCGGCAACGAGACCGCGGACTGGCTGCGAGGCCGGCGGTGCCTGAGATGGCAGCACCGGATCAGGGGTCCTGCAAAAAAACTTCAAGGAAAAGGCAGAAACAGTGAAAACGCCTGGGGGAACAGTGTGCGGGACCTGCCCTGCACCCTGGGAGGGCCACAGCGAGCACGGCGGTTGTCCCCGGTGTGCCCCAGGACACCGGGCAGTGGGGCCGGTACCCCCTATGGCCTGGAGACCCCAGGCCCCCACCCCTGCCCAGCCAGGGCTGGTGCAGCCGCGGGGCTGAAGCACAGCCAGCGCCTCCGCTTCCTTCAGCAGGGGGACACCCCCCACCCCATCTCACCTCACGGGGTC
>JANXJC010000026.1:26253746-26294249 GCA_027564655.1 Leptodon cayanensis | reverse complement strand
AGCCCCTTCCCCCTTCCCAGCACCGCTCCCCACCCCCCTCCACTCACAGACACCCCACAGCAGCACAGGGGGGGCCTCAGGGCACCCACCCATGGGGTCAACACCTCCCTGCCCCATGGCACAGCTGGGGTGAGGGGTGCTCCCCAGCCAGGGCAGCCCCTGTGCCCCAGTGCTGGGGGTCCCGCAGGGATGGGGAGTGGGGCTGGGGGCTCCTTCGTGTCCCCCAGCTCTGACAGGGCTCCTGCCCTGCTGCAACCCTGACACTGGCCATCCCAGGGGGGTCACAGGATGGTCCTGGTGTCGGGGAGGTGTCTGGGTAACCCAAGCACTGCAGTCCCCCACGGGGGTGGCAGCCTCCATCCCACACCCAGGGGACCCCCGGCCTCGGGGAGAGATGGCTTCTCGGGGGGGCCCGGCTGTGGCTTTGCCGGCCGAGTGCAGGCTATGCTCTGCCAGCACCAGGGAGCGAGGGGCTGTGGCCCCCCAGCATGGGGGGGGGCAGGCAGCAGATTGTCAATCCCCCCCCAGCCCCTCCATCCATCCACCCTGACCCCAGTGGCCCCCAGGTCCCCAATGTCCCCGAGCACCAGCCGCCCTCGCAGGTGGCATCCCGGGAAGGTTCCAGGCCATGTGCTGCGGGAAGGGCCCACCGTATCCCTGGGACCACTCTCCGGGGTGGGGGACGGGACACGGGGATCCCCTTCACCGCGGGGGGGGGGGTCCGGGGCTGAGCATCCCAGGAGCAGGAGGGCAGCAGGGGCACCCCACCACCCATGGGTGCATGGGGGGGGGCACGGGGCTGTGAGGGGGTTCTCAGCCCCCCTTCCTCTCCTCGGGGGGTCTCTGCCCTTTGCCTCCCCCCCCCAATTTGCAGCCTGGCTGAATTTCAAAGCGCCTCATCCCTGCCCCGCTGGGCCCCCCCGCCCAGCTGAGGCCAAGGTAAAGGCTTTGCCCCTTTTCAGCGGCACTGGGGGGGGTGCAGGGGGAGGATTTGGGGACATTTTCAAGACAAACACTTTCACTAAAGAGGATTTAAAAGTCTAATTACGCCCAGCTAAGGGCTTTGTGCCCACGGCCCGGGGAGGAGGGGGGTCCCTGCCCTCTCAGTGGGCATCGCCCCCCCCACCGGGGTGGGAGGAAAGGCCAGATCCTGCCCAGGGCCTGCGGGATCAGCTCTGCCCATGGGGCTCGTCCCCGCTCGGGCACAGGGATGGGGCTGGGGTGCTTGGCACCGTCCCCGCTGTGCTGGGGGCTGCCCAGGACCTGTCCTCCCCCCTCTCCTGCCCTGCATCTTGCCCCATGTCCTGCCCCATGTCTTGTCCTGCATCCAGCCCCGCATCCTGCCCTGTGTCTCGCCCCATGTCCCACAGGGCAGAGCTGATGCCCCCGCTCCCAGCCGGGCTCCCCTCGCTGGGAACAAGCACCGCTGCCACCCGGGTGGGCCAGGTCCGGGTCCGGGTCCGGTCCCTCGCCATGGGACCCTCGGGACCCCCGTGAGCGTGGGCAGGGGCTGATGGGTGCTCCCCACCCGCGCCCACCCCAGCTGCGCCGGCCGAGCGGGCAGGTTGCTAAACAAGTTAATTAGATCATGGAGCTGGAGGCTGGCGGCTGAGCGAGAGCCCCGACTGTCAGGCTGCTGGAGTTGTGAAAAAGTTAATTCAATTAAGTTTTCCCTCTAAACTAATTAGGTAGCAATCTGCCACGCAAGGAGCTGCTGCTATTGCTACCCAGAGCCAGGGGCAGAAGGGGGGGTGGTGAGGAGGATGAGGGGGATGAAGGAGGAGAGGAGAGGGAGGGGGACAAGGCGGGAATGGGGGGGGCGGAGCAGGATGATGGGTGAGCTGGGGCACGCCGTCCCTGCCCGGCCGGTGGTGAGGGGCAGTGCCAGGGAGACCCCCTGCATCCCTGCGGCTCCCACGGGAGCTGGGATGCAGATGTGGGTGAAACCTCCTGATTTTGGTGGGCAAAGGAAGATTGGTGCTGGCAGCAGGGGCACCTGGTTGTCCCCAGCATGGCCTGATGGGGTGGGGGCACAGGCTGACACCCCTCCCCATGAAACAGGTGCCAGTGGCAGCGAGAAGGACTGGGCATGGTGCAGGAGCCAGGCACAGGGACACCCCGTCCCTCCATCCCACCAGGCTCTGGGGACCGTCTGTGACCCGAGAGCTGTGTCCATGTGTCCAGGTGGGCCGGGGCCCCTCTGGAGCTGGGGGAGCTGATGGGACCCTCTCTGATGGGACCCCCGCTTTGCACACAACCCAGGAACCCCGCACAGCTCACGTCCCGGCTTTTGTCGGGGTCGTTGACCAGGCACAGCCCATGCCCTGTAGCAGCACCTGATGGCAGCACCCATGGCATCATGCCACGTCCCGTCCAGGCCGTGTCACCCCACGGAGATACCCATGCTGCGGCGCAGACCCCCAGCAGACCCCGGCCCCGCTGCCGCCGGGGCGGTTGGTCCGGCACCGTGCACGGCCCAGCGGTGCCAGAGGCCTCCGGCCGCCACCGCCGCTTTGTTCCCAGTGACAAAGCCCCGAGCCGGGGCTGCACCGAGGCCCCTCCGCTCGCTGGAGCTCGCCTGCCCCTAATCGAATTAGGAGCCCGGCACGGGGCTGAAGGCTGGCGGTAATTGAATTTCCCCCGTCACAGCCTGATGTTTCTCCCCTCCGGATCCTGCCTCCCGTTTATTGTTCCCGGCCCGGCTGCGGTGGCACATTTATTTGATCTGTCAGAGGGAGCCCTTTCACCCGCTGCTGTTTGCTCAGAGGACGCCGGCGCCGTGCCTCCAGCACAATTAAAAACAAATAAAACGATCAGGGAGGGCCCCGTGTGCCCCCCAAGTGCCGTCCCGGACGGGATGCTGCTGCTGATGGGGCCCTCGTGGCTGCGCTCCCTCGGGGGCACGGCACAGCACGGCATGGCATGGCATGGCATGGTATGGTACTGCGTGATACAGCATGGCATGGTAAAGCATGGCAGAGATCGGCATAGCATGGAACAGAATGGCATGATGGCACAGCAGAGCGTGGCATGCCACAGCACGGCACAACCTGACATGGCATGGCACAGCATGGCACCGCACAGTGTGCCATGGCACAGAATGACATAGTATGATGGCACGGCATGGCACGGCACGGCACAGCATGACCCGGCACAGCATGGCATGGCACGACATGGCATGTCACAGTACAGCACAGCGTGGTGCAGCAAGGCACAGCATGGCACGGCATGGCACGGCACGGCACGGCATGCCGCAGCACGACATTTCATAGCATGGCATGCCACGGCATGGCACAGACTGGCAGGACATGGCACAGCATGCCTGGCCGTGGGCTCCCCGCTCTCCTTGCGTCCCAGCCAGCAGCTCCAGGCAGGGAGGGGGCCTGTTCCCGCTGCCGCGCAGGAGCACCTGCGAGAGCCCCGGCACCGGGTGCCCCCAGCCCGGCGGTGCCGGCGTGGGGGTGCTGGTGCGGTGGCACATGGGTGCTGGGAAGGGAGCTGCTCCCTGGGGCTGCCTGGAGGGAATCTGCCTTCATCCCTGGAGTCAGCCTCAGCATCACGCAGCGCTGCCACACACACCCATGCACAGCACGCTCAGCTCTACCCCCCCCACCCCATCACACATTTTACCACTGTTGCAAGACCCGTTTTCAGCCCCATTTCTCCTTGCAGCCGCCCCCAGGTCTGGGGCCTGGCTGGCACCTGGGGAGGCCCCGGGGATCCTGGCTTTGCCCTGCGGTGCCATCCCGGGGTTGCCCGTCCTGCACCGGGCTGGTGCGGTGCTGGACCTCGGCTGGAGGGACCCGAGCCCCCGTGTCCGTGCAGAGCGTGGGGCTGGCGGTCGCCAGCGTCTCATCGCTGCGGGAGGCGACAGCAGGTTTGGGGATGCTGCTTGCTGCCCTGCGAGGCAACCCGGCGTTTTCGGGGACCTCCTCCCCAAGCCCTGGTCCCTCTGCAGCCCTGCCTGCCGGGGGCAAGGACGCGAAGGGGTGGGTAATTCCCTGGCTGTGGCACAGGGGAAGAGGCAGGGACCGAGCCAGCAAACTTCCCTTCCCACCCGTCGGGTTGGAGTCAGCCATACCCACCGCGGCAGCGGCTGGATCTCTTCCTGGTCCTCCCGTGAAAATCTGAATTTGAGAGGGTACAGGAAAGCCCAGTGAAGCTCCAAAACCCTTTCAGGGGAAGAGAAACCTGCTTTGGCTGTCCTGCTGTCCTCTTGCTGGTCACCCTGAGTGGCTCGTAAAGGTCAAATCCTGCTGCCGGAGACCCCCTTCCCCATCCAGCCGATCCCTGGGCATCGCCAGCCCCCATGTCCCAGTGACTGGGTGGGAACAGGCTCATCCTCTCCTGCTCCATCACCCACCCTCTGCCAGCCCGAAGTTGCCCGGGCAGTGGACGTGTTTTGAGAGGAGCAGGGCACCCACGGACCACCAGCACGGGCGATGCCCGAGATGGGGCAGCTCCACTTGCCATCCCAGCAGCTCCATTTAGGCAGAGCTTTTCCCCTTTTCCAGACTTCCTTCCCTGTTTGCAGCCCCGACCAAAGGCAGCGCTCAGGTCCCCAGCAGCATTACTGAATTAAGACCCATGAGAGGAAAAGGTGACCAGGGTAAAAAGATGGGTCAAGGCAGCGCCCCCCCCCCACAAACCTTCACGTATCCCCCGGAAAATGAGTGCCAGCACTAAAACTAAAGCCATGCCATGGCCCAGCAGCGCAAGCGGGGACACTCAGGCAGGGAGACTTCACATAGTGGCTTTGCCGTGTCGGATGGGGCTGTCACCTCTGATCCGTCCCCGTCCCCACGCCGGAGGGACTATGACTTAAGGCTTATTGATTCGGGAGGCTATTATTTGGTTTGATTTCCTTTTGTATTTAACTTCTTACTCTTCACAATCCGCCTCTGCGACACGTCACCGGCCGGAGGAGTGGGTGCTGTGTCGGCGAAGCACCGCTGTCTCGGCGGCAAGGAGGGCTCCTCTCCTGGTGGGGTGACGGTGGTGACTGTGCACCTCGAACCCAGCCAGTACCCACCACGGGACACCTCATCCCACGCGCCCAGGACCGACAGGCGTGACCCCGCACCGGGACCCTCACCAAGGAAGGCAAACCCCCGAATCGCTCACGCCGCCGGGCCACGCTTTCCCCCAAACCCCGGCAAGGCTCGGAGCTGGATGCTCAGGGGAAGTTGGAGAAATCCAGAGGATTTTCCCTCAACGATTCCCCCCCATCTACCCCACCAGGCCTGCGGCGCTGCCCTTGGCGCGGGAACCCTCCTCCACCCCAGAGGAGATGCACCCCAAAAGGCTCGCAGGGGAGACCCTCACCCCTGCGTCCCTCCATCCTGTCCAACTGCTGGCAGGTCCCCGGAGGAGTGACCGTGGGGGGGCCAGGGTCAGCCCCCAGCCAGCCCTGGGGACCCGCAGATGTGGCTGCTGGCAGGATCAGTCCCTGCAGAGCTCACGGCTTGGGAAAGCAAAACCTCCTGCATACAAACAGGCAGGAAAAGTCCAATTCTGCCCAGTGACAGCCACCGTAATTGGTCTGGGCTGGGGACCTTTGATCCAGCTCTGACACTGGGGACAGCTTGGGCAGCTAGGTTAAGCCCAGGATATTAAATATTTCTCTGAATCGGGCCAGAAGCAAAGCAGCGGGGAGGATTTAGCGAGGGGTTTGCACTGGGATGGTGCCTGGCCAGCACAGGGAGATGTGTCGGTGTTGTTCACGGCTCCCAGTGAGGAGCAGGAGATGCAGGAGCCCCCCCCGGGGCCATGTCCTGCCCACAGGCAATCCCCACCTCTGTTCTACCCGTCCTCTCCGCGCCCGCGCCAGACACAGGTCGTATGTGCACGCTGTGTTTATTGCCAATAAATAAAGAAGCGGGCAAAATACAGAGTCAGAGTGCCTGTTGGCTTATAAAATGAAGCTGTCGCACACTCGATCCCTGTCCTACCCCCTTCCAGCCGCAGTCCAACCCAGCAAACCCAGCCTCCGCAGCAAGCCTCCTCTTTAAGGAATGACAAATCCTACCCGAGCCGGACACCCCTGCTCCCATACGGTCTGAAATCTGCCTTCCCCTTTCTTAAAAAGCTTCGATGCTTTCTCTTGTGCCAAGTGAAACCCCAGGACCCTCCACCTATATATATGTCCCCGAATGGCAGCGTGGCACCTCATCACCCGTAGCTACAGCTCCAGAGCGCTCTGCGCCCACCCCAGACTAAGCAGGCGCAGGCTGATCGGGCAGCTCCTGCCTGCCCGTGCCTGGCTCCAGGGCAGCGGAGGTAGCAGGAGCACAGCTTTGCCCCTGCCCTACCTGCTGCCTGCCCTCACCGACGTGGCCACATTGCACACTCCCGACTCTCACGGTATTTTATTGTCAGCCCGCGCTGCCCGCAGGCAGCTGCTGGGGCAGAGCGTGGTCCAGGAGTGCTCGTTGCTGCCTACAAGAAATAAGTAATGTTTTCTGGGTTCAGAGGCGCTTGGATGTCCAGTTTTCGGGATTTGCTGTCTTTCTCCACTATCTCCAACCGCAGGGTGGGCATCTTTGTTTTTTCTGCTCCAGAGGAAGAGCTGTCCTTGGTTTTCAGCAGCTGCTTGTCCGAGTCCTCCACCGTGATCCTCAAGGTGCAGCCCCTCGGCAGCAGGTCCTGCTCGTAGGCAGCTGCCAGCTGGTTCACAACGCGCCGCTCAACCTGAAGAAATAAAACCAGCTCCCATCAGAAAACCCCAGTGAGCAGCCTCCCAGGGAGCTGGGCAGCTCTCCTTCCCACCCTCGGGCAGCACAGGGTCCCAGAATGTCCTGCTCATCCTACTTATTCCCTGTCTCTTTCTGGAGTGTACTGGCTGTGCCATTTCCTCCCACAGACCATGAATGTCTGCTGTCAGGAGCCGTGGGGGCCCTCTTCTGCAGGACAGACCCAAGCAATAATCCCCTCCTGACTCCCCCTGTGCAGAGCAGGGCTGGAGGTGATGCTGTGGGCTTCACCCATGCTCTGTCCTTGGCTTTACCTCATGTTTGATAGACCGGGCACCGTAGTGCAAGTTGTAGCCATCAGCCAGCACGTCCATGACCTCCCTGTCCCAGAGCAGGGTGATGTTGTGCCTCGCCTTGGCCTGCCAGGTGAGGAAGAAGAGGAAGAGTTACCGATGCCTTCAAGCAACCCTGGCACCCCATTCCTTGAGTAGTGGGGACACCACGGGCAGCACGGTGGGGCGTGAGCAGTCCTGGGCCAAGGAAGAAAGAGCACCGAGAGCTCCACCAGGCAGACTCACCAAAGCAAGTGGTCCCCTAATTCCTACTGAGCTCCCACCCAGAAGGCTCAGATGTGCAAGGACCAATTAGACAAATAATGTCCCTGAACGTGCCCCAAAGCTCATTGCTGCCCCAACACAGGAGGAACTGTCCCCCACTGTCCCAAGAGGTCCCTACCCTCCTGAGCAGGGTCCCCTCATGTTGAACAGCATGTGAGACTATGGTAAAGATATACATTCATTTTGCGTCCACATCAGGAGGATGAAGGCTTGGGCAGGGATTTCCTCCTGCACATGCATCGCTTGAGAAGTTACGTCTAAAGCCATGGATGGTTTTTACCTTCTTGGCCCAAAAATTCAGCTCCTTGTTGACAAGCTGGATGAGCTCCGAGTGGCAAAAAGGGAGAAAATAGACAATCTCATTGATCCTCCCCAGGAACTCATCTCGTCTGAAGTGAGCCTGCAGGGACAAGGGGGGAAGGTCAGCGGGGACAGGGCTGGTGACCCCGATAGGGACAGTAGTGACAGTGATGCTGCAGGAGGAGCTCCCCAGGGATCACCTCCACCTCCGACAGCTCACGCATCCATGTGGCGAGGCCCTGAAGCCATCCCACTCCATGCCGTTGAGCTGAAAATCCATGGTGCCAGATCTGGGGTCACCAGGAGTACCTCTCAGCATGGCTTATAGGAGGAATTAATTCTTCTGGAGATGGCAAGAGGAACTAGAAACAAGTCTCTCCTGCAGTGTAAGCCCAGCTCCAGCCTCTTCTGCTGTTTGCTTCTGCCCAAGCCACTTATAGTAACACCCCTTGCTGCTCTCCGGGTCTCCCAGTTCTGAAGCTCTGATCTGACCCTTCTGCTGGGAGGTCAAATTCTTGGTCTCTGTAGGAGCTGCCAGGCAAGCAGCGCCATGAAGTCCTTCAGAAACATCTTAAAGAAACTTAATGCCATCAGGATGTGTTGCTGTGGTCAGGTTTTCTTGGCCCCTCTGCAACAGTGCAGGAGCTGAGCAGATGGCGACCCCGGGAGAGCAGAGAACCCCCAAAATCCCAGTGCAGCACTTCCCACCCCATGTTCCCCTTCTTGTCTCATGCCGTTGCTCTAATACAAGAGGACAGGGAGTGAGTAAGAAGCTGTTATTTGTTTCTGTTGGGCTCTGACCTTAGTTCTTAGTGGGTGAAAATTAAAAAATGACGTCACGTCACTTATCTCACAGCTGGGTGAGGAACATGGATATTGCATCGAATGACTGAGTGACCAAAGCTCAGGACACCTGAAACATAAGCCATGAAAAAAATCATTCGTACCTTCAAGATGGGGCGAATAACCTTTTCCTTGAACTGCTTGGAGATGGTTATCTTGTCAGTCATCTGGACATCCTCTGGAAGACAGGAGGACACGGGGTGTCGGTGGGTAAGGTGGGACATGGGCTTCCCATCTGCCCAGCTCCCGGAGGAAGGATGAGCAAAGCAGCGTGACAAGGAGCTGGAGGCTGAGCAGGGGAGCGAGGTGGGGGTCCGGAGGGGACCTCAGAACAGACCTGGCACCTCCACACCCACCACCAACTACGCTTGGTTCAGTAGTGGGGTGTCCCTGCACTTGACACTCTGGACAGCGGGTCTGGGTCTCCCGTGGCTGCCCCTGCACGTGTCGGGTGCCCGAGGAGAGCACCCTACACTGACGTGTTTCACTTGCATGGCAAAAGAGCTCCGGCTCTGCCTCCACTCTCTGCCCTACACCCCCAGGAGCTGCTGCCCGGAGGTTTCAGATAGCAGGAGTCCTCACTTGGCCTCCACAGACCCCGGCCGGTGGCTGGGCTCTGGGAGCTGGCGCTAATTACATTACACACAGGGCACATAGTCACCCACGGCTGCTCTTCGTAGGCTCCCGCAGCTCTGTCAGGCACAGAGGAACAGTCCTCGGTCCCTTCAGCAAACTGCAAAACCCCTGTTCAGACGGTTTGTAGCACAACTCTGCCTCTGGCCGGAGTCTACTTCCCTCAGCTGACTGCAGATGGAGCCAGGGTCTGGCTGGCTCCCGAATCCCAGCTCAGAACAGATGGCTCAAATGCAAGGTTTACCTGTCTGCCGCCCAAATTTGCTTTTCCCTTTGTCTTTACCGCCTCATTCCTTCCTACATCTTCATGCATTTAACTCCACATGCTATTTTAATGCAAGGATGCTCATCGGGAGATCCCTTGCATCCACGGTGCTCTGGATAGGATCCTGACACGTGGGGTGGTGGAGAAAGACCCACGCTGGGTGCTGGGAGCCCTTCCCAACTTCGCAGCCTTGGCACAGATCGTTGCACCCCCAGCAGCGGCAGAAGGAGCTCTCTTCCACCGGACCCATGCTGGTGCCAGCATGCAACGAAGCGGTGCTGTGTGCTCTGAAATCACCTCTTCTCCTTCTCCCCCACAGCAGACACGAGCACGCTCGTGGTTCTTGTTTGCATCCTGGGTGGGGAGTTTGCTGCACAGCATGGGGGAGATAGACAGTATGGCCCATCCATGCGGTCTAAATGGAGCAGGGGGGGTCTTTGGTTATAAGGATTTGGCCCATTTCAGTTCTCTGTTTTCTGCTAAAAGACACCAAGGGGTTTTTCAATAAGTCACAGGAACTTGGCATGGCATTCTGGAAGAGGAGAGCTGGAGAAGGCAGAAGAGACAGAGCTGCCCCCCAGTATTCAGGTTTGCCACCAGTAATATCTGCTGCTTCCACTCGCAGACGCAGAGATGCTGCAGAAGCAGCTCCTTCCCTCTATCTTTCCATTTATCTGCTCAGCCAGGCACTTACACTGACCTCCTGGCCACTGCCTTCAAGAGCATCTCCAAGCCAAGAACTCAGTAAATTGCAAGGAGCTCCACGAAACTCAATTGAGGGCAGGCTTCTGAGCCGAAATGCATTTTCCGGCTATGCTCTCTCACTGCTGTTTGCTCACTGCAGCTGTCTGCTGTACAGTTCTAGAAATTAAAATTCAATGCTTTCCTCATTTAGGAGAAAAGTGCTTGGCATTTTAAAATGTTATTCTTGAAAGTTCAGTTGCAGGCATGCTTTGTCCTTTACCTAGTTTGATTGAAGTTTAAAGATTCTGAATTAAGCCAGCTTTGGCACCCACTTCTCAAAATAAAAAGGAAGAGACAGTGAGAAAGAAGCTGGAAAATACATTTGACTCCAAAACCAAACATTTTTTCCTGCTCCCATGGAGCTGATGCAGAGGGCTGTGGTTGTTTCCCGGGCACAGCCGCAGCGCACACTGCACACCACAGCTTCTCTGGGCATTTCCACTGCTGAGCAGAACTCTCGAGACTGACCTTTAGGAAATATGGTGTATCTGTGACAGCACATACTGTGAGGTACCCTACGGAAGATGCATGTCCCGACATTTAAGACCATAAAAGGGTCTTAAAAAAACCCCAACTGACGAGTTTTTTAAATCTGATGAGAAAACAAGGGATGCAGCCATCGTTCATGGCTGCCTGGTTATCCACAGGCACAGCAGCACGCGATGGAGATGACGTTTCCCTGTGCCAGTGCCTGTGCTCACAAACTGCCATGCATTTTAGAGCTAGAAGGGATGGCCCCTGGTGCAGGCATCGCCATCCACCCGTTCGTCCATCCCTCCTTGGCACAGCAGAGACCTACCAGTCCCTGGGGCCTACTGGTCCCACTGCAGTTATCACCAACCGGGTGGTGAAGGGTCACGCATAAATTGGGACTCTGCTGCCTTCAGCGAAGTTGTTTAGTTCAAATCTTAAAGGCTGCCCTTGCCCTACTCAATTCTCCTTTTATTACCTAATTCACATTTTTGGAAAATTTTCTACAAGAACCTGATGTGTGGGTCCAGGGCTCCATTCCAAGGCGAAGTAAAATTGATTAAGCTCAGTCCTTTTTGGAAGGACTATGAGGAAACAAAACTCTTCCTCTTTAATATGAGCACTTGTACCAGCCCCAGTCTTTTCTAGAAAGCATTTGGAAGGGTCCTGAAAGAATGAAAAGGGTGAGGAGATAAAGGAAGAGTGCACAGGATGAGGAAGGCTGAGGGGTGGAACAGAAAGCCTTCTCCAAAGATGTGATCTCCCTCTGAAGAATGTGATTTCAAATAATGAGGATTTCAGAACAGGGCAAGCCCAAAGCAGAGGTATCACAGGAGGGAGAATGGTGGAGATAGGGGTGTGGGACTTCTCAGCAACAGGTCATCCTAGAAGGCAACAGCACGACTTCCCAGACACACACACAAAAGATCAGGCAGCTGCCTTCCCTTCTGGCAGAGGAGCATCCCCAAGGCTTGCCCTAAAGCCACAGTGCCTGGAGGACATGTCAGTGCGGACCAGCTGCAGGGGCAAGCAGTGGAGAGGCAACCGAGGGTCTGGGTGCTCCCCCCTGGCAGAAGGATGGCTGAGCTGGTGTCAAATTAATGTTGGGAAGGAGGTGGATTCTTTAGGGATTTGGAGTACGACATCGAAAGACCAGTACCTAAGTTCTCTGCAAGCCTTTTCTTGCTCATCTCCATGGCCTCTTGTCGGAGCTGCAGAGCGTGCTGTGCGATCTCATCACTTGCCACATTGGAGGTCATGATAAAGATGGCATCCTTGCAGTCAATGGTTTTCCCCTTCCCATCCGTCAGCCTGCCCTGCAACAACACCGAGTCAACACAAGCAGCGTGAGCAGGTGCCACAGGACACTGCCAAAACACGAGGCAAAACAACATGGGCCCCATTTTTCCCCCGAGCAGATTTATTTTTGAAGGAATGCCCAAGGATACAGGCAGGAAGGAGGCAGGGCTGAGCTGCAGAGGCTGAAGAAGCCCCCACCTCTCCGAGGAATGGCAGTAACTTGTCCTGCACGTGGTCCCAGCCTGCCCCATCCAGGACACACTTGAGGGAAGCCCTGGGAGATGCCTCATAGGGCAGGTGGGCTGGAGCAGCCCATATGGCTGCCCATACGTAACTCAACCGCCTTTGATGCTCTGCCTACCTCCCTGCCATGGTTTTGGGTCTGACGCATGAGCTCTGATGAGCCCCATGGGTGCAGGTGAAGTTGTTGTCACCTCATGCCTCTGTCCCAGCCCCTAACAGAGGCTGTTGCTCCTCAGGTAGGTTCAAAGGACTCTCAGAGGCAGTCCAGGCGCTTGGCTCAGCCCTGCCTGTGGTTGTGGCTTAGGCTGGGACACTGGGCTTGGTGCTGGAGTGGCTGAGACGTGAGACATTCCCCCATACAGTCTCTTTTGGGGGGCAAAGCGGGCAGCAGCAGGCATTGGTGCCTTGAACAGCTCCAGCAACATTGCCCAGATGTTCACCCAAAGCCTTCCAGACGAGTCAGTTCAAAGCTCTCTGTGGCACCGTGGCCACCTGGGAGGGCAGGGAGGGCTCAGAGGGGGCTTTGTGGTGGTCTGAAAGCACCACAGGGATGCACAGGCTGCTAGTAGCCTGACTGAAAATAAGCAAAGCTGAAATAACCTTGCAGAAATAACTGGGTTATGGCTATAATGGAGTGAACTAAGCAACGGAGAGGCCATGACAGCAAGAGGCAATACAGAGCATCCCTCATGCCTGTGGGATTGCCCGGCAAACCAAACCAGGGCAGCCCAGCACCGCACTCAGTGGTGGGGGCGACTGCTGCAGCAGCCAACTGCTGTGGCATCAACCCTCCTCCTACCAAACCAATGCAGGAACCCTTCAAAAGTACTAGTTCTCTTGATTAATAAAATAAAAAAAGAGAGAAAAATAAGGAAAAAATAAGCAGCTCCCCAGGCAGTTTCTTTCCTCGATATGTCTCCAGCAGCAGATATCCAGCACAATGACACAAATCCTTGTTGGGTGCTTGAGATTAACATTTGGGTTATTGCCCTGTCAAGTGCGTGGTACAGGAATTGATTTCACATTTAGCTGCTGCTGCGATGATCTATGCAAGAAAAAATTGTGTTATTAATCCCTAAAACAAAAAAACCCCAAACCTTCCAGCGCATTGCTCGGGAGCTTGGATGTCTCTGAGGAGAGACTGGGACCTTAAAAATAAACCAAAAAGCTTGCATGCAACAGGCTGAGGGCTCAGCAGAAGGTGCAGAGCCTGGAGACACGTGTTTGTCCCTGGCTCCGACCAGCTTGTGCAAGAGAGCTGCAGCTGCCCAAGACAGGTCATATGCCAAGCGTCCCCCAGAGACCAGCAGACAGCAAAGGACTCCAAAGTCACAGACTTTGTGCTCCCTTCCTCAGACAGCAGGTATCTGCTCTCCTTCCCACTGCCAGCGGGATCAGGTAGTGTCATGCAGGGAGATACCTGGGAGGAGTATCAGGGAGCTAACAGGCATGGACCTGCCTCTAACGTTGAGAAAATTCCTTGGGTAGCTACCTTGGAGGAGTCTAGGGCTTCTATCTGGGATTTCAGCTGCCTCCAGAGGAGGCCAACACACTCCTGGAGATGCCTGGGAATTTTCCTGGAGAGCTACCAGGCATGGACCTTCCCCCAGCATACGCGATGCTTTCAGGAGTCTGACTCCTCCAAGGTAGCTACCTGAGGAGTTTTGTGTATGTTAAGGCAGGTCCACGCCGGTAGCTCTTCAGGATTCCTCCCAGGCATCTCCAAGAATCTTCTGGCTTCCTCTGGAGACAGCTGAAGTCCTGGGAAGCAGCCCCAGACTCCTCCTAGGTAGTCAGCTGAATGGTTTTCCGGGGGGCTGGAACTAGGTGGTCTTTAAGGTCCCTTCCAACCCAAACCATTCTATGATTCTATGTCTGGGGGAGGAAGGGAGTGAGACAAATCACATGCAAACTGAAAAGTCATAAATTAACCAACCTGAACTAAAAACCAGCAATTAACAAGACATGACTCATTAGGATACCAATGGACTATGAAGTCCGCTGACCACCATGCTTTTCTGATGTTGTGACAACACCCTGACCTGAGCCTGGGACTTAGGAGACAATTTCCTTTGTGCCATGGAAGTGTACATGGAGGGTGGGCACAGGGCACCCACGGGAACAGGGCTGCTGTCCTCCTGCCTCCTCTCGTTGCTCCTGCTTTCTGCCCTGGACCAGCAGCCCACTTATTCCCACACCGAGCTGTCACTGGGGCATTTCTTTTAGCAGTATCCTCATGACAGTCTTCACCGTCACGCCTTCCCGGTGACATGGGACAATCCGATTCCCAAGCTTCTTCCTCAAGTTTCCAACCCTCCCATCACTGGCTTTTTCTTTGCCTAAAGATGTCATTTATTCCACCAGGAGACCTGAGCATCATCCTGTTTCCTGATGTTAAAATGCAGAAGAGGCCGACTGGCTGGGTCACATTTTTTGGAAGGGACTATTGATCTAGAGCATTTCAGCTCCGCTCCAGGACATCTCCTGCAGCCATCGTCCCTTACACCACTCACTGTCACCTTCCGAACGGCCCCTGTGCAAACCCTGACCCTGAAATGTGGATTTACCTCATCAAACAGCTGCAGCATGATGGTGAGGACATCTGGGTGGGCTTTGTCAACCTCGTCAAAGAGCACAACAGCATTTGGACACTGCCTCAGCTTTTTGGTGAGCTGCCCGCCCTCTTCATGGCCCACGTAGCCAGGCGGAGAGCCGATAAACTTGGCGACCTAGGAGGAAGCAACAGGACACATAAAAGCTGATCCGTGGGTGCCAGGAAGGCTCTCGGTAGCTCAGCAGGCAGCCATGACTCTTTGCTGCAGACAAATCAAGCTCTATATTCTTTGTGACGTCTATTGCACCCCGGGTATCCCCAAATCAGCTTAATAAGCAACAATTTGGCAAAATGCAGATTGGTGGCTGCTGCAAGCGATTACCTTGCCCAGAGCTTTAACCAGCAGAATCTGCAGGAGCAGCCACAGACAGGCGAAAAGGCATCACCCCTGCTTTCCTAAGCAGTGTCTGAGCGCCCCATCCCAGCTGTCCAAGACCTATTTTCATCTCCTTTAGCCTTTTTAAGAGCAAGAATTCAAAGGATTATGAGTGGCAGGTGGCTCTGGTGGGGAATCAAAGCTTGGAAAGAGGCCACGACGAAAATATTTTTCTTGTGTCAATAACCGACTTCACTACTTGACATCATGATTTTTTAGGTTAAAAAATTTAGAAAACTATTTAGAAGAATATTTCTGACAGTAGAAATGTTTTGGCAAAAATGACAAGTGATTTTTGACATACAGCTTGGAGCATTTTCAAGTGACCACGGTCTGTGTATGTGTCTTTAGGTGCATAGAAGTTGAAAAGAACAAAATTATCAGTTAGTTTGTTAATCCTGCGTTGTTCTCTGGGACGTTGGACTTGCCAAGTCAGCAGCCAGCTGGTTGTATGGAAAGAAGCAATTCGTGGAGCAAAATCCCAAATCCTCATAAAACAAAGAAATTTCCTCTCCTTAATCCAGGACAAGGAAGCAGCACAGCTCAAGGGCGAGTGTGTCGTGGTCTCAGTGCTGAATGACGAAAGCCGCATGTGCCATGGCACGGCCGTGCTGGTGTGTCCCCTTTTGGTGAGCCTGGCTCTGTGGGGCTGGCAGAGGAGAGAAGTCATGGCAGCTTCTAACTAAGCACCTAACTTGTATAGGGAAGACATACACCTGTTGGAGCGGGTCTGGAGGAGGCCACAAAAATGATCCAAGGGCTGGAACACCTCTGCTGTGAGGACAGGCTGACAGAGAGTTGGGATTGTTCAGCCTGGAGAAGAGAAGGCTCCGGGGAGAGCTTATAGGAGTACTTAAAGTACTACAGTACTTAAAGGGGGCTTGTAAGAAAGATGAGGACAGACTTTTTAGTAGGGCCTGTAGTGATAGGGCAAGGGGTGATAATTTTAAACTAAAAGAGGGGAGATTCAGACTAGAAATAAGGAAGAAAAGTTTTATGCTGAGGGTGGTGAAACCCTGGTCCAGGTTGCCCAGAGAGGTGGTCGATGCCCCATCCCTGGACACGTTCAAGGTCAGGTTGGACGGGGCTCTGAGCAACCTGATCTGGTTGAAGATGTCCCTGCCCCTGGCAGGGAGGCTGGACTAGATGACCTTGAAAGGTCCCTTCCAACCCAAACCATTCCGTGGTTCTATGGTTCTCCCATTCAGGTGGCTCCTTTTTGCCTAGTGATACAGGCAGGCTGCCCGGGGAGAGCTGCAATCCCCCTTCCCTGAGCATTGCCACCCTGCACCGCCGCTGCCGCCCCTGCCAGCTCCCACGGACTAGGGCTGTGGAGGTGAGGGAGGTCCCGCTGGCTCAGGAACAGCAGAGAAGAAATTAGCCGATGGCAGCTAATTCGTTGCATTTGTTTCACAGTGCCTGGGGCTACGTGAGGCTCCCCAGGCTCCTTCAAAGGACGCCGTCTCCTGGGCTGACCTCCTGATCCTTGTTTGCTTGAAAAATTTATATTGCTTTCGCCGCAATTCTCTACTTTATACCTTCCCTTTGCTCTGCCTCTTGTCTTTGTCAGGGCACAGTATTTTATAACTTACATTTATACTGCTACTCCTAACTCCTCTTTCTTTGTACTGAATCATCAACATTTTTATCTATTTTTGACTCCTATTGTGTAGAACCCTATCATAACCAATCTATCAGGCCAGCTGCAAGCATGTCTTTATTTTCTCTTCCCATACCTCTTCACCTCACTGCTTTGGACAAAATAACATATTTTCTGGACCTTTTCTAGCCTTGGCCATCTGAGGGCCCTGAAGTTCCTGATGATGGTGCTGAGGTTCCCACTGCCTCGTGCCAGGTCAAAACTCGAATCAGCCCTTGTCAGCCTGGCATGCCGAGTGTGAGGGTCTGCCTGACCCCCCAGGCCTGCTTGCAGCCTGGTGTGTATGGGCCAGAGGCTGGCTGCAGACCTCAGCAGCAAAAAATGCAAAAGAATACTAGTCCCATCTCGGACTGGTCCTTCTGAGCTCTTCCCCAGCACCTTCCTCCTCCTCCTCCAAGACACCACCTTCCCAGGTCCCAGCCAGCAAGTCCTCCTCCTCCTTCTTCCCTGTCTCCATACGACAATGCAGCAGCTCCAATGGGAATGATCCTCAGATCCTTCACGGGATATTTCTCATCCCATGCTTTCTGGATTTGGGTGCACTTCACCATTGGCATCAATAAAAAATAGGAGGCTCCTACACAGCCATCTAAAGAAAAATATTATGAACCTATCTCAGCTAGGACCTTGCTGCTTTTTGGGGAGACGGAGCCCTCCAAAGGGATTTAGGGCCCCCCCAGCCCCAGGGGTGACCCTGGTGAGATGTCCCACCTCTCCTGCAGCACCAGAATTGGGCAGGGGGTGTGACGGGAGGGGTGGACTCTGCACCGCAATCCTGTCTTCTGCTGGATTTTCCTCCTTTTCCCGGTGGGAGGTATGCTGAGGCGATGATCCCAGACTCGACAATGTGTCGGAGGTAAGGAAGGGAATGGGGCTTTGGGCTGAGCTCTGCCTGCCTGGGCAGGAGTGCACAAACAGCCCTGGCACGGGCGGGTGACGTACAGCACGTGGCTTGTGCCCAGGCTGCAGATTTTCATGCACAATATGATTTCTTTTCAGTCACTCGTCCCCCAAGGGTTGACACTGTGTACAGGAGCCACAGCATCGGATACAAATTATTGGAGCTTTTCTTGCTTCTCGGTCTCTGTTCCTAATTTTTTTGAGGTAAACTTGCTTTTTTGGCTGGTATTTCCCATATTGCAATTTACTGCACAGCCCGGAGCAACTGCTATTGCTCTGTCTGACACATCAAACTGCCCATTTTCTGGAGAACGTGAAAGTAATTCGGGAAGGCCACTGCCAGGATGAGACAGGACATGTTTGTCATATTCAGCAGCAGCAGGGAGATGCTCAGCACTGCCCAGGACAGGGACCAAATGCAGTGGAACGAGGGCATTGACAGGATTTGTTTAAATTACCCATTAAACTTGAAGCTGCACCCCTTGGAAGTAGAGACAGCCCATTTACTAACCTCGTGCCTCTCCTGGAACTCCGACATGTCCAGTCTGATGAAACCCTGCAAGAGAAAGAAACTCTTAATGTGATTTTTGATGAATGTGCTCCAAGTTTCATTACATTTAAAAGGCTCCTCCAGAACCAGGCAGGTGGCTGCACAGATGAACACCACAAGGTTTTGTGGTTCCCCAGGACAGCTGGCACTGGAGTGGCCAGATCCACCAGAAAGTGCTGCGGGTTATTCTGAGGAAGAGGAAGATGATTGCAGTTTCTCAAAGAAAGACAGGAACAGTTCCCACTGCCGGCTCATAGCCCCCGGCCGAGATTCACTTCAGACACTGCTTGTTGCTAGAGCTGGAGTGATACAGATGGGACTGCAACAGCAACTCGAAATCTGCTAAATAAAATGGATATTCTTGCAGTTCAGCTTTTTAGAAATAAATCACAAGAAGAATGCAATGCTTTTCTGCAAAAGTAAAATAAAAATCAAAATCATAAAGCGGAGGTAAACTAGGTTTGTGGGTGAGCACCTTAAATAGATAATATTGTTAGAGAATTTACAGCTACTACCCAAGATTCCTTTTTGCATTTGAAAAGCTGATGATTCACTGCAGACACTGAATTTCCTGGGCTTGCAGCTATAATCTAGCTCCTAGAGGTACAAGAATAGAATAGAATAGAATAGAATAGAATAGAATAAGAGTATTTCAGCTGGAAAGAACCTACAATGATCATCCAGTCCAACTGACTAAGAAGAAGGCAAGCCTGAATATTCAGCTTCAGAGCTAATGGGCAGGACATTCGGCAGCACACAGGGAGCCCAGAGCTTTTCTGGTCCTGGGTGATGCCTTGGGGCACCAAACCAAGATGGTGCTGCCATGAATTTTCAAGGGATGGAGTGCCTGGTTTGCCACTCTCCTGTGAAATGCCAGTATTTGCAGGGGGGTGGTAAGAGTTCAGGCCAGCTTAGGACAGATTTCAATTCAAAACAGCTACATTTCCCTGCAAAATATTAAAACACCAACGAACTGCCCAGGGCAGAGTGAGATGTACAAGACTGGGGCCTGATCCTGGCGGCATGCACACCAAGGAGCGTCCCACCAACATCCTGGCAAACAGCTGGCACAAGCAAAGCGGAGCTGGGCTCTGCAGGACCTGCTTTGCTTTGGTCTGATCCTGCTTCCAATCCTCCTGCCTCCATGTTCATACCACGCAGGCTGGACAAAGAAGTTAGCATGTGTCATTACCTTGCAGCCTCTCTAGCAGTATGAAAATGGGACGGTTACGGGTTTTCCTTTCTTAATCCGTCAGTTCCTGCGAGTTGCTGCACCCCCATAACTGCCCGTGGGGTTTATGACCCCCCGTCACACCGCTCGTTACAGCACTGACGATCAAGCTGATTCATTACCAATAAAACTCCGATTTGTGCATGCTATTGAATTAACACAACATTCAGTGTTTAACTGATTTCTCCATTTGATGTTTGGCTGGGCTTTGACCAGTTCCAGGTGCGGGAGTCAGGGATAAAGGTGCTCGAGATGCAGGAGCCAGGATTTATTGCTTCTGGAAGGCAATTACAGAAGGATGAGGAAAAGAAACCAGAACAGCCATTTTTTATAGCGTTGTTTTACTTTTGATCTTCTTTCTACATGTGTCATTTTATCTTGCGTCCGTTCTCTGCCGGAGGATGTGGGGGAGAGGAATTAATCTATTGTCGGCGCAGGGGGCAGCTCTGTTTGTGTTTTCTCCTCTTCCCCGGCTCCAACCTCCGCACCTTCGCCGGTCCTCCGCGCGAGAGAGCTGGGCATGTCCCAAAGGTAGGCAGAGACTTAAATGTGAATTGGGGAGCCTGGCTTTAAATGCTTGGTGTTTTAAAATCTCAGACATCCCTGAACTATCCCCCTACTAAGCCACCACCACCTAGAAATAATTCTAACCTATCTTCACTAAAAACTGCCAAGTGGATAACAAACTAAACCACACAAACAGCTTCTGCTGTTTGAAACATTTCAGCACTAAGAACCCGAGCGCAAAATCAACGCCACCACCTCTACCGCTGTACTGGTACGATGCGACAAGTGGTGCAGCTAGGGACATGTAAAAGGGATTTTCAGTATTTTATCCTTCTAATAATTTACAGTGTTATTAGTAACAGAGGCAAAAAAATACGTTCACAACACAGGATGTCAAAATGACAGCAACCTCAAACGGGGAACACAAGATATTGTTAAATCCATTTAGATTTTTACAATTCAAATATACTGGTAACACAGACAGGAACCTTCACAGGTTCATTTTAACATAGCCGAAGCCCTTTCTCAGCGCGCACAGACAGACCTCACATTTCTCTTCTACGGATGAATTAAGCGTGCTGCAATGCAGCCGGGCTGACCAGTGAACTGGACTCCCAGCCTAGCAAAGCCAGACAATGACCCTGCCACCAAGAAACCAAACCCACCCCATTACTAAAAGCACCCGGACGGCAAAAAGCGAAGGGAAGAGGCGTTACCTTTTTGACATCCTTATGAATGTACTTGGCTGTCTGCTTGGCCAGCTCAGTTTTACCTGTTCCAAAGACAGGAAGAAAAGACTCGTGTTAAACCACGTTTGTCCACCGTCTGTCTGTCCGTCAGCTGTGCTAACACCAGGCCTAGCACCTCCTGTAACTGATACACATATTTTTTTATGCAAAATACACTCGTGAGAAGAGGGTATCACAGTCGGATCCCTGGGATAATACCCTGATGAGAGCCCTGGGCAGGACACAGCCAGGCAGCAGTTAGAGGGTTGATTAGGAGAGCAGTATCACAGCGCCAGCTGCTTCATTATTAATCGTTGATTCTTACGTGATGGGCAGAGAGATCTTTATTTTTTTTCCACAAAAAGGTGTGGTTAGATCAGGTTTTTACTACACTTACTATCAGTATTCTCGGTTTCATAAGCAAAGTCTTTTACTCTCTAGATAAAGGATTTCAGGGAAATGGGATATTCTTTCTTTCTTTGATTTATATAAGGCGACTGTCATAAAATTCCAGGATTAGGAACAATCAGTAATGGAGCAAATCCACACTGACACGGATGAACACACACACCAGCTCACAGAAGGCCAGATCCTGTCCTCCCAACCCATCCATTCAGGGAAAAACTTCATTAAACAGGCAGGCACTACTCCGTGTCGGAAATATCCCCCACTCTGCCAGCAAACCCCTCTTCCCTGCTGCCACCCACTGGCACGTAATTGCTGAGTTTATTTGGTTTATCAGGTGGAGGATTTGGCTATTTCGGCTCCTGGGATTATGAGCAAAGGTGAGGTGCAGCCTTTCACAGCCATGGAGGATGCTCTGTGGGTTAACACCAGTACCTCGCGTACCGTATGAAGCCCGTGTGCTATCTGCAATCCACATATATCCATTTTAGATTTAACCGCACACTGAAAAATAAACACTCTGACATGTTAGGCCAGAGAGCAGGCACACAGACATGCCATAAACAACTACTCCAAATAAAAAAATTGTGTCTTAAAAACCAAACTAGCTAAAAAAAAAGTCCAGTATTACTGGAGTATTACACATCTGCCCCAGCCCCACCCTGACACAGCTGTATTTTGGTGACGAGTGATTGGGTGGGTCAGATCTGCAGGATCACTTAACCAGATCACCACAAAATGGCTGCAAAAACAGGAATTCATCACTGTGCTCGGAAGCCTGTTCTGGCAGGTAAAATCTCTGCCAAAAGTTAGCATCTTACTTCAGTTCAAGCTTTGTTGACTTCATATGTCGCTATATTGTAGATCTCAATGTGTAAGCATATAGGTATATATGTGTACTTATACATATTGTATATACATATATATGAATGGATCTTTAAAGTGCTTAACTGCTGTGGGAATCTACTGAAATGTGAAGAAACATTAGATACGAGTTTGCGCATATTTGGGCTTTCAGGCTACTGTTTTATCAAGCCCTATTTAAAATATCCATTTGAGACAATAAAATTCTCAGCTGTTTTGCTTTCTTATTTCAATATTCATTTTTATGGCAGTAAAAGAAGGAAAAAAAACCCCACGGAAATACATGGGAGTTGAAGAGCTGACAATTTACATTACTGAGCCTTCAGACCTGCTATAAGCAGGGCAATGAAGCCTTAAAAACATTTCTTACTGTTTTTATACAGCTTTATAGCAACTCATTTAGAGTTAATACTTGGCCTGCCACTGCTCTGAGGCAGGAGCCTGGTCAGGCAGCAATCCGTGTGTGTGTCCCATTGCCTTAACCCCTCCAGCACCGGCATCTTCCCAAGGACCATGGGAGTCGGTGGATGCAGAAGAAGCACCGAGGTTGTTTCAAATGTCACAGTTCGGTTACTTTAAAGCTGCTTTTTTTTTTTTCCCCTCACTAAAAGTCATTTTGTCCATTTCATGAACTGATCAGCTGTCATGTTGCATTTTATTGTGCTTGAGGACAAATATTATCGGTGTCAATAAAATCCTGTCATTACAAAGCAATCCTTGCCCACAGGAGCAAGAGGAGCAGAGATTCAGTTTGCAAGCAGCAAATTTCTACTATTACCCCACCCATGGACGCATTCCTGCTGGAAAGCACAGGGTTGTTAAAATAACACTTTTATTGTGAAAACCACCCCTTCTTGAGACTTGGAGGGCAGACAGTCCCCTGGGATCATTCAGCGTGAGCCTACTCATGCCCCAGCATGGGACGTGGCTGTGTGTGCTGGAGTCTGGCGGTGGTTGCCCTGTGGGACGATGGATTGGGTAACCAGTTGGAAGGACGACAGCATCTTTAGCTGGTATTTTATGCAGAGCCTGCGAAAAGTGCTGCGGGCTTGTGCTGAGCCTGAGGAGCAGCCCTGCCGCAGCCCCCTCTCCCAGCCCAGCTGCGACATGGGGCTCTCCGTCCCTCTCACTGCAACCCAGATGTTACCTATTCCAGATGATCCCAAGAAAAGAAAGACCAGCGGGTGCTCCTCATCATACCAGCCATTTTCTTTCCTCCGAATAGCTGCATTTAAAGACAACGAAAACAAAAAAGGTGGGGGAAAGGCATATAAATCAATGACACAAAAGCAAGTATAATTATCACTAAGTATACACTATGTTTTACTGCTCTCTACCCACTCAAAGTCCTCACTACCATTAGTGCTATCTAATTTGATTAGCCAGCCAAGGCCCCAGAGACACCTAATCAGGTTAGCATGGATTTGGAAAGCTGCCCAGAGCAGATTTCGGATAAAGTTTTCCAGGATGTGCACTCAGCGTTGCCAGGGAGATGGCGGGGAGGGGGGACAGGGATGGATGGATGGAGCAACGGGGGCTGGCGAGGGGAGGATGCAAGAGGCACACTGCGTTGCCAGCTTGCAAGTGTGACCTTTCTGCAAAAAAGCGGGTTTGAAGAGGTTTATGCATTCTTTCTTACATGCGAATGGAAAGAGGGAGGTGATTGAAGGTCACAAAAGCTCTGAACTGGTGCAAGTCTAGAAGGACTGGGAAAGGAGAGCCGGCTATCTCTGTGCCTCACTGGACAGCAATATCCAAGGGCATCCTGGTTAAGATACCAATGGAAAATTTTACAAAAGGCAAGAATGGTTTGGAAACCACAACACCCCATTACCTCCCAAACTCCTAGTCGTAACAGCACACCCCTTCTTCAGGACAGACACTGATCCGCCTTGCAGAGCCAGTGATGCCTCCTACCCTCCACGGGTCTCCACAGCCACCCAGGGTGTGATTCAGCCCCTCAGCCCCACTGAACAGCCTCAGACTCTGTGAGTATGTTCACGAAACCAGTAACATCACTGCACTAGGTCTATCTGGAAGATAAGGAACAGCTTTTGAGGCCAAGAGGATCAAACATAGCAACCTGCAGGCTGGATCTGGCCTGTGGAGCACAAAAGTGACTGCCCTTGTTCAGACCAAGGGTCCATTGCTGCTTGGCCTTTTGGCTAAGTAAATAATTCTTAGCATTTTAATATTAGATACTCCTTGGTTGGACTGGACTTGATATCTGGTGGTTGGGTGACACCGGGAGATGGACTAGGTGTTTCCTCCATTCACTGCTGGCATCAGCTGGTGCAGCCGTGCTCCCCACAGTGGCGTGAGAAGCAGCAGCCGCAGGAGGAGGCTCAGGGACGAGTAAGTCCCATCAGTGGGACTTTCCTCCCTATATTGTGCTGACCCCCAGCTATTTTCAGCTCTGGGATCTGTGCCTGCCGTGATGTGTATCCTCCATGAGTGTCACTTCCAAGTACCTATCCAGCCTCCCCTGGAGTCCAAGCAAGTGTCACAAACCTTTGAGCAAAGCCTGTGCTGAGCACAGCCTACGGAAAACAGACTCCCAGGGTATTTGTACCCTGAAACACTCTGAAATGACCACTAGTAAACATGAAATACCGGTGCAGGTGGGTAGGGTGGCTTCAGTTCAGGCAGTGACTAAAGGGGGCAGGGAGAGGAGGAGGTATTTTGTGGGTTCTGCTCTGAATTTTCACCTGCAGGGGCTTCAGATCTCACCCAGATCTTCGAAGGGATGAACCAAGGTCTTAATTCAGGTTTGTAAGGATGTATGCCAATGGGACATGGGGACGTGTAAGGAAAGCATTACTGGGATTTGTCTCCCAGCTTGCCTTAGAAAGGCTCTTCCCCATGAGACCAGAACAAGCGCTCACGGGTGACGGCAGTGCAGTTATCCTCATGCCTGGACTGCTGACTCTGCCCCTGAACCAAACCTGAGCCCCAGGAAACCAAAACCATCCGAGCTTGCTCTGCTCTGCCAGCCCTCTGGGTGCATCGCCATTTGCTGCTTCCCACCGAACACCAGGGATGGACTCGGACTGAGCTGGAGCCAGGAAGGGACCACGGGAGACAAAATGCTCCGGACCACAGCTTGGACGCAATTTGGCAGCTGGCTCTAGCAAAACGACATGGTGCAAGGCTCCAGAGCAGAGCACAGAGCTCACCAGATCACGGTTTGTGCCCTGGGAGTTAATCACAGAGGCACTGCAATATACTGAAATTCCAGCTCCTAGTTCAGAGAGAGGCAGACTCACATCTCAGTCTTCCTGATTTATCTGCATTATTTAAACACAGCCTGTATTACAGCTCTTAAAAAGAATTACGCTTGCCATATGAATTGGTGCACATTTTAAAGTGTTTTGTGGTATTTTGTAAGAAGCAACATAAACCCAAATTGTATGGTGTTACAAATGACGGGGAGGCTGCGCCGAACAAGGTACCTGCAAGCATGCTTTTCGAACGGCGCATGGCAGCTGCCAGATGTCAGCGAGACTAAAGATGTGGCATGGTTTTTTTTGATAGAAGTAGGGCATGAAACAGGCAAGATGCCCAAGAATGATAACCTATGTTATTTTTAAGGTAGCAGAGGAAAATAGCAGCATCAGAGGTAGAATGAAGAACAGAGGGAAATCACTCAGAGATCCACAGCTTGACTGCACTTTAAAAAGAAAGTTCTTTAAAAGCCACTGCACAAGTGGCACTGCAAAGCTCTGCGTTTGCTGCCTTTCAGTGGCATCCACAGCAAACACAAGAATAAAACCACATCTGTCTTTGTGACTGCCATCCCCAAAACCGCGTCTCCTCTCTTTCTGACTGCCTGGGACCGAGCCTCTGTCCTTGTTCCTCAGACCCAGGCTTGCAGCTGCCCCTGTCTCCCTGGAACAGGGCACCAGCCGGCACTGTGGGGAGCTGTGGATTTGTTTTGTCCCCAGAGCTGGCAGGAGAGCATGACAGTAACCTTTAAAATTGGGGAATTCTGAAATTCAACCTCAAAAAGTCAGTCTACAAAACCCTCTGCTTGATGGGGTATGGGAAAATAAAGGATCCCTAAGAAAAGTTGTCCTAGCTGTGGCACTCAACGAGGTCTTCCTGCAGGAACAGGGAGTGTAAACTGACATGGGAAATATTTAATAAATATTTCCATTTTGCATGTAAAAAGCAGCTGAATATCGTAGCCTACAGAAAGACAGTGAAATGCTGCCTCTGCCAGCAGGAGACATGGTGGGAAGATGTTAAATAGCGGTAGCTCAAGAGAAATATTCCAGCAGCTGGATTGTACCAAGGAGTCTCACATGAATTTGCCACAAAGCTCTTGGAGTTGCTCTTGTTGCTGAGAAGACCTGCATGCAGCTGAGCTCCTCTGAGCCCATGTCTGTATTTGAGGAGACCCAGATAGGTCCAGTGAGGATTAGGAAAACAAGTGCAAAGCCTCAAGTGAGCCTGAAAACTGCAAGGAAAAAATCAATCTACTGAGGTTAACAATGAGAGGTTTGAGGATTGACTTGACCACAGTCATTAAGTATCTCCACAAGAAAGCAGAGAACTCGCTCATCTAGCAGACAAAATTAACATGCTCCAGGGGCTGGAGCTAGATGAATTCAAACTAGAAATAAGGCAGAACATTTTTTAATAATGAGGGTGATTAACCATTGCAGTGAATTAGAAAGAGGAGTGTGACTGAATCCCTAATCCCTGCAGAGTCTGCAGGGAAAGACGGAGAGTCTTCCTGAAAGGTGGTGGTCACTCAGTCTGAAGGTAAAGGTTTGCATCACTGCGCTACACAGGGGGTCAGCCCAAACAGCTGAAAACACCCAGTTTAACCTTGAAGTCCAGGGCACATCACCCAGTGAAACGGGACTGAGTGCAGGGATTGTGAAGTTGGTGGGAACTTGAGCCCCAGCACCATCAGGACTTGCTGGTTTATGCCTGGACGCAATTGAGATGCATTACCCAGTGCCTTAGCCACACTAATAAGTTCTGACTCCTGTCAAGGCTTAATTAGCTCAGGTGTAGAGCCAGGCTGCAGGACTGGTCTGCGTCCGGCTCTGTCTCACCCTGCCCGGGTGTCTCTGCTTGGCCCCACAGACCAGCTCAGGCTGCAGTCAGCAATGCGGCTCTGTTCTCTCAGAAATCATGGCCAAAGCCCAGTGGGCATCCAGTCCTGCCCTCCAGCTGCTCACGGGCCACGTCACCCCCACGAAACAGCCACCACAGGAGGAGGAAGAGGAGGAAAGGGTTGTGCTGTTGACACGGAGCTGCAGAGGAGGGGCTGGGTGAGCCCAAGGCGTGCTGCAGCCGTCCCAGCCCCTGCACGCCTCTGAGTGCATCCCACCGCATGCCCTTCCCGGTGCTGCACGTGCTCCTTCCCTGCCCTTTATTGCAGCAAACGTGGGGTCAAACAGCCAGGGTGGATATATTTTATAAAAATTGATGGGGAATAATATGACCGCCGACAATTTCTGCAGCTATCTCAGCTAAGATAATCAAGGTAATAAACTTTTGCTTCAGGGCACGGAGTGACCACTTGCAGGGGTCAGCACGTTCAATGGTCCGAAGGCAGCGAGGTTAAGTGCCGTCTTTTTTCACTCCCCTCTGCAGCACGATACCAGACTTTACGGGTAAATGCTTGTCTCACTCATAGCAACTCCAGGGATATAAAGCACCCCATAAAAAACTACCATAAAGTTAGTGCTTGTGATTCAGTGTGAGATCATCATTAGTTACTAGATTAGTTAGATCAACAGAGTGATGAGGTGTAAAACCTTTTCTACAAGCAGCCTTAAAATGATGAGGTATTCTAGCACACAGCCTAGCCTCAGTCCTCTTGAGGTTTGGAAAACCTAAAAAATTCTGGATGTCACCAGAAAGGGACCACTGCACCCCCAGGTCTTGCAGCCACGGCTGCAGGAGGGTCTCCTGGGTTGGCCACTGCACAGTTCATCGTCAGCAAGAGGAACAAAGATGCCATCCTAGGACAGAGCAGGACACCAGCGCCAGTTTGAAGGATGAAAACCTCAGCTAGGAAAGCCCGCAGGAGCACTCCTCTCCCTGGGGTTTGTACCCACAAAGCAGCTGCCAGCCACGTTGACTGCTCTTCGTTGATAGCCACACAAGAAATGCATGCTATGCCTCTGGGAAAGCTGCTCCCTTCCTCCTGTAACTTCGGGGATGGCAGAAATAAATAAATAAAAGGAGGTAGGTCACACTACTTTGCTGAAATTTCATTAAGACATTCAGACCCAATGTCCAAGCAAAGAGGCTGATGATGACGCCTGGGCCTTCTTCTTTGGAGCCATTTCCAGCGTCGCTGCAGTGCTCTCACTTTATTTTGTACATCTGTAACAGCGTAACTGTAGCGCTGTGTCTCTGAGAGGCCCTTCAGCTTGCTATTGAACTGATAAATTCACTGTATTACTTTACACAAATCAATACCCTAGCAGTTATCAGGGGTTGATGTGACCAAAATTGGTTTCAGCCAATTTGTGAGTGTAATAAATGTCCATTTATCAAATCAATTCATTCAGTGGTGCTTCTCAGACCGCCCGGGCTCAGGGTACCACGGGGTGATGTCTCCAGGTCCATACCCTCTGTGGGATCACTCTCCTCTGTCCAGGCTCTGCATCTACAGTCCAGGGTCTACTGCATCCCCAAAGAACTGCTCATCCAGCCCCACTGTCGGTGGCTCTGGGATGTGGAAGAAGATGAACCTCAAACTAGACCAAAGCTGTTTCCTTGCAAAGTCTGACCTGACTTGCGGGCAACAAGTGCTACACACACTGAAATACGGAACTTGTAAAGGATCCTATCTTGTCCAAAACAAAACCAATTTCCTTCGGACCAGAGCAGGATGATATTCCTGCTTACCCATTTTCCTTCAGCTTTGAAATGCCAACTGATTTCAACATCATAACTGCTCAGCATGTTTGAAATTTGTAATTTTACAATTAAAAAGTAGAATTTCTGCACTACCCTTTATTCAAAATCTCTACACTAAAGAATAAACACTTTTCCTTCCTCCCTTCTTACTCAACTTCAGGAAGAGTTGTAACAGATTACTTGAATCCATAAAGTTTAGGAAATCACCACTGGGAAGTGGTGTTTTTGAGCACCCCACCCCTAAGTGACCACTGCCTGGCAAACGCTATATATCTTTACAAAAGATGTATTCTTTCACTGGCATGATATTTAGGATATGAGATCACAAAACAAAACAAAAAAAATACTTTCAAAAAATGCCCTCCTTTGGTTTATAACCTCAGACAGGAGATGCTTTCTTTCTGTTGATCCCCAAGAAGCATGCACTGCTTCACCCTGGTGCCTCTGCATCTTCAAGTGAAAAGCCAAATAAGACCTAACCAGATTCAGAGTATAATCATTTATGAAAGTGCCCTGGAAACACAATCATAAGCCTTTTAGCTCTTCATTTGCATGAACCAGTTGTAGCATCCAGGCTGCCATTAGTTCCTGGGATCACAGGAATGACCTGCCTGTTTCTTTCTGACATATTATGAGATGGAATATTTAATCTGGATTTTGTTAAAATGAAAGTAACATCTACACCCACAGAGGGGAAAGCATCGTTCAGCCATGGCCAAGCTGCGTCCCACCTCGCTGTCTCCAGTCAGGGCACTGGGAGGAATCCTGCGCTCTCGGAGATGCCCTGTTATGACCAGTTAACCATCATCCACCTTCTCACGGTCCTGCCATTGTTTGTCCTGCTTCATGTAGCAGAAAAGAGAGCAGCAGGGCTCAGATATATCCCATGGAAATGACAGAGAAGGGTTTCCTCCCTCTGCAGTAGAGATGTCAAGTTGTCGGTGCTGCGACTGCGGCAAGCTCCGTGCAAGCATCCCGGCAGTCGCAGCCCCTGTGCATCCCCACCACCCTGGACCTGCGCGGCAAACACCAGAGCGCACATTCCCTTTGTATTCTCGGCTGAGCCCCTCTGGAGACTGTTTGGATCATGCACTGAGTGATGGATTAAATCAGATTATTCAATTAAGGCAGCAGTTATAAATTAAACATATCAGCTAGGCTCGGTAAATCTCGAGACGTGGTGTGCGGCAAGTCTCCTAGCCAACAAACTGCATCGGCGTTTGCCATCCTGCAAAACAGGAGGCACGTGGAGTCCACAAAGTGGCAGAAAAACCATCTGGGGATAAAATAAATAACAAAAATAGACGGGAAGTGCTTGAAAGAAAAAGTCATGTCTCTAAATTCACTCTTCCTGAAAGAAAACAACAAAAATGGGGCAGAAGGGAAGCGGGGGAGGAGGGGACGGAGGCTCTCCTGCTACCTTTTGGTCTGATATCCCGAGGCTGCAGGGGTATCAAGCACATTCCCTATAATTCAATAAGAGAAACCTCCATAAAGGCAGCCACTTTAATGTGCAGAAACACCACCTGTGTCAGAAACAGGCACTACCCATTAATCAAAGCTTCCCAATTAGCCCGTACTGCTGCCCCCAGGCACAGCCACTCACCAAACACAGAGGGTGTCTGTTGTGTTTGCAGGGGGAGAGCTGACTCTTTCCAGGGCTTCCAGATCACACAGGACTCGTCTTTGTTAACTAGACCGCTATGGTTTTTGTATTTATGACAGCACATTGCTTGCAGTTCTGCCCTGACCTCACCCTGGTCTTACCTCGCTGTCCCGTTTTCAGGCACTGAACTAGGATGCATGGATGGTTCAAGGAATTATTAACAGGATCCAGAGGCTTTCAGGCTTTGGACTGGCAAATTGAACCCAGCCCAGCTTGCTGGAGCCTTGATTTCCTTAAAGTCTTTTAGTGTCCAGCATGAAAAAACTGCTCCTGAGTTTTGAGTGGCTGCCCCAAGCTTGTGACACCAAGGAAAACCAACTCGCACAAACAACTGGGACCCCTCTTTTCTTTTCCCTGCAGGTGCTCTGGTCAGGGCTGTGTGCTCCATCACGTGCAATGGATGGAGTCTGGCTGGTGCCTCCAGCGAGAGACAAAGCGTAGTGCTCCCTGGGAGGGTAGCGGGTGGCTCGGAGCTGGTGGAGCTGCAGCTCCAGGCTCTCTGCAGGGCCAGGCTGATGCCCTAGGCTCACACTTTGCAAGGATGCTGCTGTCGGAGCCATGGTGGTATAAGCAAAGCAAGGTTTACAGCGAGAGATAATAGCATTTACTAGGCTAACTGATACAGTCATCCCCCTCTGCTCCACAGATGCCCAGCACCCTTTCATCTCAAAGTGCCTAATTGATTAATGAAGTTATGCTCAGAGCAACTGTCTGCGCTCATCTGAAATTCATGGTTTCTGTTTGGGCCAGTGTGCCTAAAAGCTGGCCTGTTTTTTCCCCCAACTCCAGCCACTGGTCCGATGAAAAACATTACCTTTTCCTCCAAGCCTCGCTGCACACTTGTACGGTTCCATCACAGCCACAAGAGGCCAGACTCCTCATTTATTCCCTGCATTTATTTAATTTTTTTTTAAGCAGTGAAAACTTAGAATTTGAAGCGCAGGAGAAACACCTCCAGAAAAAGGCACCAGCACCCTCATTTGAGCAGGGCTTTCAGCAGACCCAGACAAGGAAACACTAGCTAATGGCTTGCACTGTTTGCAACGGATTCACAGACATGTGTGACCACGTGTTTTACCAAATCTATAGCACAGACAACTAACACGGCTTCCCAGACAGAAAACAACAGAAGCAGACTTGTAAAGGCAACGTGCTTTAAAGTGGAGTCTCTTAAGGAGGTGCCTCATGCGGCATTCCTCTCTCAGCAGTGTATATAGCAAGAGAAGATGGTGTCCCCTTGTATCTGTAAGGGCTTGTGGATACAGCAGGGAATGCCACAGGGACATGCTGCTGCAAAAGGTTTTGCTTTAATGTTATCTTCGGTGTTTACTGGCAACACCCCCAGAAAGGTAGGGATGTAAAGGGCTCAGGAGGCAAATAACCCTTCCATCAGCTATCATCCATCCCATCCTCCCCAAAGCCTGGGTATCTTACGAGTAACCACAACCAAACACACTCTGAGAGCTCATGATCGCAACCCCCACTGATCAAAGTGGGGCCAGGCTCTGAACTCCAACTGAAATCAGTCTGTTATGAGGCAAGAAGAGCTTTGTGCCATAAACTGCAGCTGCTTTGGCTGAGCAACTGTTTCCTCAGCAGCAAATGCTTCGCTTGACACAAGAACTAGAGGGCACCAGGCGAAACTATCAGGAGGCAGATTTAAAATGAATAAAAGGGTCTATTTCTTCCCTAGCTATGCAACTGTCTGCCACAGGACGCTGCAGAGGCTGGATGTTTACAGGAGATCCAAGGGAAACTTGGACAAATTCATGGAAGAAAACTCTCTTGAGGGCTGCTGCACACAAAATTGTAACTTCTGGTTCAGGGTACTCCTGGCTTGCAAATCAAGGGACATTGGGGGAGTAGAGTGAGGAAATACCACTCTGTATTTCTCTTGCTAAAGCTCCCTGTGCTCTGGTAACAGTGACAGGACTCTGGCCTTTGGTCTGATGTAGCACACACGGCCCAGAAAGTGTGGCTGAAGTATGTGCTTGGATTTTATGTGGAATGAAGCCCCAAATCTGTAATGGATACAGAAAAATTCCCCAAAGCAGCCCGTGTGTGAGGAGCTTCTGTACATAGAGCTGTACAAAACTGCTCGCGAATTATTAATGAGTGATATTCTTAAGACAAACGATCTTGTAAAAAGATAGCTCAATGTTCAAGTGCCATCATGTTCAGCCACTGCGTTTAGCTGAGAACTGCCTGCGTGCTCAAAGGTGTGAGGTGGGCATCTCAGTGACTAGCTTTGACCTTTGAGACACTACGCTTAATCTGGGGAGAAAGCATCCCAAATGAAAGGGCTTGTAGGCACCTCACTCCGGTGCCTGGGAAGAAAGCATCCAATGGTCCTCTCTGCTGCTGCACCTGAAACGGCTCCTCTTGTGATAAAGAGCAAGCGTTCTCTCTCACAGCCAAGAAATACCTGCTGGACCTCACAGTGAGTCCCCCACCAACCTCGGTGACCTGCTCGGAGGCAGTCTCAGATCAGGGCTTGAGGGAATGGCTTGCTTTCCCTGCAGACCAGAAGATGTGGGAGGGCAGAGTGGGCAGTGGGCCAGGGGTCCTACCTGCTCCCACTGTTGCTATCGCACTCTCCTGACCGATGATGTGCTCTTTTAGCCGTTGCTCCAGTGGAAACCTCCGGCGTTCCTCCACCTCCCTCCTGCGCTGCTCCTCCTGGAACTGTGGGAGGGAATAAAACATTGGGACCAGAGGCTTTTCGGAGCAACAACATAAGCATCAGGTAGGTACATATAGTTTCCCCCTCCCCAGGACTGCAAAGCCCTGCATGGGTATCTCTCTGACAGCCAGGCAGACAGAGCACTGCTCCCTGGTGCTGGGAAGCAGCCAGGGCAGGTGCAGCTTGGTCTGGAAGCACCAGCTCAAGCAAGACGAAATTTCTGGATCTGCTGGGGATGGAGGCTGGGGTGCACAGGAATGGAGAGAAGTGGGTGAGCTGCCACACCGTGGGCAGCACTCAGGAGCCGGCTTTGCAGCTGATGGGAAAACCAGACACTGCACTGCTTCTGTAACAGTGACACAGACAGAACACTGACACTGCTCAAATTTCCTAATGAACTCTTAACCTGTTACGAGCTTGCTTATTTTGAAAAATAAAGCCTTGACTATTCTACCTGTATTTGTTTTCTCACCCTCCACACATCTCCTGTTCAAAGACTCCAACAACATCCCGCAGGGATGGAAGAGCATCACTGTGTCCTGTTGTGTACGCTGGGGAAGTCGGACACCATTGCTTTGCAGACAAACCCACAGCAGCACACAGGACGGCACTGGAAAATGCTCTTTACTCAGGACATTTGCCTTCTTTCACCTCCAGCTCACAAGGAAGCAGGGCCTTTGAGAGCCAGTGACTTATGCATTGCTTCCACCCAGATCATTTTCTGGAGCTGAAGGCTGAGATAGCACATAGAGTAGTTTACAGAGATGTCCGACACAAGCACATCTCCAAGATGCTTGGGGACAGGATACAGGCAGAGTGGGAGCAGGTCTTATGGGGCAGTGAACTTCTAGAGGAAAGAGGACAAATGTAGTCCCTGCTCATCTTTAGAAAACTTCCTGCTGAGCACCTTTCCCCTCACAAGCAGAGGTTGGCCATCTCACCAGTGAAACACTGCTCTGGAAACAACCGTCCCACAAAGCCAGACTTAGCTAAGGACAGAACATAAAGAGCCCACAGGGTTTGCAGAGTGAGTAACTTAACACACATAACTGGCCCCATCATTTAACCCACCCTCCTGAAGGGGAAACACCTCTAACAAAATCAGAAAGCAGTCGCAGAAGCTGCAGCACGATCCTGCTGCCAGAGCCGGAGCGGATAAAACCCCCCAGGCCAGGTTGCCAGTGTTTCCTGGGCTAGTAGTGGCTCTGACAGAAGTTAAAAAAAAATAAATAGCAAACAATCCAATTTTGGCTGGTGCTATCAGTCTCGTGTGTAATGGAGAGATGCCATCAGCCCTGATGCCTCATATGGAGCAATAACTTCCCTGCGGATCCCAGCGGAACAGCACTGCGGGACAGACACCGGCGTGTCTGCGGTGATCTCCCCCAGGCTCTGTGTACACCACGAGGCTCAAAGCACTGCTCTTGACATATATCTGTGTCTTTCTATATATCTTGACAAATCTTTTCTTCCTCCCTCCTCTTACGCCTTTCTTAAGGTACAGAGAATGTGATCCGTGTTCTCAGGATACTGAACAATTTGCGTGGGTTTACGGAGAAGCGGGAAGACGCGCATGAAGAGCAGGAGGGGATGCCCTTCTTCTGCAATGCCCTCTCCCTCCCTCCTTGGAAAACCAATATTATAAAAGTCCCTGGGTAGGAATAAAGTCCCTTTCATGGGTAAAAAACTGCACCAGTTACAGTGCTTTTTCCAAGCTGTTCCTCTATGGTTTTCTGCTCAGGCTCTGTTCTGGAGAGACCTGCCCTCCCACATGCCATCTCCTCAGCAGAGCTGCAGTACCACCAGGCATCTCGCAGTCAGGTCACGCTGCCAGCCCGGAGCATCCTGAGCAGCTGCCACAACCCACACTGAGCAGGGCTCACCAGAACGAGAAAAGTCCACCGAGAAAAACATATTTTAGATCAGTCTGGGATACGACCTGCAACAAAAAGCCCATTGGGTTTTACACGAGACACAGGCTTGCACTCCTTTCTCTTCCATTCCCCTCACCACTCTCCTACAGAGGTATGCACCCAGCTTCTCCCTCCTTCTCCCTGCTATCTTGACACCAGGGGCAGCTGGAGCACCACATCTGACTCAGGTCTCGCTCCTGCCAGACATTTCTGCTGGACATTTTGACCTCGTCTGCATTTGACTTCAGTCCTCAGTGTTGGTGGTGAAGAAACCAGCAGCCAGAGAAAGCAACGCCCGTTCCAGGTTTGCAGTGTAAAACAGTGTCAGTGGGGACCGCGTCCTCACCCTCGGACAACTGATCTTCGGTTCTCCTGATTAAACTGCTACGGCACATCACTGGCACTTAAGCAGATTACAGCGGTGTTACGTGCTCTGAAAGAAACACAAGGAGCAGTACCCTGCTCTTGCATTGAAGGCAACCGAACTCCTGCGCTCACCTGGGCTAAGAGGTTCTCCTGATGTGATGCCAAAAGCACAAGAGATGTTCATTTTTAATAAGATATTCACTCTGTCTGTGCTTTGGCAGACCTCACTTTGAGATAATAACAGCTGGCTGCCTGTCACCAAGATGGGTACGGCAATTGTGTTCACTGGCTTTCGTTATTCTTTACCCAGCATGGTATCCCTCCCAAGCATGACTGCATTTACGGGAAAATATTCAGAGGGAAGAGGTTCAAAAGCACAGCACCAGCAGAAGTAAACCTTTGCAGAAAACCTACAGATGTGGAAGGGACAGTGTCTTTCGCCTTACAGGGGAAAGAGTTTAAAAAATTAAAGGAAAGCAAGATGATAAACTTCTGGTCAGCTGCGGAACATATCAGGGACATGAACTAAGCTATGGCAGCCTTTGGAGACCTGGAGAGTAGTTCTTCTGCAGGAAGGGCAAACACCATCTTGAAGTAATTCTTGTGGGTTTACAGAAAGCATAAAATCAGCTTTCACTGCAAGGCTGCTCTGCCCCTGACACTACATATAGGATTGTGTGCAGCTTAATGAACAGACACTTTGCAAACAACCAAAAGAGAAATTTTTCTCATAAAATACGCTTAAACCAACAACCCGAGGATGTTCCGGATGGAAAAAGCAAGCCACAGATGGTTGGTTGTTTTCTTTAAAAGGTCCATCAAAGGCAACTCAGTATGATGAAGGGGACACAAGCTCCAGTTCAGGAGGTCCTCACGCCACTGCTTGCCAGAAGGGAGCCCAGAGAAAGGGCAACTGCATGCTCATCCTGGCTGAAACATTCCTTAAAAATCTGTTAGCAGCCACTGATGGGACACAGGAGAGACCACTGGATGGATCTGACTGGGCCCAGTACACCAGGGGAAAGAGGACTTGAAGGGCAAAGAAAGACTTGGAAGAGCTGAGATCAGTTCTGGGGCTGCTTCCCTTCCAGTTACATACAGAAGACACTAGTTTCGAGGGCTACTCCCTTCCTTTCTGCCCTAGATACATGACAGCTTATTTAAATTTCACCGGACTGTTTAGCAATGTGAACTAGCTCAAGAGTCCTAAACACCAGGCAAGTGTGCTCTAGCATAGGAAAAGCACACACAGAATTCTTTTTTTTTTTTTAAAGAATAAAGGAAATCAAAATAAATTAAAAATACATATGAAAACTCCTTGTTATTCTGTCACAAGGATATGTAAATAAAATCTATGGGATGTGCCTATCCAGTAATAGTTCTGCCAATTCATTCTCTAGCAGTGATTAAAATGAGCAATAAATTCTCAAAGACTCTCAGTGGAATGCAGATACTGGGGTGGATGCAACCCCTGGAGCACCATATCCCCCCCAGCTGAATATTCATCACGAGCTGGCTTGACTGCCTTACGTTTTATATACAAGTACAATCATTTTCATCAGGAACATCTCTATAGATATATTTCCTTTCTCTCCTCCATCTATTAGTTAAGCATAAAAACCAATGCAGCTTTTCAAACTGTTAGGGGCAGATTTCCTTGCCAATGCTGGACTCCAGAGACCATTTACCCGGCAGATAATTCCCCCCCACCTCCTTCTCGTAAAGATTTCAAGTATTTTATTCTCAACTTTTCTTCCTTAAAACTTGCTTGGAGAGCTGTCCAAGTGACCGAGTGGTGCTTCTGGCTAACACAAGAAGCTGTCAGCTCTGCAAAGGAGCGCCACGGTCAGGGTTTCCTTCGCTGTGATGGAGCATGGAGAGCCCAAGAGGAAAGATCCTTGTCTCCCTGCTTAGGACAGAGGTTTAGCATTCAGGGAACATGGTTCTGAACTCCTGCTCGAGCAAGGATTTTCCTAGGTGAGTGCAGGCAGCACAGCAGTTTTGACTGCCTGGCACATTTAACTCATAGTAATATCCACTAAATGTAGTAATTGACACAGTTTTAATTACTTCCTCTTCCACTTGTGGGCAAGTTCTTAACCTCTGGTTTTCCAGCACACAAGTTCAAATTCCAAACCTGTAGACCAACCTCTGAGGAGCACAATATCAGAGGGTAAGCCTGCAACCACGAGCAAACCTGGTCTCCTTGTGCCTCAGTTTCTGCTTTTGCAGTCCGGTGGCATTGGTATTCCCCCTTCACCGGGCAGCGGGGGGAGTTTCACATCCCCGCTGACCTAAGATTCTTAGAGCCAAGATGTTCAAGAGGCATTGCTCATGGCTGCTGTGATGGCCTCTCATACCAATTGATAATTAGTTGCTTCTACTCGAATAAGGCCTCATATCCAGGAATTTTAATTCCTTGACATCAGGCTGCACATCTCTGTCCATCTACTTACTCCTGGGGTTTTTATTGGAACCACTACGGCAAATGTGGTTCTTTTCCTTCTTTAAAATACCTTATAACAGCAACTCACGAACGGTACACGGTGTGCTCCAGTCAGTGAGGCTGAAGGGATGAGATGGGCATGTCACAACCAGACAGCAGAAATGGTTTTTTTTTGCCTTAGACTGGTGCTCATGAATGCATGGGTACCAGACCCACAACTGGACTCTTGGTTCTCAGACCTGGTTCTTTTACCAGGAATTTCAGAAAATACAGTGAAAACGACCCCCTGATTTTACTGTTTTTTTGCCAAGCGGTTACAGAACAGTATTACTGGTCCTGTGCAGGTCACTGCTGAGGAAGAAATGTTAACGTGGAAGAGGAGGACACATAGCCATGAACACAGCTAAGAAGACTTCAGAAGAGGTTTTTTTTCCCCTTATGCATCATGTCATTAACTTATACAGACCTCTTTTGAAAAAGCATGGAGGTGTAGGTGTGCTAAGGCACTCCTCCATTGCTTGCGCCAGGTCTTCTTTAAAACTGTTCTTGTAGTGGGAAAGGAAGCACAAAGTCACCTGAATCTCAGGCTCACCTTTGTCTCCGACGCTTTCAAAAGGTTCATGACCTCCCCTTCACGGGCATAATCCAGGGGTGTATGTCCCATTTCGTTCTTCTGCAGGGGGTTGGCACCTGATGGCAGGAAGAAATTGATAAGATCAGGGGATCAGAGTTCAGTCTTGGTGCAGAATGAGCAGGAAGCACATCTTGTGCCTCCCGTCCTAGTCAGCATCCCCTCCTAACCTTTGCTCCAAAGGCTATCTGGATCAGAAAGGGACAATGTACAACCAGCGGTTACATGCACGGGTGTCCGGGGAACAAGAAAAGGAATTGTCACTGCTAACAATTGGCTTGGCGGGGAAGAGCTGCTGTGGGGGATGAGAGCACATGGTCACCAGAAGAAAATACAGCTTCACAAAAGCACCCGCTCCCGATCCTGTGGGAGCCACATGGGACCATTACGACTTCAATTGGACACGCTACCCTTCCTCTCTGTTACTCCAAGCTGGAGCTGGAGATGGCCGTAGTCTGCTAAACAGCTGCCACCCTAAGCCGCAGGAGTGGCTTCTGAGGGAAAGTCACACTCTTCTTTAGAATTTAATAAAAAAAAAAAAGTCAACGAACCCCAGAGACTGAACTGGAGGGAGTCAGATGGGCACCCTCACAGAAACAAGCTCACACAGAGATTGCTCCCCATCCTCTGTCCCCGTCCCAGACATGCTGGACTGCGGAAGTATGTGCAAAGGCAAACTGCTCCCAGTTGCAGCGATGGGAAGTATACACAGGGAATCTTGGACGGGGCAGTCCAAGATCAGGAGAGAGGGGTACTGGGGAATAGCCAGTGAGGCAGGCAAGGTCTCAGGATTAATCTCTGGCTCTCAGCATCTCAGGAGGTATGTCTAAGGCAGAGAGACTCAGCACTAATGTTGGTGCACTCTGTGACTCCATGACAGCTTGCTGTCACCAACCAGACACCAAGGGTTATGAGAATGAGCCTTCAAATCGGTCTGAAACCCCACAGGTTGGTGCTTGAGCTGGCCATCCCACTGGTTTCAAGGCTACAGCACTTACCGAGCCTTGAGAAGCAGCCTGGCGAGGGAAGAACCTGTAGTAGGTCTGGCTGATTTGCCTGAAAAATGGAGGGAACGGCAGTGACAAGCTGCTGGGAAGGGCAGGCTGACGGTGCCTGTGCACGACTGTGAAAAACGGGAGCCTGGGCACTGCCACAGCATCCCCACTTTGCAAGGGGCTCAGCAAACATCTTCCATCCCATTGGAAACAGAGGAGCAAACTGGGTACCTTGGCACACCAAAGCAGGCTGCAGCTTCTGCTTCTACAATGCAGGAGAGTGCAGAGCAGCAGGAGTGCTCAATAAAAGTGAGCAGCAATCATAATATATGAAAGAAGTGAGAGGACTCTCTGTGAGCGGGAGCCAGAGAGATTAGCTATTTCTAAGCATTGGCATCAGGGATCTATATTTGCTTACAGAATGAAAAATGTGCTCCATAAACATTCGACACAGAGTAATTTCTATTGCAAGCCTTGTCATTGCAAATAAAGAATATGATCAAGACAGGTGAGATTATATACTGCTGAGGCCGGCCACTCAATATCTTTTAAAGAGACAGTGCTCCCACGGCCCCCCGCTGCTGCCAAAACCCACCCCAGGTTTGTGCAGTGAGGAGGGGGGCAAGTTTTCTGGGTTCTCCAAATGATGACATCCTCGAGGCTAGGCCTGCTCTCATTTTAGATGGAGGTTGAGGGTTTGTTTGGTTTTTCCCTTCCCCTGGATCTATCAATAATGGCTATCCAATATTGGCCTAATCCCCCTGTTAATGGCTTTGACGACTTGACTAATTGCTGCAATAATTGATAGAACCCGACTCCTACAACTGGTCGATTCCAACCTCGAGTACCGGCAGCAATAAAATATTACGCCGCAATAAATAACGATGTCACTTTGCTTGCTAATAGAAGGTAAAAGTGGCGACCGGTTTGTCAGCGCCCCGGCCTGACCCCCTTCCCCATCCCCACCTCCTCC